>NMRA01000765.1:34205-98924 GCA_002633005.1 Phoronis australis
GTCGTAATAAGCGCCCATGTTCGGTTAACCGCCCATCCCCTACTTTAGGTGGATTTTCGATTTAACCGCCCACTGCTCGGTTAACCGCCCTCCCCCGATTTTTTGGATTCGCCAATTTAACCGCCCAGGGCGTTAACCCGAACGATTACGGTAATTGCCTTTTATGGAAAGATCAAGCTAATATGTGTTGTAACGTTTGCACCAAATTAAACAGCCTATTGTCGCCGATTCCAATACAAGACACACACTCGACAGCGGCCCTTATCAGAATCGCGCAGAGTTCACACCTTCCGCTTCAAAAAGACATGAATGAAAAGTTCCCAACATCAAAGTTTTTGTATCAAGCAAACTACACGTTATAATAAACATTGTGAGATTGCATCATGATAACAATTCAGACGAAGAGTTTTTTTTTCTGGCAGTTTTGGCAACCCCAGTCACCCTCCCGGGGATTCCCATACAGACCCGTATTAGACTGTCTGCTAAATAATTAAACAAAAAATTCTAAAAGTAATGATTTTGATCGATTTTACTATTAATTGACATGAAATGAACAATTAATGTGTTTCCTTGATTTTCCATGAAGTTTGCACAAAATTAAACGACCAGTCATCGCTGATTTCAATACGATGGAGACACAGTGAATGTCAAATTTTAACGATGTCATAGACTTCTATTGATGCAAGCGACATCCCACTTTTTTGGCGCCAAAAGGGATTCGTGATGGGGCTACTGTATTGTCAAAGGCCTACTTATATAACGACCTGGGTATGCTATGACACCGTATGTTGATGTTTTTCACCAATACACGTAGTTTATAAATAAAATAGTCATTTTGGCACTATACTAGGCTTTTAATAAATGTTAGTTTGCACACTACAGGTCGCATTTTTTGTCTGATACACAACAAATTTACAAACAAGTTGTAGTTCCAGAAGAACTTGAAGTCTATTGTTTCTCGTTGTGATCAGATTCAAAATGGCGGACCTAGTGGCCATTTTGTTTCCAAAATCAGATTCAAATGCTCATAAAAGCCACAATGTTCGACAAGCACGACTGAAAATCGGTATGATTATTGTACCACATGGTTGCTACATATGTGCTGTAAATCAATTACTTCTGGTCACAGATGGCGGAAATATTGCCAATTGCACATGCACACCTCAATTTTGGGATGAAAACCTTTTGTCCTCTAGAGGGCGTGTTGTAGGACCAATCGCTTTGAAATATTTTTGGTGTTGGTTTTCTGCAGTCTACTGTTAAGTGACGGGTTAATACCCTGGGCGCTCAAACTGGGAAACCCTAAGACGGGGTGGGTGATTACCCAAGCAGTGGGCGCTCAAACCGAAAAATTGGCAAAATGTCAGGTTGGGCGATTATCCAAGCAGAGGGCACATACATCCAAGTTTTAGCCGAACTGGGCAAGCTCACGGGGTGTTCATTGCAGCATGGAACTTGTAAGTTTGGTCAAACAGCTGAACCAGACAACCACAAAGTTTCTCACGGCTCAAACAGAAATAGGATTTCGACTTTGAAAGGGTGATTTCGCCAGAACGTAAACTCCAATGTTTTCAAATGTATTAGCGTACTGAAAAAATGTCATTCCACGGAGATTTATGAAACTCGAATGGCAGTCCACTTACAGTATCAGCAAGTACGGTCTGTTTTAGATCAGTGAACAGGATTACAAGTCGTTTCCAGCGCCATTGTATTGTTAGTGTTGTTCGTACAACTGAGTCTAGTTGGAACACTTCCGGTTCCGTCTCGCCATTGTTAATGTCGTCTGCGTGTTAAACCTAATAAATTTTCGATTCACTATTTAGTTCATCAGGCGCTCGATTAAAAACAAGGATGACTCATTCCTGGCCGAAAAAAACCGTTTGCAATTACGAGGGGGTTGAGAATAATTCCTCAATTCAAATCTTGGTTGACCCAGGAAATAAAGCTATCAAAATCACGTGCTCTGTGCATGCAATTACAATGAGAGGGGGTTTGATTAATTGGTCAATTCAAATATGGGTCAACACAGGAGAAAATTTTTGCAAAATCAAGTGCTCCATCTGAAACTACATGGCGATGTTTTGAAGTTTTACCTGTTCAAGCCAAACACTCAAAAAACTTAATCTACTTAATTCGAAAAAGCATCCGAAATGGTGTCTGATACGAAAAAAATTTAGACTACGTAATTCGAAAACTTATCACCTAGACAAACCTACGTCGGTGACGAACAGGACGTTGTAGGCCTAATCTCGTAGTAGACTGGCGTCACTTCTATAAAAATCTACGGGAGCAAGCCTATATTAATTTAACAAAAGATCAGTGAATGAGTTTAAAAAAGGTACTTGCAGCACTTGAGTTATTCCATAAACGCCGGCTGAAAAACGTACTTTTCGAGACAATTGTGCGCAGGTGTAAGCACGCCATTTTCCGCAAACACGGAAGTCTAACCCCGAGGCAAAGCTGTGAACAAAAGCAAGATTTCAAGCACAAGTTCTCTAACCGGTAAGTTGGGGATTCGCGATTATCCAAGAGGTGGGCGCTTACGTGGAAATTAGAACGAAGTAGGGGATGGGCGATTACCCAAGCAGTGGGCGCTTAAACCGAAAATTGATAAAGTCGGGGATGAGCGATTACCCAGGCATGTGCATTTACGTAGTATTGTGAAGAGCTGCTAAACTGGAAGTTGTTATCAAAATGGCAGATCTTACGCATTTGCATCCTTTTTCAATCATGCCGTGATGACAATTTGAATGGATAGTCGAACTGACTTGAATTTTTGTATGTGGATTTTCTGAGGTATACTCTTTTCCAATGACCTATAACAATTTTTTCTCAGACTTGCACCTTTTGAGTTGTTTGACTTTCAATTTCAAAAAATGCATAATTTGAGGCTTTTTGAGAAGTTTACGGAATTTTGTGAAACCACACGTTAGATAGTTTCAACCGGGATTTCAGATGTTTTCCATTTTTTGCTAGGACGCCTACTTTTGGAATATTAGAGATTTTCTGGCAGACATGCCAGCCATTTTGTTTTCGAAATCAGATTCCAATGATCGCAGGGGCCAGAATTTTTTACGTATATGGCTGAAAATCGGCACGATTGTTATAGAAGACAGGTACTAAAGATTGACCTTATTATGCACTTCTGGTCCAAGATGGCGGAATTATCAGGCAATGTGATTGGACACCTCGATTTAAGGATGTACTAAGTAGAGCGCACTTGGTGGAAGGGTAAATTCACGAAAAGGGGTACAATCACAGTGATGTCAAAAACATAATTTATGTCTGTTTCTGAGGTTATTAAACTATGAAAGTTAATATATTGAAGAGATAACAGAGATAGTTTCATGTGGTTATCTTTCAAAGTTCTCACAGAGTTCACAGTTTGATCTCAAAATTAAGCATATTTACGGACTCGGAAGTTTGACATCCGTAACCGGCCATTTTCTAATGAAGTTAAAACCCTTGCACAAGGCTGCAATTCTTGTTTGTTTATTTCAAATCTTTACAGGAATGAATAAAATAGCTAAAATTCGTTGCAGATCTATCCATAACACTGTATAATTAGGCAAATTAATTACTTACAAATGTGATAACGGGAGTGACGCATTCCATCGAACCAGTGGACAAAATTCAGACGAATGATTTCCCATATTGCTGACGACCGGTGATTTCAGACTGTTTGACAAAAGTAAGTTAAAGCTACACCCGAAATGGTAGGACAGTTCTTTCGCAATGATTTTGTTGAACAAATGTTTCATTCAAAAGCACCTCTGTGAATTCCGTCAAACAATCACGAACGACCCTTAGCAGCGTCCAAAATTGAACATTTTTCAAAGTACACCACTTTACTAAGCAAGTCAACCATGAGGTAAATGAATTCCATCAAACAATTTTACCACGTCACGACCATTATCGAAACCCAGTGTCCAACATTTGATTGGCAAATTTTGTAGATATAATTGATTGATTGTTTATACCATCAAATTCACGGCACAGGATTCACGGTAAAACACGCACAAGTGTCATTTTCGTTTTCAAGCATGTGCGACTACGAAACGAGGACGAACTGATAACAGCCGTGACAAACAACAATGCCCGTCAAAATTGTGTGTCAAGTCACGACCGTTATTCAGTATGTCAATCGTCACGACCACAATTTTTGTAAATATTCTATTGAAAATCATCACGAATTTGTTATAATGTGTATTTATGTTCAAAGTATGTCCTGAAAATGATAGGTGCGTGTCACAAGCTCCATTTCCAGAGATAAAAAGGAGACCGTATATAGGCGAAATAAAGGTCATTTATTATGACTGATTATGGTACAAAAATAGTAGTGTAAAATAACAAAATAATAATCTCTGGAAAGATGGGCAATAAAAAGTACAGCACTCAGGTAAGACGAACCACCGGAAAAAGGGGGTGGCAGTGGGTGGGAAAAAATGAAGAGAGATTATAGCCAAACGCAAGTGATGCTAAAGCGAAGGTATGACAGGAAACATATGATTACTGAGACCAAATGCTAACCCTAAGACACGTGATAATAATTAGCCAATAGGCGCCAGGAGCTGACCAAACTCGAGGCACATGACAGAAACGAACCAGTAGTGAGGCTGGTAGTGAAAGGTCCTAGTGCGTGTGAAAACGATGAAAAGGACTGCATGCGAATCTACACAAAGGATTAATGGACCAGTTTGAATGAAGGAACAAGAGCAATGCAGAGCGTTGAAATGCGCCCACGAATGCACCGCAAACGATGTACTTCTAGAGTTATTCATTACTATCATGAAAATGGCCACTAGATGGTGCAACTAGTCCACTACATCTGAAAACAGAACATGCCACCGATTCTTTAATAGAAAGCTATTTACCATATTTCCTAGAAATTTGTCAAGGAACTTCAGAGAAAAGGAAAGCAGAAAAATGAAATTGCCACCAGGGGGCGCAGCATCCGCCTCAAAGTCGTCATCTATTGTTAGCTTCATATGAATACACTTACTTAATTTAATCAAGATACTGCATCGGGTTTAGGATATACAGCTACAGCCGCAAAACAAAACGAAACAAAACAAAACCACCACTTGGAGGTGCCACAGTAACTGAAGTTGTCAGCGTAACCAACCTCTTCACACTGAGTACATGCCAATTTTCAAAATCATTCTTAGAATGGTTTGGTTGATAGACGGGTGGATGCCAAAAAACAAGACTCCAAAACAGTAAAAATGGCCTCTAGGTGGTGCAAAATACCTAAAATACATCCGAAAACGGGAGGATAGCGTCAACTCCCCAATAGATTCCTATATTCCAAATTATATGAAAATACGTATAGGACTTTTGAAGGTACAAAGGTAAACATAAACAAGAGCAACGCAGAGCATTGAAATGCGCCCTTAATTGCACCGCATACGGTATCCTTCTAGGGTTGTTTACTGGTACCATAAAGTGGCCAGTAGAGGGCATATATGTAGTATGTTGTACTTTGCAAAATGGAAAGGCATGGTCATTGTCTCCTCAATAGGCTAGGGGCAAAATGTGAGTGATCTTCATAATACAAGCACATCCTATACATCAGTTGCTTAAAGCGCCACAGAAACATAGAATTAAAAACAAATTTACCAACATACGAGATTAGCACAGCATTAGAATGCCAGAAACAAATTTCTACTTGGAACTTTTCCTTCATAGTCACGAAGTAACACAAAGTATACACTTGAAGACCTATGAAAATACAGAGGTCAATGTAAAATACTAAAATTGCCACTAGAGGCATACCGGTAGTCAGAATCATCCTAAAGTCGTCATCGTCCGTTGTCAACATCACATAAATACACTTGCTAAATTTAGTAAAGATCCTGCAAACGGTTTGGGAGATACAGCCATGGGCGCAAAAAAAAAAAACTGCCACTAGGAGGCGCCACAGTAGTCCAAATCGTCTGAAAATCATTGTCAGCTGTCTTCCTTATAGTAAGCACATACACGCCAATTTTCACAATCATCCTTTGAGCGGTTTGGTTGATAGAGGGGTGGACGCAAAAATACAGACTCGAAAACAGTAAAAATGGCCACTAGGTGGCGCAAACTACGTCGAATCCATCTGAAAACAGTAGGATAGCGTCATCTCACTAATAGGTGCCTACATACCAAATTTCATGAAAATCCGTTCAATACTTTTGAAGATACAAAGGTAAGCGTAAAAAACTAAAATTGCCACTAGGGGGCACACCGGTAGTCGGATCCGACCAAAAGTCGTCATCTTCCGTTGTTAACATCATATAAATATACTTACACAATTTGTAAAGATCCTGCGAACGGTTTAGGAGATACAGCCATAGGCGCAAAAAAACAAAACTGCCACTAGGAGGCGCCACAGTAGTCGAAATCGTCGGAAAATCATCGTCAACCATCCTCTACATAGTAAGCATATACATGCCAATTTTCACAATCATCCTTTGAGCGGTTTGGTTGATAGAGGGGTGGACGCACAAAAACAGACTCGAAAACACTAAAAATGGCCACTAGGTGGCGCAAACTATGTCGAATCCATCTGAAAACGGGAGGATAGCGTCATCTCACTAATAGGTGCCTACATACCAAATTTCATGAAAATCCAATAAGGACTTGTGAAGATACAAAGGTAAGCGTAAAAAAATTAAAATTGCCACTAGGGGGCACACCGGTAGTCGGATCCGTCCGAAAGTTCGCACATGCCGTCCCATTCATGAATGGAATAAATGTCCCAAATTTCATGAACATATGTCAAAGGGTTTTGGAGATAGAGCAGCAGACGCCGGACGGACGCCGCCCGTACGGACGGACGGACGGAGATGACGGCATAATGCGTCCACATATAAATATGTGGGCGCAAAACTAAAACTGCCACTAGGGGACGCACTGGTTATTTGATTCTGTGCGAAAGTCGTCACTGTCCGTTGCCACCATCATATAAACACACTTGCCAAGTTTAGTACAGATCCTGCACAGGGTTTAGGAGATACAGCCATGGGCGCAAAGAAAACAAAACTGCCACTACAAGGCACCACAGTAGTCGAAGTCATTGGAAAATCATAGTCAGCCATCCTCTTGATGGTAAAAACATACATCATCCTTAGAGCGGTTTGGTTGATAGAGGGGTGGACGCCACATAACAGACTTGAAAAACAGTAAAAATGGCCACTAAGAAGCGCAAACTAGGTCAAATCCATCTGAAAATGTCATGAATTCTCATGAAGTTAATTAAGTGCAAATTTCATCATTTCCTATGACGTACAACTATCCCAACAAAACAGTTTATGTTATATAACAATTCCGGACATCTTGTGTTGTTGTTTACTATTTCACTGACCAGTGCCCACTCATAGTGAAACCCTATATGCCAAACAGCTGCCCAGACTCCATTCATGTTTATGAGTTGGATGAAATCACCAGAACTCTCAATATTGTTGTTGTTTTGCACTCACAACCCACTCATATTTCTATTCACTATATATATTGTAGCTAGAGTTAATAAACTTCGTGTGTCAGTAGAAACTCAACGACTGTGTTAGTTTTTATGCTGCTCTCCATCGACTTGCTGTTGCTACCTTGTTAGCCAACTATCTACCGTTCAATCAAGAACCGGGTAAACCCACACATATTTCTATTCACTATATATATTGTAGCTAGAGTTAATAAACTTTGTGTGTCAGTAGAAACTCAACGACTGTGTTAGTTTTAATGCTGCTCTCCATCGACTTGCTGTTGCTACCTTGTTAGCCAACTATCTACCGTTCAATCAAGAACCGGGTAATCCCCCAACTATACTACCACGACCATCCCCACACTTGTGGAATCTGTGTCTCCACATTGCCGATATTTCCATCATTGCTGGTGCCATTACTACAACCATCAGGGGGTTCAAACGCTCCAGACAGTGTCTCTACCATGTATATTTAAAGCTAATGGCCATTTCTACAGTTCTCACCACAACTATTGGAACAATTAACTCACCATTCTTCTTCTTGAGCAGGATTACTAGGATGACTATGGTCACAATAAGACCCACACCTACTAGAGCACAAACAACAACAGCTGCGATTGGAATCTGCAGTGAAGAAGACCCCTGGAAAGAACAGAGTTTACTACACAATTTTTCAGTATGCATAGCGATCATTTCAATTCACGCTCACCTAAAGCAGTAATAGACAACAGCAACTCACAGAGATCGGTGCTCTACACATTCCCACTGAAACCAGCAACAAGACCATATAGAGAAGAAATTACTCCTGTTCAAAGCCTATCTTCAACCGTAACACAATGTAAAATTGGTTCCTACAGTATGTCAAGAGCAACGCTCTGAACCCACTAGTGCCATAAATTGCCAAATGTAACAAACTGTTAGGCGTATTGGCACGCTTTTGTCTATGACACCGCGAGAATCACCTTTCAATTCAAACCGCTGAGATTAACACCCGCACGCAATGGTGTTTTGTTCAGATCCCTCTTCAATACAACCTTTTGTTGTTAGTGCTGGGATCTCGCGGTGACGTAACATGGCACGAAAAGGCAGCTTCACTTATCATTTGACGGGCTCACACTTGCGTGATTGAACTCGCGTTTTCTTATTTTACTAAAGCTTTGCTAGGACTATCTGGTTAGCACAATACATCTAAAGTAACAAAATACCCCGTCGAAGTTAGGCTTCAAGGTCTTGGGAACAGTATCTCATTACAGCACGTCACAAAAGATTTAATGACTAGTCCTCAACTTTCATAACACGCAAAATTTGGAGTGAAAACTTGGTATAACGCAGAGGATCCATTCACACATTTCAACTGATCAGTGAAGAATTTGAAACAGAAATCTTTAAAATAAAATAGACCACGTTAATTTTTTTTATCCACACTAGGGTGATGCTCATCTCTCACAGTTTTACCCAGCAAATATTTGATAGACCACAGTGCAGAAACACTGGTGAAAACATATTATTAAGTCAAAAATTAAAAAATAAAGGTAAAATAATTTGTGTAATAACTCTATTACAAGAATCTGCAACACTTGCATCTCATTATCTCATTATGGCGTTCTCCCGTTGAGTCCAACTTGTTTGATTGAATAGCAAAACAAGTTGGGAAAGGATGACCACTGCAGCCAATACCTTACACAACTGAAGAAGTAAGTCCATTCTGGCATTTATGGTTGGAGGGTTAGCTCTCTTTTGTTCGATAACTGTTCTAATCTCCAAATCATATCTAGCCAGCTGACTGGGCCGTGCTGTTAAAAATAAAAGTTAAGTTATGAAATGGTGGAACATAAATCAATAACGTTACTGAATTCCTCGTCAAATGCTGATCATGTTTATTTTTTGAATTGCCAAAATTGCCCATACTACAACCAAAGTTAAGACAATATATCATGTCTGATTAGCGTACCAATGCACTGGGTTTGACTGTTGACACGTGGCCGGTAACAAGCCTGGTTGATAACTGGCCTGCATGTTGTCATACCAGACAAAAGACTGTGCTCGGCAGTTAACAAAGGAGTTAGGTGTCATCACACACTCACAACTGCTCTGTGTCTGGTAAAGCAACTGAATAGGAGAACGCCCTAATGTGATAAAATGGAAATGATTCGATGGAATTAACCTCGTATTCATTAATTTGGGTTAACTGCTTAGAGTTCAGTATCTACCCAGCTGCGAATGAAAAACTGCATAGCTTAAAATTACCACTGAGTTTACGTACATCTCCCGTCTTTTCCTTACTTCTTTCGGCACACAACGAAATGACCTACAAACATCTATGACATGTCATTAACAGTCCAGGAATCAAGGTCTAATCTCCAAATTCAAAATCATATCAGACTCAAAACAGCCAATCACACTGCATCATGTGATTACAAGTTGGTACGTTAATTCAAAGTATGTCAATTTCCAAGTTGAGTTTCGACTACAAACATTACACCCCCGCCGTACTCTCACCACTGAATCTGCAAGCTTGTTCAGCTTTATGAGAAGTCTCCAAGAAAAGATCAATAAAGCTGACGACCTCCTGACTTGACCTTCCACTCCACGACAACTTGTGTGCAGTTGACCTGAGTGGGGCCAAGTCTTAGGATACCACACCAAACCAAAATACAATTATCCTAACACACTTTATACCACAATATCAGCCTCGAATGACCAAGATTACTGTGTAATAACCCATTTAGTTTATTAAACGACGTTACATAAGATTTTGGCGGGACACCCAATATACCACAATATCAGCCTCGAATGACTAATACATTTAGTTTATTAAACGACATTACATAACATTTTGGCGGGACACCCAGGCCAGTTTCGAACCCGCTCCACAAAAGTTTCGAGTCGTCGACTTACGGTCACTGCACCACTCAGCAGCTGACATCATCGAACGTGAAAAAAGAATACTTATAAGTGAGCACACGCAATAATCGCATGTTCAACAAAGGGCATTATATCGACATTTATACACAATGAAAAGTACGACGCATAATTTCCACAAAAAAAAAACATTTTAATTCAGTTACATTTATCTCTCATTTTCTCTCACTTGTAAATCATTGATCTCCAATTTGAATGGGGGTACTGCGTCGGTGGGCGGATCCTTTGACTTAGGCATTATACTCACTGACAGTAAGCAGTGGTAACCTACTTTAGAAGACGATATTTTCACGGTCGAAGCTTAGTGTGTTGAAATGCACAGTAAGCTAGACTAGTTGCTAAAACGTAATTTACAGAATTCACTTTATTTCTATTTTGTTTAAATGTTCAATTGCTTTTGAGTAAAAACATTATTTTGACAAAAATAATTCGGCTTTTCTTAAAAGGACACGACCTCTGACCCCAGACCTCTGACATAGAAAGTAGTTACAAAGTCGAGATGAGTCGAGAAAGGTATATCGATTCTTTGCAATGTTTCTCGTTCAGTATGTGGTATGAATAGATTATTACATGTTCTCAGTCGTTATCCCCTTATCTAGAACCCGAGTGGATTTTGTAGAATTATCACCCTCGGGGCTAGGCCTGATCGGGTGATAATTCTCCAAAATCCACTAGGGCTCTAAATTACTGGTTATAACGACTTCGCCATGTAATAATCTATATGTATTATTCTGATGAAAAGAGGACAATGTTAGCTTTGTTATAATTATTATAACGAGATGGATTCACAGGTAAACAGGTAAACAAAAATAAGTATAAGAACAACAGGTACACAAATATCCCCAGCTACAAGGACTTGTCACATTGTTAAAATGTTACAAAATGAGATAGCCAACACCTTTTAGTTGATTTCGTTTTCTCACTTCTACAAGTCAACTAGTTTTACACTAGCCTCCTAATATTTTCAAATGATAATTAAACATAATTGCTGAAGACTGAACAGAAGGTGCAGGATATGTATACTCCACAAAAGTCAGGAGCTAATATACAGCGTGCTGAGACCAACAAAGCCTCGTAGTTCATATTATTTAGAATACACAGCCAACCAACAGCAGGAGAAGTAACACGATAATGAACAACTCACTCCACATTATTGTTATTACTATCAAAAAATTATCCGTTTTTGTTTCAGATTTAGCAAATCATATCTAGTTACTCACCCCATCATTTGTGTTTTTCGATGAAGGCACTTCCAAAGTCTGAAGAAAATTTACTGTATAAATTAGCACTGAAGCTCTAAATGATTTCACCAAGTACTTTAGGATTTCCCAAAATGTCGCTGTTCAACCAATGAAAAATAAAATCACCTCTTGCAAAAATTATGTGCACAGAAACACGGCAACTTAACAAAGGAGAGTTTGTGATACTGAGATATGACTGCAAACTGGCATGCTTTTAATCATACATGTAGAATCAATGTATAGATGACATTAAGCAATGGTAAGACATTTTGATTTAGCTTACTACCTGAAGGCTGAAGCCATAACCACAGGTCTTGGGTGGCCCTATTTCGAAGGCGCACAACCCAAAAATCATAAAACGAAAGTTCAGGCAAAACTAAAAGAGCATAGATATTTTAGAATATTGTTTAATGTCCATTTTGTGTCATTTTTATCTCGAGATAACTTCTTTGTAATAAAAAGAAAACTTGTGAATGGCTTTGAATTTTATTGTATCTGCTTCTAGAAGGCAATGTAAAGTTGTCCCTACACCTCGCTATAGTTTACTTTAAGAGAAAGTTTCATCACCATGGATACAAACAATTTTGGGTAGTGCCACTAGGTTCATGTTTAAAAGTCAGAATACCATTTTGTATTGGTACAACAATTTTTTAAATTAACGTAAAAATCCAGTCAGCCAGCTTTTGAACATTTTAAGCAGGCAGACTTGACTTTTATGTTTAAAAAATTGTTGTACCATAATTACAAAATGGTATTCTCAAAAGGAATCACTAATCAATTTTAGATAGCTGCTACAGTATGGGTGAATTATAATCTTACTTACAGACAGCGGTGCTGTTACAGTTGGGCTCCGTGTTGATGGTACTTGCTTGCTCTAATTAAGTGAAATTAGTATTTAACAGCATAAAGACATACAATGTGACATCAAATACAATACAAAAGGGCAGTGGCATGCTTCACTACAGCAGTGCTATCACTGAAGAGGCCACCCTTATTTTAAATATCACAATCATAAATAAAAACTACAACATAACACTATTTGATCGCGATGGACCGACCCGAGTGGCCACACCCGGCACTACGGTCTGTCAAAATTGCCCAGTAAACCGCAAGCTTTTGACATGTGAGTCATGCCCGCACACATCAGCCAATGGCATTAAGATAAAAATAGTCTAACAACACAAGACATTCGTTTTCACTTTGTAGCTCTTTTGAGAGATTTTAATAAATAACACACCTGAAACCTCCATAAAATCTGATGCCACATGACTGTGCATGTGTATTGACGAAGTTAACGCAGAGATCGCTAAGTTCAACCGATTTAATTTAATAACTATTACAGTACTACGCTTGTAAAGCGGTTCCCTTTGTTCCTAAAATTTTCTGTTAAAAATACAGGTTACAGTTATTAACTCTTGTACGCAGTATGAATGGACGAAGTATAATCATACTTACATCTGGTGTCACAGTTGTTGATGGTACTGTTCGTAGCTGTGCCTGATTAAATGAAATCTAATTAACAGCCTGAAGACATAAAATGCGAGACCAAATACACTGCACTTGGAAGTCAAAAGGGTGGGGTATGTTTCACGAAAATGTCAAACCGAAATTTTTACATAGCCCAGTTTAAGTAGTGACTTACAACTGGTCATTAAGTTTCAGATTTTATATATCTCTTTAGATTGTGTGAAAAAACAGGGCAAAGTTATGGCACAAAAGTGACACAGGCCCCCACATGCTCCTTCAGGGTCAGGGTCAGGGTCAGGGTCAGGGTCAGGGCAAAGTTATGGCACTAAAGTGACACAGGCCCCCCGCATGCTTCTTCGATACAATTTGTCATTTTCCATATGGCATTATAATGTACAATAGTTAAGCTTGAGAATCACTTTTGCCATCGAATCGCACCTTTGTCTTTTCTAACAAAATTTTAAGGAACTGGAACTGTTTTTCAATAAACTAAAACCATACGCCGGGCGTATATATTTCAGAAGATTTAAAACTTCTTTCCTCCGCAGACCATTCACCACTAACCTCATTACACGCCGTAGATTCAAACGATCAATCAGCAAATTTTAAAATATTTCTGACTAAAGTTTTAAAACTTGGACGAAACTAGTTTCCAGGCAACACAATTTTTAACCAGTCATATCACTCTTACCTTGAAAGACAGAATGACTGAACAGCTTTCACTGCACTACAACTCAGAGTGAAGTTTGGCCTAGTCACTAAAGTGGAATGTTGCACGCTATTGTCAAATGCGAGCGCTATGAAATTTTTGTAATACATAAGCTCTGTTTAATATAAACAGAGATCATGTACCAGGCGAGTGTCATGGTAAATAATCAGCGAGTGGCAAAGCGAACTGTTTCTTAGAGCAAAGTGTGCAATACAGTGAACAAGAGATGCGATGGAAAGGATTGCCAAGATATCAGTGACTATTCACATAGCCTCGGAGTTTTACGAGATAGCCTAAACATTTCAATTTATTCCAAAATATGATTCACCAGCGAAATTTGATGCAGAAGCTGATTTAACTGTATGTACATGATAACCTTACGCCGAAACGGACAAACTTTGTATCAAATGGGCATCAGGGCCCTGGGCTGCATAAAACAATAACAAGAGCAACGCGGAGCGTTGAAATGCGCCCACAATTGCACCGCATACGGTATCCTTCTAGGGTTGTTTATTGGTACCATAAAGTGGCCAGTAGAGGGCATACTTTGCAAAATGGAAAGGCATGGTCATTGTCTCCTCAATAGGCTAGGGGCAAAATGTGAGTAATCTTCATAATACAAGCACATCCTATACACCAGTTGCTTAAAGCACCACAGAAACATAGAATTAAAAACAAATTTACCAACATANCAGTGGCATGCTTCACTACAGCAGTGCTATCACTGAAGAGGCCACCCTCATTTTAAATATCACAATCATAAATAAAAACTACAACATAACACTATTTGATCGCGATGGACCGACCCGAGTGGCCTCACCCGGCACTACGGTCTGTCAAAATTGCCCAGCAAACCGCAAGCTTTTGACATGTGAGTCACGCCCGCACACATCAGCCAATGGCATTAAGATAAAAATAGTCTAACAACACAAGACATTCGTTTTCACTTTGTAGCTCTTTTGAGAGATTTTAATAAATAACACACCTGAGACCTCCATAAAATCTGATGACACATGACTGGTCATGTATATTGACGAAGTTTACGCAGAGATCGCTAAGTTCAACCGATTTAATTTAATAACTATTACAGTACTACGCTTGTAAAGCGGTTCCCTTTGTTCCTAAAATTTTCTGTTAAAAATACAGGTTACAGTCAGTGATAATTTTCAACTAAATATACACAAACTTTCACCTATGAAGTGCATAAGCTTGAGTTGAATTTTCGCGAAAATATCAAATTGCATGAACATGACTGTGTGAATCTACAGCAATCTATTTCATGCAATACCACGCAGCTGAGAGATCTGTTTATGAGCTGGACAACGTGGCTGCAGACTTATTAATAATATTAGAGTAAATTAAGATGCTTTGGAGTTTCAAAATTAGAACGATGAAAGTGGGTAATTTGATTGCATGTGTAAAAAATATAACAAAATTACTGTTATATTTTTTTAGTAATAATTAAATTTGCATCAGCCAGTAGCCCTCTAAGTTATGTCTCTAGTTCTTAAAACGACTAATTTATTTTAAATGGTTTGCATGGGTCGCTGGCATTTGATGATTGCCACCTTTTTAAGAGACACATCTTACGTGATTTGTCTCCAATTAAATGGCTTTCGCTCTGAACGCACTCTCCATGGTCATGCATTCTTTCGTTGTTGAAGCATCCCAACTTTGGCTACCAAAATCAGTTTTTCACAACAAAATATTTTTATTTTGAAGAGTTTGCAATTCAAAGCTCCACGCTAATTCACCAAAAGTAGTTCCACTAACAGTCCAAACATTATGTTTATTGCCCATACAGCACCAGTGAGTAATAGTCCTATTCAAATCTGTGGTTTTTGAGATATCTAGTAGACACAGACAAAATGATGACAACATGCAACCACAAACACACGCATGCATGCACACGTGTGTGGGTGCATAAAAATGTAAAAACACAATGAGTATTCTGCATGCAGGACAGTCTAATGGTGACTTACGACTGGTCATTAGTTTGATGCCTACTAGTCTCCATTAAGATATTTGTCAAAATAATGATATCTAAGCCAAACAGGCCCCTTTGGTACATCAAGCTTAAAAACATATATATGTTCCAAGATGGTATATACCATGTCGTCAAGGCAATGCGACACGTGATAAGGTAATGTCATTGTTGCGATCCAATAACAGTATACACTATACAACTATTCTGGAAGAATAAAACAATCCCACTGTTTAAGCTGTCATGTTGAATTATTCACTGATTTGAGTTGAGGAATAAAAACACTTAGCACACTAGTCTAATACTGGATTGCTATCAAATAGACAGGCAAGTCAAATCGCAGGCAATACATTCACACGTCATTTTCAAATTAACACTTATAGGGTAGGCCAAATTTAGTAAATTCACAACGATTTTTCTTGAATGGCCTTGAGGTTCTTGTTGGTAACAAAAATAGAACCCTATCAAGGCAAGGAAAATTAGGAGACCGATCTTGTAAGAGCAAAAAGCTTATTTTAAAAGTAGATTTTAATTCCATTTTACCCAACTAAACAGGAGGAGATGCAGCCGTAAACATCGAAAAAATGAATTAAAATTCAGAATTTCTATGTTTCTGTTGTCAAAGAAAACCTTAATTTTTGCAATATTTAAGAATCCCTTGTTACAGTTTTTGTGGGTTGAGATTTCCCAGTTCAGTGACAGATTTATCTGTTATTAACTTTTGTACGCAGTATGAATGGACGAAGTATAATCATACTTACATCTGGTGTTGTTGACGGTACTGTTTGTAGCTGTGCCTGATTAAATGAAATCTAATTAACGGCCTGAAGACATAAAATGCGAGACCAAATACACTGCACTAGGAAGTCAAAAGGGTGGGGTATGTTTCACAAAAATGTCAAACTGAAATTTTTACATAGCCCAGTTTAAATAGTGACTTACAACTGGTCATTAAGTTTCAGATTTTATATATCTCTTTAGATTTTGTGAAAAAACAGGGCAAAGTTATGGCACTAAAGTGACACAGGCCCCCCGCATGCTCCTTCGATACAATTTGTCATTTTCCATATGGCATTATAATGTAAAATAGTTAAGCTTGAGAATCACTTTTGCCACCGAATCGGACCTTTGTCTTTTCTAACAAAATTTTAAGGAACTGTTTTTCAATAAACTAAAACCATACGCCGGGCGTATATATTTCAGAAGATTTAAAACTTCTTTCCTCCGCAGACCATTCACCACTAACCTCATTACACGCCGTAGATTCAAACGATCAATCAGCAAATTTTAAAAAATTTCTGACTAAAGTTTTAAAACTTGGAGGAAACTAGTTTCCAGGCAACACAATTTTTAACCAGTCATATCATTCTTCCCTTGAAAGACAGAATGACTTTACAGCTTTCACTGCACTACAACTCAGAGTGAAGTTTGGCCTAGTCACTAAAGTGAAATGTTGCACGCTATTGTCAAATGCGAGCGCTATGAAATTTTTGTGATACATAAGCTCTGTTTAATATAAACAGAGATCATGTACCAGGCGAGTGTCACGGTAAATAATCAGCAAGTGGCAAAGCGAACTGTTTCTTAGAGCAAAGTGTGCAATACAGTGAACGAGAGATGCGATGGAAAGGATTGCCAAGATATCAGTCACTATTCACATAGCCTCGCAGTTTTACGAGATAGCCTAAACATTTCAATTTATTCCAAAATATGATTCACCAGCGAAATTTCAGTGATGCAGAAGCTGATTTAACTGTACGTACATGATAACCTTACGCCGAAACGGACAAACTTTGTATCAAATGGGCATCAGGGCCCTGGGCTGCATAAAACAATAAAAATACATTGCACAATGCCACACTAGTTATGAACTAGGCAGTGTCAGACACAATAAAAATACATTGCACAATGCCACACTAGTTATGAACTAGACAGTGTCAGACACAATAAAAATACATTGCACAATGCCACACTAGTTATGAACTAGGCAGTGTCAAACACAATAAAAATACATTGCACAATGCCACACTAGTTATGAACTAGGCAGTGTCAAACACAATAAAAATACATTGCACAATGCCACACACATAAGTTATGAACTAGGCAGTGTCAAACAGAATAAAGCAATGTCACTGATGTTATCAGTGCAACATGTAAAACTTTGAAGCAATTCATTTTTCTAAACATTAATTTACCGGCAATAATATCCAACTGGAAATTGAGATTTCCTCATTCAGTTACAGGTTTATCTTTTATATGTTGCATGATATGGATGAATTATAATCATACTTACCACTGTTGTTGTTGTTGATGAGGGTGAAGTTCGTTGCTCTGCCTATTAATAAAACAAAGTTCAATAAACAGCTTGAAGACACAAAATATGAGATCCAAAAAAACTGCAATTGAAAGGAAACACAATGGGGATCTGTTTCCCTAAAATGTCAAAGCTTCATAAATCTTTTTGCACAGCCTTAAGTCTATGACTGGTCATAGTTTTGGCATTTATGTATGTTTAGAGAACAAGCACTGTAAAGCTATGACATTTAAATGAAACAGCTCCGGTGCCCAGTTGCATAAAGCAGTCCCAAATAGTGACTCAACAAAGCTGTCTAAATCAATTGCGTATTTGTATCTTTTTTACTCAAAGTTGACATTTTCTAATAATATATTTAACAAGAGCAACACGGAGCATTGAAATGCGCACACGAATGCATTGCAAATGGTGTGCTTTTAGGGTGTTTTATTTGTATTATAAAAATGGCCACTATATGGCGCAAAAACGTACAATCCATCCAAAAACAGGAACGTGCCATATTTCTTAAAAATCTGTCAAGGAACTTCAGAGAAAAGAAGGAAAACAAAATAAAATGAAATTGCCACTAGTGGGCACAGTGTCCCTTGGATCCGCCTGAAAGTCGTTGTCGTCTGTTGCTATCTTTATATAAATACACTAAATTTAGTAAAGATCCTGTGGTAGGTTTAGGAGATACAACTAAGGGTGCAAAACAAAACTACCACTAGGAGGCGCCACAGTAGTAAGTCACCATCATCAAAGGTCGTTTTTACACTGAGAACATATATGCCAATTTTCAAATGATTTGGTTGATAGAGGGGTGGACACCAAAAACAAGACTTGAAAACAGCGAAAATGACCACTAGGTGGTGCAACTTGAAATAACTCGATTCCATCCAAAAACAGGAAGATAGCGTCACCACACGAATAGATGACTATATTTAAAATTTTATGAAAATCTGTAGAGGACCATTGAAGATACTGAGTTAAACATAAAAAAACTAAAATTTCCACAAGGGAGGACACTGGCAGTCGGATCTGTCCAAAAGTCGTAGACATCCATTGTTAACATCATATATACTTACTAAATTTCGTAAAGATCCTGCGAACGGTTTAGGAGATACAGCCATAGGCACAAAAAACAAAACTGCCACTAGGAGGTGCCACAGTAGTCGAAATCGTCGGAAAATCATCGTCAACTGTCCTTTTCATAGTAAGCACATCCATATTAATTTTCAAAATCATCCTTTGAGTGGTTTGATTGATAGAGGGTAGACGCAAAAAACCAGACTCGAAAACAGTAAAAATGGCCATTAGGTGGCACAAACTAAGTCGAATCCATCTGAAAACTGGAGGATAGCGTCATCTCACTAATAGGTGCCTACATACTAAATTTCATAAAAATCTGTTCAGGACTTTTGAACATACAAAAGTAAGCGTAAAAAACTAAAATTGCCACTAGGGAAAACACCGGTAGTCAGATCCGTCCGAAAGTTCGCTCATGCCGTCCCACGCATGAACGGAACATATGTGCCAAATTTCATGAACGTATGTCAAAAGCTTTTGGAGATACAGCAGCGAATGCCGGACGGACGCCGTCCGGACGGACAGACGGAGATGATGGCATAATGCGTCCACATAATATATAAATATGTGGGCACATCAAAACTAATCCCTGAATTTAGTGAAAATATGAATAGGGACTTGAATTAGAGGAGTTGCATGAAAAGATCCCATTTATTTTCAAAAAAAAAATTGAGAATTCAACAATGAGTTTACTCTTGATTTGCATCAAAGTCAAAAACTGACTAAGTAACGAAACTAAAAACAGTATATGAGAAAAAACAGTCGATGTTTTCATAAGTCCATAAATATGTACTAGATTTAGGGAATATAATTGAATGTATAATGAGCACCCATTTGGGATTGTTTCATGCAACCAGGCAATGGGCTACATAAAATATTTAGAACCATAAAAACATATTCTATAACACGCATTATTTTTAAAGGCAACGTGGCAAGTGAAAAAACAATGTCCTTTAAAAACACAACCAAACTCGTCAATGCTAGAATTACTGCTGTTTGAACGTGCATCACGGGCAATGTGAAGACAATGTCCTTTTCAAATTGATACTTTTAGGGCAAACCTAATAGACTCAGAAATGTTTTATTGAATAGTTTTAAAGCTGTTTTGGTAACAGAAACTGCATGATATGGAATATTACGAGTCCAGTTATATGGGAGTAAAAAGCACAATTTGATTTCTAATTTGTTATTAGCCAGCTAAACAATGTGCAATGCAGCTGTATATATGGCAATAATGAATTCACCAGTTCCATGCTTCTGTTGACAAGGAAATTTAATACAATACCTTGCTGCTCCTTGTTTTGTAAAGTCCTCATTTATTGGCAATAGAACCCAAGTGTGGATCAAAACTTCATTCAATTACAGATTTATTTCTTCTATGCTGTGCGGTATTTATGAATTTTAATCTTAATTACATGCAGTGTTGTTGAAGTTGTGGCATGCTGCTGGGCAAAATTTAATTGAAACAGCCCAAAAAGACAAATTCTAACAACAAATACAAAGCAAATTACAACTTGGAAGGTAAAAGGGAAAGGCCGTGTTTCACAAATTGAAATTTCAAAACTTTATGACTTTTAATACAGGCAAGTTTAAACAGACTTATAATAGGTCACACTTTTGGCATTTACTAGACAATGTCAATGATATTGTAAAGTTATGTCATTTAAGTGTAATAGGCCCCCATTAGCTGTATAAAACTGTAAAACATAATATTATGCAAGGTGCCATTGTAAAGGCAAAGTGACATGTGCTAATGCAATGTCATTGTTAGTATTCAACATTGGATAAAAGTTTTATACAGCCAGACCAAGAGGTACCAAACAATTTGCCCTAAATTAAAGGAACACTTTCCCCGCTGCTTTAAGCTTTTAATGTAATCGAAGTGGTTTTTTGGATAATTCTTAAATTGTAGTATTTCTTTGACTAAAATGGCTCTAACTTATCTTTTTTTGTGAGGAATTGAAATTTCAGAAGCCAAATAGTTTGAGACATCACCAGTTTAATTCCTCAACATATCAATTATTATTAGCCAGATCGAGTTTTATTGACATGAATTAGCCATTGCTGTTACAGTAATTACTCTACTCCATACAATGTGACCTTAGATCAGATTTCCTATTCATCTTCTTAAAGACTGATAAAGTACAATGTGTCCCAGTCTTAGGTGGTTGCCAACACACTGAGGTATCAATAGGACACACTGTCTACGTCTCTGATGGTCACTGTAGTTAGACTGTCCAGTCTCTATATATAGTCACTTAAACATCAAGATATCAGAAGGAATAGCATAAGGCTTCTAACCCATTGTTTATACCTAAGATTAGAATTAATAAGCATCAATTCAAATTCAACATAACTGGTAATTATACATACCAGTCCAGCCTGTGTGGTCAAACCACTAGAGGTGACCCCTGTGAGTCCAGAACGGAAGCTTCCATTGACCTTCAAGTATTGCTGGGTGTCAAGGGTCATGGGGCCGTAGTTGAGCTTCAGCCCTGCCCTGATGTCATTTTCCAGGTTAGTTATGGCAGAGCTCACGGAGACAGAGCTGCCGGACATCACAAACGTGAAAACAACACCTCCTGCAAGAGCAGGGAGAGACAGGTGAACAGACAGACAACTGACCTGCGAACCAATCAAGAGACAACGTCTTGTCAGAAGTTATTGAACCGGAGTGAATTTATTTCTTATGTTAATTCTTAATCTAATTAGCATATATATAGAACAGCATGGCCTGTACTTTTCAGTTGTCACATCCGCATCTGGTAAAAATTTGAAAAAAGCAGCAATAAAGTAAAAATATTGAAAAATAAGTAAAATGTCAAATTTGGCAATCTTACGTTTTTGTGCAAAGTAACGGTCTGAAGAATGACTTTACTCTTACATGGCTTCAAGGCTTGGGAACAACTGGCAATATGGTAGTCCTTCAGCAAACGCATGGTAAGTTTGCATCACGTTGCAGGCTATTTTCTGCACTGATGGCACCAGGAAAAATAAACTAGGAAGACATACAGCAAAAACTTGCTCGCTTTCAAAATGGAGAGGCACACAATACCCAAAAAAGGAAACCACTGTAAAGCAGTCATAACTGCTACAGATAAAGCTGATATTTTGCAAAGGGTGTGGTTCACACACCAAAGGCCTTTGAAATTGACATATGATGTCAAGGAAAGTATTGATCTTTATGAGCCTTGCTCTTAGTCATACAACTGTAACAATTAGCCTATATAAGTAAACATAGCTCAACAAAGGAGAATCACAAATGAAGAGATTTGGTGAAAAACTGGGCATGAGAAGGTAGAGACTCAGATAAAGCGGTGAAAATGCATTACGGTGTTCTGTCATTTGGTAACGTTTCCAGACGTTAGGGGTGCTGAACGTGCGATAACATCTGGCTTTTTTGTTAACTGCCCAGATCAATCTTTTGTCCCGCACGATAACAAGCAGGCCAATTATCTCCCAGGCTTCAAAGGAAACGTAATTTGTGGTTGCACGCTACTACCGAAAGCGTATGAACACAGTCAAACCCAGTGCGTCCGTTTGGGCAGAATAGATTGTCTTAACTTCTGTTTTAGATGGGAGATTTTGGTGATTAACGGAACATGATCAGCATTTGACGTGGAATTCAGAAATGCTATTGGTTTAAGCTCAAATATGTTATAACTTAACTTTCATTTTTATCAGCCCAGCCCAGTCAGTCTAGATACGATCTGATCAGAGATTAGAGCAATTACCGAACAAAAGAGAGCAGGCCCTTCAACCATAAATGCCACAATGGAGTTAACCAGTCGTGTAAGATATTGGCTACAGGGGTAAACTTCCCAACTTGTTGTTGGGCTATAGAATCGAACAAGTTGGGAGCAACGAGATGTCACCGCCATGGGAGATGGGTGGGACACACCCTCAGAAAAGCTGATGAAAGCATCACAAAACAGTGTCCTGGAACACACAGGGAAGTCGTCGACGAGGCAGACCAGTCCAAACGTGGAGGAGGACAATGGAAGCCGAACTACGTGAAACCGGATACAACATGCAGCAAATAAGACAGATGGTGAAAAACAGGATTCGATGGCATTCGGTCACAGAGGCCCTATCCACCACGGGGTGGCAAGGGTTTTAAGTCAAGTAAGTCAGCTCAAAAAAGGGTTCATGGTTCTGGCTGAGTAGATAATTATTTTATTACCCCTATGGGGTTGAACAGCAAAACCCTGAATGCACTTTTGGTGACAACGCAGCTTGGGATTACGACATCACAGTTCAAATATTTTTTGTTCATGTTATTTTAGAACTTGGTTTTTGAGTGTCATTTCAACTTTGAGGAAATATAGAACATAGGGTGTTATGACCAAAAATGCTGTAAAGTGCTTATTTATCGGTGCCATGTTTTGAAGCTTTCAGGGTAGATGTGCATAGTTCATATTGTTTTATATTTTACAATTCCAATTATCATGTTGAGGTAGGTATTTTCCAGGTACAGCATTTCAAGTGAAAATAGTTTGAAATTTTTGTATTCGGCCACCTTCATCACGTCTGACTTTTAACTCGGATCCTGAATCACAAACATTTTGTAGTCCAGTCAATTAAACACTGACATTGGACAGATTACAGGCCATTGCATCAATTGAATTTGACACAAAGCTATCAACACAAATTTACAAAAAAAAAACAAGAAATCAAACAATATACTTTTGTTTGGTATTTGGTGAAACTGAGCCGTACTGCTGTATGATAGTGTCATTAAAATGTGGTTCGTTATCTCCCATGAAATTGAGGACTAACTAGGTAAAGAACAGGTAGTACCCGACTTGCCAATCAGCGCATTTGTCAGGCATTAGTCATTGAAAGGCACTGCTGGCAGCGAACAATTCAACAAGTTTAAGTCAAACTACATAACTGTCAAGTTAGAAACTCGGTCAGTTCTAAATATCTGCATTTTGCTACACAATGTCAACGTATCTTATGTATTTGTTCCATTCAAAAGGCACAAGACCTATGAAGCATAGTCTAGCGTCTATGCATATGACAGTAATAATTGTAACTCAGTCAGCCAAACTAATTCCTTTAATTTTTAGGTCATTCATTTAACAGTCCCTCACCTGTAGCTCCACCAAAGATTTCTTGCAGTCCTGGTGTTCTATCTCCACGGGGATATGGCTTATTTGGTCTCTACAAAACAGAAATTTCAAGGCATAATGACTCGCCTTCATGAAATACTAATTTTAGATTATAAGGTACTAGTTTGGACTGATTACCCTCCTTGCATTGGACAATGTGTGTTTTTTTAAATCAATTACACTGTATTTCAATACCTCTGTTACTAAGGGTCTTGTTTTAATTGCATTTTAAGTACTAAATGCAAGAAAACAATATTTTTCAAATATTCTAAATCATGGAAACATATCGATGTGCATGAGTAAGTTTTTGCAGACACCAGGGCTTGGAATGACCAATGACAAAAAACGCGGAAACTTTGAAACTTTTACGGCCCAAATCATGCCCGATAAACAGTCTTGAAATGGTCAATGTAAAACTTTCCCCGACAGAAATCGGGAGGACTAAAAAAAATTTTAAAAAAACGTTACCACCATCAGTAGCATGCGTCTGCGTCCTTTTAGCTCGCCCGTCCACTCCCAACCCACACATTTTTGGCTGAAGAGCAGTAGTATTTGCCGCTGCGCTTAACAATAACACGAGACGCCATTGAAAATCTCCCATTACGCTGTCCCAGATGCCCCGGCAATGTTGACAATTTACGTTCCTCCGAAACATAAAGAGCAACTTCCGCTTTTCGAGGTGAACGTCATCTGCAACGCCGCGGTAAGAAAGGAATTTGCCGCGGAAATTCATATCAAATCCGATTTTTTTACGCGGAAATATTATAAAAAAAGCGGAAAGCACATTTGAAAAAAGCGGAAATCTGCATTTCCGCGGAAAATTCCAAGCCCTGAGACACGCTGGAGTCTTTTCTAGATATTGTATTTTTTAGGGAGATCGTCATAACTTCCAGATGTGAAATTTTCACAGGAACTGGCAAATTCAATATAGCCGGTAATTACATACCAGTGTGGCATGTGTTGTCAAACCACTAGAGGTGACTCCTGTGAGTTCAGAATAGAAGCTTCTGTCGACTTTCAAGTATGGCTGGGCATCAAAGGTCATGGAACCATAGCTGAGCTTCAGTCCTGCCTTGATGTCATTAGCCAGATTGGTGATGGCAGAGTTAACAGAAACTTTGCTGCCGGACATTGCAAAGGTGACAACAACACTTCCTGTAGGAACAAAAAGCGATGGGGTTGACAGGTGAACAAGTTCAAGTTAGACCACTTTCTAATAAACTAAGGTGAATTTATTCCTGATGATAATTCCTCACCTACTTAGGACCAGCAGAATACGTACATAACCTGTATTTTACAGTCACTATGTAACAGCACCTGGCAAGAATTATATGCAGCAAGAAAGTAAGCATTGGAAAAAGGTAAATAACAATTTTGACAATCACTTTAGTGCAAAATAACAATCTGAAGAATGACCATGTCCTGAACACATCCACTACCACAACACGGTTGAGAAACAACATGACCGCCGGTCCTCTAAATCGGACCGACTCACCCAAAACAGGACTGAAGCACCTAAAAACATGACCGCCCCACCACAAAACAGGACCGCCGGGGACTGAATAGTTAAGGCCTTTGTCTGATACTAACTGACGTAACCAGTCAGATAGCTGTGTAAAGACTATCGCCAAAATAAAGCTTGACAGCTAAGCATTATTGAGCTCCGTTACATCCCCTAAATTTCCCACAGCCCGGGTAGTTCTGCTATTCAGCTTGTCGTGAAACTTACATCAACATGTAGTAGAGCGCGCGAACGGCGCAGGCACATGCAAAATCTAGGCGTCAACCAACACTCACCTTGCAGGTTGCAACCGCTTGAGTGAAAAACAATCTATGAACTATTGTAACAATAAGTCTGTCGTGACATGTGTACGCGCCATTTCCTCAGAAAAATTTTGCAACTTCTTTCGGAAGATGATGACAACTTCGCGGCAACAAGATTTGTTCTGAAATTCGGTTTGCTGGTATTAAAATACTAAAAACTTATAACGAAATGAAACCAGTTTCGATAATTTGTTGTGCCAGGTACGCAACGTTGTAGAAGAACAGTTGACTGAGGAATCGGGGGAAAAGAACCGACCAATGTAAGCCCACTTAAGAGAACACAGAATAACGACAGAACGGCAATTTCTCTCGAGCGCCGATGAAATAATTTAGTTTACTCGCTGGGTGAAGATTTTACATGTTCAGTTTTTTACCCACATTGGCGCAAAGCTGCATATTTAGTATATAGCTTTGCCGCAGAAAGGCAGCTAGTATGATGATGCTTCACCCGAGAACCAGAACGCCCGTTTTTACTTGACTAACTTTAAACGTCAAATTGGAGAAAATGATTTTCATTTTGTTCTAAAACTTGCGCAGTGGATAAAATTATAATTATTTAGCTCAAAAGCGTACAACATGGCTGTTTTGTGTTAGATTTATTAAATGTTGACTTTTCAACTGTTTATAAGTCACATACCGCAGCCGGGAGCCTGGTGATGAGTAAAACTCAAAAGCGCCGCGTATTGCCAAGCGAAGTGTCCTCTGTTGCGCACAAAAGATTTTGGTGGATTAATCGGCACTAGACCTGCATATGCATACATATATAGCCCCATTGTATGATCTGTGTAGGCCTAACGGTAATAAATCTTAGCCCGTTAGTCATTGCGGTTTTAGTCCCCGGCGGTCCTGTTTTGTGGTGGGGCGGTCATGTTCTTAGGTGCGTCAGTCCCATTTTCTGGTGCAGCAGTCCCATTTGATCCCCGAAGGTCCTGTTTAGAGGTCATGTTGTTTCTCACCCGTGCACAAGAAACTGTAGGAACACCATATTTATCCACCTTCACTGTTATCAGGCTTCTATTGTGATTCAGCATGCGTGAATAATTGGCTGATAAGCCACCTATGGAACTACTTTTGGCTGAATGGATGACCCAGCCATAAAATGATAAATAGACAAGACCTGTTAACTAATGCAGCAAAGAATAATGTCCTAGCATCACCTAGCCTTGGTGGAAAGCTGTATACTGTATTGGCTCAAACAAACGATTATTGTAGCCTAAGGCAGTTAAAACCCGGTTTCCGAAACGGGTAAGATTGGAAACTAGGATTCATCAAATTTACGCTCTGTGACGTATTTGTAGCCTATGACAGTCTTTCTACAAAATTGTGGTGCATTGCGATCAAACTCCATTGTTAAATTACGATCATTTTTCAAAAAATTGTGCTGAGATCCTAGGGCGAAAACTTGCCGACTGATACGTCGCTGAATCGCAATCGTCAATAGGAAAACTTGAATTCTTGAATAAAAATAGGGTTTCGACTCAACAAATTACCTGAAATCTTCCTTATGCTTTACAATTTTTAAAGTTCATGTGGACTCCAGATTAATTGCGATTAAGTCCAAATCTGCGCTACATTGTACCCCACAACACGAGAAAAATCTCTGGATGAACACACACGTTGTTGTCACGTGAAGTTTGTTTTGAAGTTTGTCTGCATATGAGAGTGAGTGCGCGTGCGGGTCATCGACAGACTTTTTTGTTACAAAAGGAGGATCATGCAAGAAAATGGCGTTTACTAGATTGTTTTTCAATTAAACGGCTGCAACGTGCAAGATGACTGCCGGTTAACTCACAGATTTTGTGTGCACAGGCCGACGGTCGTTAGCTCTACCGTGGAGTAAAACATTAATAGTCGTAGGCTCGATCTACATGTTGGGGACAAGGTGACAAGGTGAACTACCCGGGCTGTGTGAAATTTCTGGGTCTAACGGAGACACTGACGCAGTGGTCAGCCAGCTTGCTGTATCAAGACTAATGTCAAAATCCAAATTCGTTTTATCGTGTTCCTGTCAATAATAATGGCATGCTAAATTTTTACAATGTTCGTACTTCAGGAACACGACATCACGTGTTTTGTAGACATACGCGCACGCCGCAGATCACATCTCGGAAATTCCCAATTTGACGGATGACAATGAATGAGCACAATGAAATTAAACATTTTACAGCTTGTAAGATTCATAATAAACATATTTTGAATATTGCAATGCATGTGTTCCAAAATCTAAATAACTTGGGTCCTATAATTTTGTATTCGTGCGCGCCGAATGAAAGTAATCGTGAGTGTTACTGTGTTGCAAAATCACTTATCCTGGGCCGATTTGAAAAATTCAAAGTTGTTCTCATATTTGTTTTCGTTCCTCTTTTCAAATATTACAGTTAAACTTACGTAAAACTCTCTCCATAAAAAGTACAGTCTGCTACGCCAGATTGTAATCAGGTGATCATATCCGCATGAGCGAAGCCAATTATCCTCGCTCGTGACTTGATGAATAGAGCAGCTTGGCGGCATCCCTTTGATCGTGAGCTGAGCGCAACTCAGCCTTAGGTGGATAAATACAGTCTAGTTCAATCTGCCAAACCCCACTGTTTACCCTGATAGGCGGGTTTGGGCCAATCTTTTTTAGTGGGAATGTTTATAGCATGACCATGTTCAGTAAGAGTGTGACTTTCTGTCTTGGGAACAACTGACAGTTTTACATACTTTGTGAGTTATTTTCTGCAGTGAAGGCACCAAGAAAAAACAAACTGGGAAGATGTGACGTACTTGCTCGCTTTCAAAATGGAGAGGCACTCTGCCAAAACCCAAAAAAAGAAACCACAGTAAAGCAGCCATAACTGTTACTGTTAAAACTGATATTTTGGGCTTGGAGTGGGTAACTATGACTGTTATTGTATAATGCATGGGCAGCGCACAACAGGGGGCTGGGGCTATAGCCCCCCACTTTTTTCAGTGCTGCGGCGTCCATGATATGGATATGTAGATGAAAACTATATATGTTAAGTAAACAGGCCTCCGGTCCACATTGCAATTTAACAAAAATAGCAAATTTATGTTTTACACATCACTTTAAAATCTTTTTATTGAGTTTCTGCATGTACCATAAACTTGGCAAGTACATGCCTTACTTTCTCCCATCTTTAATCTCTTAAACATGACAATACTTGATGATATATTACCAACATATCTGTTTCTAGCTTCATCATATAATGGGCATTCCAACAAAACAGTGTTCTGTTCCAATACAATTCATACTGCAGCCCAGGCATGTTCTCTCATTGACCCATGTGTCTCCCTCCTTTAACACTCATGGGAGAATGGCCACAACATCTAAGTCTAGCCAAAGCGGATCTGAGCAAAGCACTATGAAAATGCCTTATATAACCTTGTGACAAGAAATCAGTTTATAGTATCTAACGACTGTGAGGAAATTTTATCTTCCCAATGTTGTAGGTCAATGTCAATACATCGTTGCTTAAATTCCTTTATAAAATTATACACATCTCTTACAGCTTAGTACATCCAGACCATTCCAAAACCATATTTAAACAGAATTTTCTTCACAAATTTAATACCCAACGAGGTCTATTAACTTCAGCCATTTCACACTGTACATCACAACATATTCTAGTGTATCTACATCTGCATGACTCGGTGAGAAGTCAAAACCAGTACTTAATTACTCTGCTTATCATCAATACTTTTGTAGTTGTTCATCCATGATCACCTCTAGCAGCAGCATTTGAGACGTTCGGACCAAGTTGCAACAGATATCTGCAGGACTTAATATGAATAATTTCTATGTCTATGGCTTCATGGAAACCCCAAATTTTTGAGCCATATAATAAAATTGGGCAAAATTTTAGACCCTGAGTAAAATAATTTCCACCATAATGACATCGGCATGTCGATTAAATTTATCACGTTACATAACAGGTAGTGCTCTGGATGCCTTTTTCAGAAAGGGATTTTGTGAAGACACCTTTCGTAGAGAATGTTACGCCTAAATAATTGTATTCCAAAGCCACATCAATTTTTTCAGTGAATATCTTCCATTGTTCACAACGACTGAAATAGCCACCATACTTCTGTCTGGATATGTTTATGCGCAATTTCCACCTGTTACAGTAATCTTATTGTCTTTGAGCTGGCTCCAAACTTTTTTACTGTTTTCCTCTCAAGATAACTGCAACAACTTCGCAGTGGCATTCTTCTTCAACTTCTTTTTTATATTCCATTATTTTTTTGATATTTTGTTATGTTTTTATACTTGTTGAAATTTTAAAGTTTGGTTTCACCTATAATTTCTAAGGTGACGTTGCATCTCCAGTTTACATTCTTGACACCCTTTATCAAACCAGTTATCACAATGCAGTCACTGCGGACAATGACAAAGTTTCACACCAGAGCTCAAAGCTGAGCTTTCAACTAATTAGTACTGACACACTTTTTATAACTTCACCAATATTACATATGCAGTGACAGCTCTATTGACTCTAAACAGTTAGTGCTATTCACGAACATGTTTTCCTCATAATTCTTTTTATTTTGTTCTTTCCATTTTATTTGCCTGTTTAATTTGCAACCCCGCATAAAGTGTTGGGCTCCCAGACTCATCATTGAGTTGTGCGACTTATAATTCAATATACATTCAAGTGGGACTTGGTCTGGGTCCACCTGGTCGTCAACTTCAAAACGCTTAAATGAATGTTAAAACATTTTCACTGATTGAAACATAATCCACAAAACTACTTCCTCAATGTGTTACGCAAGTCATGTAAAACTTCCCAAACCTCCGTCTTCCACAATTTGACTATTTAAAATTCGCATTTTACAGTTTTTACACAGAACAGTAACTCAAGAACATATTAAATTCATTGTCTTGAGATATACCTCATAATTTACAAAGTCATTTAGGATCACTGGCAGTGTAGCCATTGAAGTCGCGATACAAAAGAATATAGGGGGCACAGCAGTATTCGGGATGAACTGAAAGTCATCGCCTTCCGTCAACTGCATAGGAACACACCTGCCAAATTTCAATAAGATCCTGCAAGTGGTTTCAGAGACTCCCAGACAGAGATGATGGCACTATGCACCCACATATGAATACGTTGGCGCATAAAAATGGAAAGCCAATATAATACAGCCGCTCACCTTCAGTGACAACAGAGTTTGATATAATGATATCACAATTCTTCTTCTTGATGTGGTTCATAACCAATGCTGTCACATATTTTCCAGTCACCTTGGTGAAATCAGCATCAAATCTCATGGTGATGGTCTTCTTGACCTCCACAACAGTGTCAGCACACTGGGTTGAAGACACATCAATAGCAGCTGAAATAATGGGAATAATGTTCAACAATAAGATAAAATAACTACATAGTTAATAGGCTCAACTTAGGTTTAGATATGAGACATGTAAGAGCATTATGGTGTTCACCCAAACGCCCCTTCAGAGACTTTACCAGACATAGAGGGTTATGAGCATGTGATATAGCTCCTTTTGTTAACTGCCAAGGCACAGTCTTCTGTCAGGTGTGACAACAGTCTGGCCAATTATCTCTCAGGCTTATTACAGACCACATGTGAACACAGTCAAACCCAGAGCCCTAATTGGCACGTTCGGAAAGAAAAGATTGTTGTAACTTCGCGGTTGTTGTTGGGCGAATTTGGTGATTCACAAACTAAACATGATCAGCATTTGACCAGGAATCAGAAAAATGCTATTGGTTTATGATTGTTCAAATAGGTTATAACTTAATTTTATTTTTAACAGCACAGCCAAGTCAGGCTAGACATGATCTTATTGGAGATTAGAGCAATTATCGAATAAAAGAGTGCTGGCCCTCCAACCATAAATGCCAGAATGGAGTTAATCAGTTGTGTAAGATATTAGCTTCAGAGGTCATCTTCCCCGCCAACTTGTTGTTGGGCTATAGAATCAAACAAGTTGGGATCAACGAGAAAACACCATAATGGGCTGACCCAATACCGTAAAATAGATGGAAATTCACTCCCATGTTCAAGTTTGATCAACAAAATCATGTGCTCAAGGTCGCCAGAGACTGTTAAACGTGCAACACTCAAGTCTGGCATCAGCAGAAAACAAAGAAATGGACGATGTGAAATTTCAGTGGGACATAGACAGAAAGAGTAAGAGGAAACGTAGGTGGAAGAGGAGTGACTTTTATTTATATCAAGCTACAAACACTTCTGAGACCTTGGGAAGATAAGTTTCTAGATACTATTACACAACATAGACTTGGATCATAGTCGTTGATTATGAAATTGGTTTAACACTTGGATTAAGCTTGTAGAGACCCGGTTTTTATTCTGTTTAATGGAGCAGATTGGTATTTCGTGATAGTTATTGTGATAACGAATGTCAAATCTGATAATTCCTCTTGACGACAACTGTTGGGAGGGAGAATTAAAATTTTTGGGATGCATAGTTGGAATAGTGACATAATATTTACGCTGGAGTTCTAATGTGACTGGTTGGTATATGTTGGAAAGGCGTAATAAAAAATTGTCAATGTTAAAATATTTAGGTAGGAATTTGTAGTGAAATTTTGCCAAAGACATTTTAATAAAAGATGTCTTCAAACAGAGATTGAGACAGAGTTCCTTAATAAATAATATATGGATAGAGTATGAGCATTAAAACTAGAATAGACAGATTTCAAAGCATTCTCTGCTCGTATCTGCAATAATTTTTGTGTTAGTAAAGCCGCAATTAACTTAAAATGCCATAATCTAAATGTGGGAGGACAATTATGAGTTATATATTACAAAGGCTTGAGAACTGTCTGGTGAAGACTACATTTCCATTGATAAAGTCCGAGTTTTTTAAGTTTGTTTGAAATGAGTTTGTAGGCACCATGAGACGGTAATGCCATGGTAAGGATTTTAAATCGTCCATTTGACTGATTGACTAAATTTCTATTTCTACAAATGTGTTGTCGATGGCACACGATTGTTATAAAGTGTGTAGGGAAGATTCACTGAGAGTGTAAGGTATGACGAGACAAATATCCTCTGCATAAAGAAGTGAGTCCACAGGAGAAGAATACGTGAGATCATTACCGTCATTGTAAATATTAGATTAATATATTATTCAATTAAAAAGAGAAGCAGGCTTAGAATAGAGCTTTGAGGAACTCCGGTAGGGCTATTAGAAGCGGTGTCCTTCTGGGAAACATATTAGGTACAGTTTGAAAAATAAGTATTAAAAATACATCTTCAGCTCCAGAAATGCTGCAATGATTCATCTTTTGGTGGTCTATTATGTCAAAAGCCTTATAGAGATCAAATAAAGATGACCAGGGGATTAATGTCACTATCAATTGCAGTCCCAAATTTCAAGTGAAGCACGTTATCTAGAGTTACAGCCATATCAATGTTTATATAATACATCAAATTCAATTAATCGGAAATAAAAAGTTCTGTATGATTTTGTGATAATTTTGAAAATAGTGGGAAGAATAGAAATGGGTCTATAATTGTCAGAGTGCTCATGTCCAAATCTTGAGAGCATTTGGAAATAAACTGGTACGTAAGCATTCGTTAATAATGGTCATGAGCACTTCAATTAAAAAGCAACTGCTTATTTTGATAATTCTGGATACTTTGTCATGATGAGTACTGTTTTTGTATCTATGTCACTAATAATATCTTGTACATGTTTATTATTTATCCATAGGAAAGAAAATTAAGTTGTTTGGGGATGGAAGATAGTCTTTGAAAAGCTACTGTAACATTAACTTTGCTCGGCTGGAGTCACAGGTTTACTTTAAAGTTTACACCCGTCATTATAAGTATTGCGCTTCTGGTGCACAGAAGCACTTAAATTAGGACATCACCTTTTGTCCAATAACATCAGCAAAACAGCCAAAGTCGATTGACAATTGCTCGAGGAAGTGACAGATAATAAATATTTAGCAAGACCTATCAAAGAAACAAAACGCATTTTAGTTATTTGGTGAGGATAATGTCATCTTACAAAGTATTGTATGAGGACTACAGGAAGCTCAGAAGTTAATAATCTGGGAAATAAACAAGTAATTACCAGATTCCACAGATAGTGAATACTTCTTAGGTGTTGAGTGAACAGAAAAAGTCACATAATATCTGGCCGCAGAAGTGAATGTGATGTCATTGAAGACCGCTTGGCTTGTGTCTGGGTTCACAGGTACTGTAGTGATGCCAGTGATAGTGCCACCATTGTACACATAAGGAGATGAGAGTGAGGCTATGGCCATCCACCTGTGACCCTATAATTAATGATTCAGTATTACAGATAAAGCTACACCTAGTGATGATGGTGATAGTACCACAAGATGGTGCAGTCATCAAGAAATGGGAGTGCTAGGCTGTGGCCTTGCACGTGTGACCCTGTATTTAATGAATGAGTATTAATATGAAGTTCCACCTAGTGGTGCCGGTGATGGTACCACCATTGTACACACCAGGAGATGAGAGTGAGGCTGTGGACTTCCATGTGTGACCCTATAATTAATGAATGAGTAGATGGAGATCCACCTAGTGATGCTGGTAATAGTACCACCATTGTACACATCAGGAGATGAGAGTGAGGCTGTAGACTTCCATGTGTGACCCTATAATTAATGAATGGGTAGACGGAGATCCACCTAGTGATGCTGGTGATGGTACCACCATTGTGTATGTTAGGAGATAAATGCTGCCACTGCCTTCCACGCATGACCCCACAGTAGAGATGCGTAATGAGTATGAAAGATGAAATGACTTCATGTCACACAGTGCTTTCCCACAGGGGCGAAACTTAGCGAAGTTTCAGTAAGTGGAAAAGCTTAGCTCCAGTAATTAATCTGCAAGCAACACTTGGCGGAAAATAGCAGGTGTATCTAGTGACAATTTTGAAATTGCCGTCCAGTGGGAAGGTAAGCAATGTTCGGCGCAATTTTGGTAAACTGAAGTTGCCTTAATGGGATTAAAGCACAAAGACACAATGGAGTCAGCAGAAAAGGCAGAGCCGGACTTTGTGCCCTTCTCCATTACAAATATACCCTGTATAATTTCAATTGCTGATGGAAATTAAGCTCTCTGTTCTATTGTGAAACACAATCCCAGCAGTCTTGTCCAGCATATCACACATGCAGATCCACAAGTCAATTACCTATATATCTTGAAAGAGTTATTAATGAAGTCATTACTTATGTGATTTTGTGCTTCACATAAATTAGATCAGCATTCAAGATTCGGCTATGGGTTGGCACCCATAATGGACCTAACACAGGTACATGAAAATTAACAATAACATAAGTTTCAATTACTCCAGTCCCTGCCAACACTATAAGGCCCTTTCATAATAACGTCAACACGTTAATGTGTTGGAGAGTTGTGGTCAGTATGAACGATTATCTTCGGTCCTGGATCGAAGTTAACAGCGCCAGTTAACTTTGCAGTAAATAAGTGGATTTAACAACAGTGCAGTATGAATGGTTAACAATAGCACTATCCGAGCTTTCGTCAGGGGCTGCTGTTAATTGTCAACGTTGACGTTAATTGTTGCTAATATTTTGCTAACCACCAATCGACTTAGAAATAACTTTTATGTAAAGTAGCACAATGTTTAAGTCCCTAAATTATCGCATTTAAAAAATCTTAGCATGCACGTGATGCATCAGCGCTACAATGCAATTACTTCGATGACAACAGCATCAGCTATACGGTTCACTTTGATATCCGATAACTACCAAAAATAGCAGTTTCTCATACGTATCTATTGACAACATACAAGGTGCCCTGTCAGTTATGACAGATGAAAGATGAATGTGGAGCTCAGAAGGGAAACAAATTTGTCAAAATTGAGATCATTCACACACAAGAACAATCATGGTTAATCTATAGACTTATGTTGGCCCATGACAATAAGAAACAGAGCATGTAGAAGGGTTCAAATTTGAACAAAAAGTGGTTTATGAACACTTGCAGTGTAGACACGGGTTCATGGTCAACTAAATTAAGATCGGTTGATTGCCTGGAAGTTTTACTGAAACATTAACTTCAGCATGTAACTTCAAATCATAAGGTTCAAGCAATTCTTCTTAATACAGGATTATCAATCAGAGGTCGTATTTGAGAGACGAAAACCTCACGTGATATGCTATTCTACTTATTGAGACATAACTGCGATAATTTGAAACAAGTAAAGTTCACACCTTCCATGCAATGTTATGGTGTTTGTTTCCAGAAAGCAAGTCCTGGATCTCCACCGTGATTGTTGCTGGATTGTTGACTGTGATGTTACCCTGTCCCGGCAGTATGCCAACCTTCAGCTGTTGTTCGGCAACAGAGACCGTCATAGAGTTGGCTGAGAACTTTCCAATGGCATCAGCTGGACTACTGATGGTGAAGTCAATGATATAACCTGAACCGCTGTGCGAGATGAAAAGGTCTGTGAAGTTGAACCAACCATTCCTGTACGGTATGGTCGTGGTACCCAGAAGTCTAGCACGAAAGTCACTTCCAGAATTGGCTCTCAGTCGAGCAGTTAGCATCCATGGAGAAAGGTTGGAGCCAAGAACTTTGACAACAGCACCCTGTAAAAGATATGTGACCATGTCCACTAAAGATAGAATTAACAAACACAATATTTCAGATTCTAAGATTTTTGACATACCACAATATTCTTCATTGTGAACAAACTTCATCTATTTGTCTTAACATGTGGAGAATTTCTCGCTTACACTGGTCACCGCTCTGATTTCCTAAGCCCCAGACAACTTTTATGATGGCTATTCAGCACCTCCTTTGTATTGATGTAGATATGAGCTAATGAAGTGGAAGGTAATAGCTTAGCCTTGAGCACTACTTTCTTATAAAGGTGGTTGTTATTACACCCAAATTAATTTTCTCTGGCATTTGTACAGAGTTAAACCCTGCAAAGTGAAGAGTAGTTTTAATTTGGTACACTTTAAATATTACAAAAAGACTTGGTTTTAAATATGTTTAAAACCTGTTTTCATTGCTTTATTTTTAATACTCCTGTCTACTTGTTTTTTCCTTACTGGTTAGGGGTGCTTTTGTTTTATTTTGTTTTTAAACAAAGTATCAAAAGAACTTAAAAGTCAGTTAATTGTGAACCCATCCCTAGTGACTTTTCCAGATTGCAGCTACACCAGACATGTCACAGAAAACAAAACTTCACGTGTCATTGGTTCCATCTTTATTAGAACACAAATCATAACAAAATATATAAAACATGCAAATATGGTGATAGCCAAAGTTAGGATTTGTTACGTCTGTACGAATTTTGGTTGCAATAACTACATAACTACTCTAGCTTTTCCTCAGTCATACAAATGAAATCACAGCTCTTGCCCACCGACCAACCTCATCCAGTTTGCACTCTCTCATTGACTGCAAAGCTATCCATCTTCTCGTCTTCACACGTGTTCCATTACAACTACAAGCTATCGAAATTCACTGGCGCATTTCCGCAAATATCAGTTGTCCAGTTAGTGTATTACTCCTCGAGTAAAGTAGTTCAGCATGCCCTGGACCATAAGTGATGTTTTAAAAGTTACTGACATCTAAATTAGTCACTGTGTGTTGTTTATAGATGTTTCAATGCAGCTTAATTGTATATTAAAAGAATAATCCACGTGATATCATTAACTCTGATCAGTGTTTGTAAATCCACCGCGTATATCAATACGTACAGATTGAAGTTTATCTTCTTTCGAAGTTTTTAGCTTAATAGTTCATTGATTTTTAAAAATCGAAAACCAAACATGGTTGTTTTTTCCATCTGAATACCACTGTGGTATTTGTTTTTAATGAAAACTGTTGCATAATGCATTTTGAAAATTCCCAGTATGTAGAGGCAGAGATGTTTACTACAGTTTGGTCCGGTAATTACACTTAATGGGGTCTTGCTTGCAACGGACAATGCGGTCGTCGCAACTGAGTCTGACTCTGGTGCCGCGCTCTCTTTGATCCCGGTAAAAGCTGCTCAGAAGGACGAGCGGTGAAAAGTCACGCATATCTTTAGAAATGTAGGACTTTTGTGCAAGCGCATTATTCACCGCATGAACAAAATCGATGAAACTGGTTGGGTACACTGTAAGTCACGAGGTAGTTATTCATTGTGACAGAAACTGTTACCACATATCGTAGCAGGCTTGGGGAAGTATAGTTTGAAAGCGCCACATTTTACAAAGTGAAGTGCATGGCAGTGCACAAAAGATTTCAGTGGGATTTATCAGCATACGTAACTAGCCCCATCTTGTGTGACCTGTGTTCACTGTCATGAAACCTTATTACTTTTGCCTATTTTTCAGTTGCAAAACAAAGCTTCTCAAGTTTTAATCGGAGGTCAAGATTATTTCTTTCGAATTCGTGACCAAATTTGCTGCAACACCATTATACACTTCTGAATTTGTTGTTTGTTAAGGCGTTTTTCAAAGTTCTTCGGCTCTGGGTCTATAAGCGCACTTAGATAGTACGCTTTTCGACTCGTTAAGTTCATTCTGTTCGCAAAGTTTTTAAAAAATTAGCAGACCTTTGAAAAGATTCTTGTCGATTAGCATCGCATAATATAGCACGTTTCGTTGCATTGCTATAAGTTTTGAAACTATTCCAACCACGGACTAATTGGTAGTTATGATAACTTTGAAATAAAAACGATGTTGACCGATAACTAACAACTATATTGATAACCACATACTATTGGAAGCAGCCATTAACGCAAGAAGAGCATCATGGGCAAAACATATAATAACGTTAATAGTAATGCCATCTGGTGACCAAGCTATCGAGTAACGAACAAGCTATAACACTTCCCCCCTTAAGTCCTGTCCATATGGAAAAAAAAGGTTAATTACTTTAGCAACTACAAGTGTCAACTTAATCAAAAGTCTCTACCACAAATGCATTTGGCAATGTTCTATCTTAATAACACTTAAATTACAAGTCCAGTCAAACCGGTGGTTTCACAACCCTCAAAGAACATCTGGGTGCAGGCACCGTTTTATCCGACACAGTTGGCTCGGTTACAGTCGACTTGATCAGTTGGGGTTTCCACAGTTTTTTCGAATGTTTTTGGTACAATAACACCATCAGATATCACCGCAGGTTCCACCATGGCAGACTTTGGAATCACAGCTTCACGCACGTCATTCTCCAACAACGGTAATATATGGTCAATGTGTCGCCGCATAACACGACCATCCAACAATTCGACCTCTGATACGACACTGGCCAAGAGGGTACAATAACAGTGGCTTTAAGCCAATTTTCACCAACAGTACCAAAATTTTTCACAAGTACTTTATCACCCGGAGTAAACACGCAGTCGCCACGACCATTGTTCTGATCATGATAGTCCTTCTGCATCCATTGTCTTGGACGTTTGCGTGGGTCACATGTTGTCTAGACAAGACCGTATTCTTCTACGGAACAACATGTCACAAGGTGGTTCACCAGTTGTGCTATGTACGTTAAGCGGTACCACATATAAGCAGCTTGTTTAATCTTGTCGATAAAGCCCACCCTTGGTTTTTTGAAGTCCGTCCTTGACCACCTGTACCGCCTGTTCGGTCAGTCCGTTTGACACGGGGTGGTAAGGAGACACAAGTAGTTGTTTCACAAAATTGCTGTTCAAAAAGTCACGAAATTCCTCACTTGTGAAACATGATGGATTGTCACTAACAACCGAACGTGGCACACCATGATCTGCGAACGATTTTCGCATGCTTTCGATTGTCGCAGCAAATGACGAAGTATGGTTCACGTGCACATCAATCCACTTTGATTTTGCATCAATCACCACTAACAGCATTTTGTCTTAGAAAGGACCTGCATATTATCAACATGCAGACGTTTCCACAGTTCCAGTAGCTCCACCCACAGCTGTAGTGGAGCCTCAGCAGGCATTTTCCTGCCGTGTTGACAGTCCGAACAATTTTTAACTATCGTTTCTCTCACTGTCCATTTTTAGCCACCAAATGTAACCTCTCGCCGGGGCCTTCGCTCGCGAAATCCCCAGATGAGTTTTGTGTAGCTCATTCAGTACGCGAGAACAGAGTGACTTAAGGGGTTAATAAGTACAAGACGACAACCCCATAAGACACAGCCATTGTCCACACTAAGTTAATTGCGACGAACATAATACCGTTGGTAACGTTCATCAGTCACTTTAGATGGCCAACCGAATCTCACACGATGTAGTACAGTTAATACACTATCTCTGGCTGTCAATCGTTTCACATTACGCATGTTCGTGGTTGACAAAGTCTCCTTCAACCAGTTCACTTGGCCTGGCATCTCCACTTGAGCTGGAGATTCAAGGATAGGCAACCAGCTAAGTCCATCAGCATTAGCCAGCTTCGCTCCCGGTTTGTACCGAATTGCATAATTGTATACGGACAGAATGAGCGACCACCGTTTCAAGCAGTTCGAGGTCATCTGCCGGATAGCCTCGTCGGTTCCAAAAATTCACATCAGTGGCTTATGGTCCGACTCAATAACAAATGTACGTCCATACAAACACTGATGGAATCTACTAAGTCCGAAAATGAGACGTGGTACCTTCCTTGTCCAGGTGACTATAATTATTTTCTGCAGCGTTTAAGGTGCGAGACGCGTAAGCAATGGGGTGCTCTGAACCATCACTGTCTACATGAGTGATAAACGCACCGAGACCATAGGGAGACGCATCGCAAGCGAACACAATCGACTGTAGAATGGTGCTAAGTGCGTAGATGCATCTCGAATATATTTGCAATAATAGTTCACCATTCCAAGATAAGCAAGCAATTCTGAGACATTTTTTGGAGCCGGTGCATCGTGAATACCTCTAACTTCATCATCAGTAGGGTGAAGCCTCTCTTTGTCAATACGATGACCAAGATAGACGATCTCGTCCTAAGAAGCTACACTTTGCACGATTTAGTCTCAGACCGGCATCTCAAAGTTTGAGTAACATTGCGTTTAAGTTCGCCAAATGTTCTTCCCGAGATTTGCCAGTCAACTATATCGTCAAGATAGATGACCTGTGACTCCTGGCAACCCTTGCAAAAGGTTATCGATGGCGCATTGCCAAATCTCTGGGTGAACCCCAAATTGTAACCGTGTATATTTGTATTACCCACGGTGGATGTTAATTACCAAATACTTCTGCAACGTTTCATCAACCGGTATCTGCAAATATGCATAACTCATATCGAGCTCACTAAACTGGCAACCCTGCGCCAGCCTCGCTTCTAGTTATTCGATTTTCGGAACGGGATACTTATCAAGCAGTGCTTCCTTATTAACAGTGACGAGAAAATCTCTGCACACGCGTATCTTACCGTTAGACTTCCCGACCGGTACTATGGGCATGGCCCATTAAGAAAATTGTACCTACACTGGACTACTCCAGACAATCTAGCTCATCGTCCACTCATGCCTGAAGGGCATCGGGTACGGGTCGGGCTTTGAAAAACTGAGGACGCGCATCACCAGGCATGTGGATTTTAGCCACATCACCTGTCAAGTTACTAAGTTCGTCCTCAAATAAATGCAAAAACCCAGTCAACAGATCATCTAGATCATTTGTGAATACTTTGTTAACTGATTCCCTGAGTCATTCATGACTGTCAGAGTTTTCCTGGCTAATCAACGTTTGCAAGAGCCTAAGTGTCTACCTCAAACTGGAGAGGTTTACCATGGATAATGAGAGTTGTGACGATTGGAGACTACTCCACCTTCCTGCCCATGGACTTTGTTTAACAGGTACTGAGGCTCGGACACATGGTACGTGCTCTTACCTTTTGGCTTATTTTTTGTGGTTTTGGGGTCCGAAAAACATTTCTTCTGTAGGTGACTCTTCTTACCGCACCTATGGCACTCAGCCTCCTTAAGCCTAACATATCTCTGGTTCGTGCTTTACACCTCAGCGAAAACACACTTTCGTCTGACTCTGCTGCTCTTTCTCCTTCTGCTTTTGACCCTCAACATAGTGTATGCTACCAACTGTCCCACATTGCTGATGACCGTTTTCAGTGCCGTGCACGTTTCTAGTGCCTTAGAAAATGTCAAGTTTTCTGTAGCTAACAAGCGTTTTTGCATGTCTTGATTTTAAACACCACAGACCAACCGATCACGCGACATGTCCTCAAGTGTCTCACCAAATTCACACTTTGCTGCAAGTTGATGTAAACATGCCGTGTACTGAGCAATCGATTTGTCCATTTTGTAAGACATTTTACGGTATTATTATTCTACAAAGACTATGGATGCCCTTCCATATAGTTGTGCTCTGTAGTATTTTTGTAGATATTTTACTTTTACTGATATACAAGTCACGAAAATTTCTGTATGAAGTTCTTCCCGTAGTGCATAGTGTTATACACAGTAGTTAGTAACTGCATAGCAGAACTAATAAAAACATTTTTATGCTGTGTGACACTGTGCATCTTGGTACCTGGTCATTTTGGACAGGTTCTGCACCTTATACAATCCGCGAATATTTACTTTTCTTTTGCTTTTGTCTATTTCGGTATTAAGAAGTGATTTTAACCAATATTACATTTTTATTACATCATGTTTATTCTGTCTTCACAGTGATTTGGGAAGTGATGCTCTGACAAAGGCTTTCAAGCAGTTTTGGGCAAAAAAGTAGGAAAAAAGTAGGACACGTTTTCAAAAAAAAGTAGGAACTGTGGAGTGAAAAGTAGGAAAAAGTAGGAACAAGAGCAAGCGTTCAGGAGTAGTTTTCAACGATATTTACCAAATGAACGACGTTCACCTCATGTCAGAGGCAGTAATCACCATTAGTTGGAGAGCTAGCAAGACTTTATTCACACTTTTGAGTGCAAAAGGTTTGACTGAGTAATTTTATTGTACGTCACCTACCAATGAAAGAAAGAGGCTTCTTAAGGGTGTTGATCCCGAGGGGTCCAAAAGAGGACTCAAATGTCTATTTAATTAAATTTAGAGTGCAACATCCCTTACAAGTTCATTTGATGCAAATCACCACTCAAATAAAAATGATTCAACTTAAAACGCGAAAATGCCTGGGGTTACTAATTAAGACGCCTACTATTTAATAACCAATTAATGATTTATTTAAACTTTTAAGAGCAACAAAAAATATTTTTCCAAAAGACAGCTTAGTAACTCTGGACACCTTATTTACAAATTAAGACACGATTTTCCCTCGGGATTGCCGATAAGTTGGGAGTGTTTGGACTCCAAGAGATTAGAAGACCCTCAAAAATGAACTTGTGTAAAAGAGGAAATACAAATTTCTTATTATTGCTATGATGAAACATTATTTCAATTAACAAAAATACACCTTATGACGAACAACTCTTGTGTTATTGAATGATTAAGACACCATATTATTACCTAACACCCAGTTAATAATTTCTTTAAACTTTTAAGTGCAACAAAAATTCTTTTTTTAAAAGATTGTTTCAGTACCTCTGGACACCATATCCACAGCTCAAGGCTGGTTTTCCTGGGGTGCATAGATAAGAGGGGGCTGTTTTGATCCCAAGGGATAAGAAACCCCAAAATGAACTTGTGTAAAAAAGAAAAATACAACAATTTTTTATTCCTACTATGCATAAATCATATTATTTCAAATGAACAAAAATACATTTGAAGATATGACCAATTTACTATCAAATACAACAAAAATGAAGCAAAAGCATAAGTTAGGATACATCTGAAACTAAATATAAGCTAGCTTCAAATTAGAGCAAAACTGCTTGAAGCATATCTAGTGGCAACAAATGAAAGTACATGGGATTGTGATGCATGACACAGTCTATTGTTTCATAAGATAAAACCGGAATCCAAAAGGTAATAATTATTCACTCTGCTGTAATTTAACTCCAAACATTTAAGTCGTGATCATCCCCACTCTCTTCATCAGATGATTCCATATCTCTTGTTAGAGGATCATGATCTTCGTCTACATCGCTGTTGATACCGTCATCTCTCTCAGCATCGTCACCATTGTCATCTGGCTCTGTTTTGATTTGAACATCTGGAATGAGCGCAGGGTCCATCTGTTCTCCACTGAATCAAATGATACAAAATTCGCCCTCAACATTTTCCCATCTATTGGTGGGTATTATGTCAAAAATTTGGAGATGAGCGCTATCTCATAGACTCGCAGCAAATGCACTTCTATCTATGTGAAGTGCTAGTTCAGCATGATGGAATACTGCTGCCCTCGATGTTTTTAAGCTTCTCAAATGGGTGCTTAGCATTGACTTTGGTTTGTAGGTTTTGTCAACCACACTGAACCGGTGCTTGTTTAGTTGAACAAGTTTCTGTGCTCTGTACAACACACAAAACAAAATCCTGCAAGATTTTGATGACTTTTTCTGTTGGAACATCGCGGTTTAAAGAAGCAAAAGCTCCCTGGAACTCATTGCATATGGCCTGTTCTTTCCTTACCAATGCACAGGTATAGTCACATCCAATGAACGCGTGTAAGCCAATGTATTAGTTACGTATAACGTAGATTGCCTTGTCCTCTAGTCCCATCCTTCATCCACACCGTGGATGTAACTCTATGGACATGGTGGAACAACACTAGAATGTTGGTGTCAGAACCTCTTATCACGATGTCGAAAGGTGTGGGCTTGACTGCCTCAATTATGTGAAGGGTGACTCTGATGTTGGCTTCAGAGTAATTACAATACAGAGGTGGAACTGATTTTGTGCATACTTCTCCATCTTCAACAAAGTACCAAGTGCCCTGTCCCATCACTCACCTATATACTTCCCTTCCATCTAGAAGAGGACTGTAGAAGTTGCTCAACCAATCCTTGGCAAGAAGCAACGCTAGCTCTCGTTTGAATATCTCCCACTCGAGTTATTTCATGAACCAAGTCTCCTTTCTTTTCAAATCCTTTTCTAACATGTTCGCCTCCTACAACAAGGTATTATTGTCCCTCGGGGTCCAAACAACCCTGTCTTATCTATAAACTCCACCAAAAACTGCGTCTTAAGTTGTGGATATGGTGTCCAAGTTTGCTAAACTATCTTTTGGAAGAGAATTTTTGTTGCACTTAAAAGTTTAAATAAATTGTTAACCGGTCGTTAATTAAAATGTGTCCAAATTAATGCACAAGGATTTTTTGTCTTAAGTTGTATTTTTGTTCATTTCAAATAATGTTTCATCTATAGCAGAAATCAGAATTGTCGTATTTCCTCTTTTGTACAAGTTCATTTTTGGGGGTCTTGTTATACTCCAGGAAAAATGAAGTCTTAAGTTGTGATTATGGTGTCCACAGTTACTAAGCTATCTTTTATAAAAGAACTTTTGTCCCCACTTAAAAGTTGAAATAAATTGTTGATTGGTTGTTAATTAGAAGGCATCTTAATTAATATACCCAAAGAATTTTCACATCTTAACTGGCATCATTCTAATTTGAGTGAAATATAATGGATTTTTGGGTACTCTTTTGGACCGCCCTAGGGAACAAAGCCCAGGATTGTGAAAATAAGATGCCCATTTCCTTCAATGAAAAATGATTTACAATAGAATTATGAACTCAAACCTTCTGCACTCATAAGTGTGAATAAACTCCTGCTGGCTGGTCTTTTGGTAAACATCACTTGTGCTGGAGTAAATACTTCATGTGCTGCTCCTGATAACCTAAAACTCACTACTGCAAAAACATAGCTAAGATCGAAATTTTACAGCTATGAGAAAAAAGTAGGAAAAAGTAGGAAATATTAGGAATTTCAGAAAAAAAGTAGGAAAAAGTAGGAACGGTTAAAAGCCTGTCTGACATCATCATTTATAAACCTCACTTTTGCTCAAGAAGTGCGTTATGTTACTTTGTAAACACTGTTTGCTTTTAATAAAATATTTTAAAAAACTAACAACCTTGTTACTTTCTTTTGTGATTGGCAATCAAATGTCAAATCAATTTGATTTTGAAGCAGTGAATTTTAAATCCAAATTTGCCTGCCATGGTTTAGCTTACTTAATTTCAATATTTACCTTTGCCTCCAGGTTAAGATTCATTGTCTTACTGTATGATTATGATTGATGAAAATTTAAAAAATTTGCGAACACGGTATCTCAAAAACATTTTACAAGACTCAAATGAAACAGACACCATGCTATCAACGTTGTTCTCCAAACTAAACGGGCTTGTTTTTGAATAGATACTGTAAAAAATTGAGGCTTTAATTAATGATTTTTATAAAAATATTGGGTTTTCATTTTAAAAGCCGCATAAAATAAAAAGGACACTTTGAAAACTGATTTTGAGATCTATTCAAGAGTATTTATAAGTGAAATGAAAGTTGGCAATGCTGATAAAGCTTTTTCTTTCCTGCAACTTTGTTTCTTTCCTAAATTTTCATAACAAATGTTCATGTGAAGGCAGATTTGTGTCGAGTAGAAACTAAATTCTACAATATTTCTATTTCCCGAAAACCTGTACTTTTTCTGAATATTTTAGAATTTTGTAGAAAATGTGACTATAAGCACATGCTTCCTGCTGAGGTTGTTCACCAGAAATTATCACAATTCTCTATACTCTTTGTACTATGCAACTTAATTTTTACACCATAATAGCAACAGTTGTGAATGACCTCATGACCTGAGAAAGTAGTTCCCTGAAAGTCAGTTATCTTCTGCTGAGCTGGACAATAGGTCACACATGGTGCATTAGATGGGTAATAAACTTGGGGCAATAATGTGTGCCCTAAACTGTCACCAAGGTTTCACCAAGGTTTGCTACCATATGACTTTGACACATAAATGAAACAAAACAATGAACAGAAATTTGTTAAGACTAGCCTACTTTGTTGTCAGACACTTGAAGACTTGGTTGGGTTGACAGTGGAGACCCCTCTTGTACACCCACAGGTTGAACCAACACGTGCATGGAGGATGGAATCTGAACAGCAATTTGGAGGTTCTCATCCTCATTCTCCACCATCTCATTCCACAAGGGGTCGCTAGGTTTTGGCAGTGGTTCAACCACACCGACGCTCAATACAGTTGTCTTCAGGGCTTCATCAATCTTGCCAAGCTGAACAGCGCTGATGAGGGCTGCGGAGGCATTGACAAGACTTCCGTAACTCATGGCGTCGGGTGCAGTCTCATTAATTGCCACCTTATCAGAGGGCGGATCTCCAATCTCAATCTCAACAGCTACGGAACCTGTGCTGCGCTTGAGCCGGCTGTCCTCTCTCACAATCTTGACAATGCGAATCTTATGGGCTGGTACACCGAGGAACGTGGCCAAATTGTTGACGAGATTTTTTCCAAAGAAGTCATCAACGGCAATTTGGGGAAGGTCAAGAGACACAGTGACCACCTCCTTAGTTCTGATGACGACAGATTCTCTGCCTATAGCGGGAGACAAAGAATTACCATTTACCGTCTGAAAACTGTGAGATACACACTAAAAACATTTTTAGAAAAACAGAGATGGTAATCATACCAAAAATGCTTTGCCGCCACACCCCACACACCATCGTGACATGAGTGTCCCTCATGTGTCCAAAGGTATGGTCTTGGCATTGCTTTAGTCTGACACAAAGCACAGCTAAGGTGCAGGAACATGAATACAGACAGGTACCAACAAGTCAGCCTCAAAGTTTTTGGATTTACTTTTAAAAATGACATATAACATGTCGTCCATACACGTCATTAGGGTCATGATAGGTATGGCCAAAATTGTCCTACTTTTCCAACTTTGGTTGTGCCTGGTTGTGTGCTAACGGTTTAAGTAAGTCCGTTTTTGCAAACTCCAAAACTTTGGAAGGCAAATCCACTGGGGACCACTGTTTGAAAGTATAGCACCAACACTCATGGTGTGTTACATGACGTCTCATAAATTCAAAGCAAATAAAAAATCCTCACCTCTAACCAGTATATGTAGAAGATTAGTAACACGGTCGAACCAGTTAGAACCGGACGGCATGTCAAACTTGGGTACGTATTGGCCATCAAAAGTGGGACTCTCCAAGGTCCCCCTGGCGTTGGCATTGGTAGGGTATATGTAAATGCCACCACTATACACATCCAATCGAAGAGGAGTGGAGAAATAAATTTTGATGACAACAGTGTCTGTTTCGGCAGGATTCAACAGCCCAACACGCAGATTCTGAGGACTGACGGCAGAAAAGTACATGTCGTAGACTCGATCTAAAATATGTGATTGCAGTGGCGTTTTACATGAGAAATGATATGATGCTAATTCAATGTGTCCATAAGTTGTGCGAAAAAATAATTACATCAATTTGCACAAATATTGCAGAGAAACATCAGCTTACGCTTATCATCATTATCATCGTTTAACTATAGGAATAAATGGCGTCACATACACTACGTAAGTAACTTAAGGGCTCGGCATTAGGTAATAAATGCTCAAAAATACGAGCCAAAAAAAGGAAAATACAAGTAAATAAACTTAATTGACCTCACTCATTTAGGCAAAGACAGTCACCCCGATCACCTACGACCTTTGAAATATTGAAGTACACAGACCGGAACTTCAAAGAGCATTTGTCGTAACCATAGGCTAGTTGCTAAAGCCAAAGTTAGATTGGCAATCTCTAACAGACACCTGCATTTCAAATGTCATCACAGTTGTTGAAGATGCAAACTAGACAAATCTAAGCGCAAACTCCTTCCAGTTGTTTGTGACCCAAGGCAGTTGACACCCGGTCTCTGAAATGGGTGAAATCGGAAGGAAAGATTCATCATATTTACACTCTGTGATATATCTGTAACCTATGACAGACTTTCTACAAAACTGTGGGGCCTTGCTATCAAACTTTGTTGTTAAATTATGATCATTTTACAGAAAATTGTGCTAAAATCCCAGGGCAAAAACTCGCTGACTAATACATAACTGTCTCGCAATCGCCGATATGGCAACTTAAATGCTTGACTAAAAATATGATCGTCATGAGCTGTCTTACAACATCTCTTGTGGGGCTTTTTATTGCCCATCTTACCAGAGATTACCTATTATTTACCTAATATATTCATTTTATTGTAATTGTGCTAGTCATAATTGTCAGAATAAATATTGATTAAGTAATTAGTAAGAATAGATCCATTTTAAGTTGCCCAAAATTTGTGCATATGTACTTTTAAATCACGGGGTCAGACTTGTTGACATGTATTTTAACGTCAAATTCTATTTTTAGATGGTGTTTACAACTTTGGGTTCTGGGGTCAAAGTACTCTAGAGATTCTAGAATATTCTGAGAACAAATTGTAACAGCCAATAATATAAGTGGATATGACCATGTGTTTTTTATTAGCCAATCACTAAATAAGTAGAATGTTATATTATGGGCTGAAATCAGCAAGATAATCAGATGCGCTAAAGTAGTTGAAGCATAAAGACTTGCTACGGTGTACAGAAGCAGTTGTACGACAGAGCCATCTCGTGGAAGATTCTAGAAAGGATCTTGGCAAGGGCAAGGGTTAACGAACAGGAAGTTAACTAAGAGCTTGTCACTTGCATTGTGGGTAGTAAGATACTACCTGAAGTGTTGCGTCATCAGCCAGAGACTGTGACCAGCAAGAAGAATCGCGGGTAGAAGAAATTGCCTGCAAGTGTTACATCACCACAGACGGTGACCAGCAAGTACACTGTCGCTATACAGAGTGTGTGTAGTTCGAAGATTCACCAACAGGACAGACATCCAACAAGTGGAGAGTCCTAGCTTGGATAGCAGATAAGACATTTGACTGTTTTGGTTGTTTGATTAAAGTAATCTTTAAAGAGGGCGCTAGCGTAGTTACTCTTTGTAGTTGATTACTTAATTAACAATAGGTTTCATTTGTCTAATTAGGGGTTATCATATAATAAATTAATTACTGGATTTGATTATTCACTCTCCATCTACGCACAACTTCAAAGCATAGCTACCTTTTAAACAAACCCACACAGACAATCGTCTGACAATAATAAATGACCTTATATCGCCTACCTCGGTATCCTTTTCATCTCTGGTAACGAGCTTGCGACGCACGTATCATTTATCTATTATTCGGGACATATGTCGATCATAAATAGTTTCAACTCAAGCAAATTACCTGAAATCCTGCTTAAGTTTTCCAAATAGCATTCCTAAGATTTTTTAAGTTCCCGTGGAGTTGGGTTTAATGGCAGGTTAAGTCCAAATCTTTGAAAGATCACGCCGTCTATGATAGTAGGCCTACCGGGTAACACAGAAAGATCTGGACAAACACAAATGTTGTTCTCACTTGACGTTTGTTTTGAAGTTCATCTGCGTGTGTGAGCAAACGAGCGCGTGCGTGTCACCAGAGTTAAAACATAACCTAAAGAGCTAGATGCGTAATGTGTCTCAAGAAATTACAACAAGCAGTAAAGCAGAAGGTATTTTATTCAGCACTTGCCCATCTAATCTGCTAAAAAACATTTGACATTTGTCTCGTTAAAACCCATATTACTCGGCGTGTCGCTGGATGCGTATGTGACTGTCTGACAGTTATTTTTTGGGTGTAAGGGCGTGTTAGCATTCACAGTCAATGATCACTTTATCGGATATTTGGCTTTAAAAACTCTGATAATGATTAATTAAACAATCCCTCTTAAAAATAATTCAAAAGTTTTTTGTAGTATCAGACACTGTTGGAAAATTTATTTCTTACCGATGCTATGCTAGCTGTTGTGAATAGATAGGTCCCGAAGATTAATGTCTGCAATGACAGGTTGTAGTGCACGCTTCATGGCCACGTGCTTTTAACACCAATTTTTTTAGTCATCGATTCGCGGTTTTTACATGTACAAAGAAATTTGAAATCCTAGCTGTTGAGAGAGAAATATGTTTAATGTGTATGGGATAGATTCAATCCTGTTGACATGTGTCTGTTCTGAATGACCAGACCATAGTGGGACACGTTCCTCACAATATCCGCAAAACTTGCATTCCTTTTGAAGCATGGCGGAAGTTTGAAGTGTATAGCCATGGCCAAATACCGAAGTATACCGGCGAGGCTGGTGGTCTAGAATCTCCACGCAAAATGATTTTTTTTTCAGAACTGCCAGATTTTGTGACAAATTGAACATTTTACTGTTGAATTTTAGCACTATCAGTAAGACATTTTTCCCATGTACACGTTCATTTAGTGGGTGCTTATTTCAGCAAAGTCTGGAAACACGTGGGGGGCGCTTACAGGGGCATGGGCGGTTATTCGGGCAAATACGGTATATGTGAAAAAATAACGTTGAGAATACTGATTGATGCATTCATTAGTTTATTTGGTGTCCACCAGGTGGCTTTAACTCTTGGTGCGATGTGGTAATTTTGTTGTCATAAAGAATAAAACTGTGGAGTCAAATCGTGAATTTTACGGTCTCTTACTTGATAATGGTGCCGTCTTATCAAATTGGCCAACCACAGAATTATAACAAGTGATCCTAACGTGTGCTTGCTTGGCACTGTGGAAAAAATAGGTCAGTCACATTGTAAAACATCGTTACAACAGCCTCGGATGTGAACTTAACCACTGTTAAATATACTGCAGGTGACAGAAACAAAACAATGTCGCTGGTGACCACTGGCACTGGCGACGACCGTAATGAGTGAGGCGCTTGAAAATACGAGCTTAAAGTTGTATCACAAGTACAAGCGTCGAGCAGAGTTCCAACCTTTTTTGTTCACCACCAAATTAAGAAATATGAGTGCAAATTAATATGCTGCCACATGTGTTTTCGAGCGGATATTTTTCCCTGTGTGTGCCGAGCGCTGATACCTATTGTATTCCTATTTGGCTGATTTTTCTTTTGGTGCATACTTGTATAGATTCTAACTTGCTCAGTTAAGTCTCCAGCAATGACAATTAAGACGGTTCCTACCAAGTCCAGGATTACCTGACCAAGGTATCAGCTGGTAAACCAGTGCGACATAAAACATTAATAAAAGCGAGTGAATTTGGGGCTGAGCAACAGAAAACCCTCTTGTTTTTTTACAGCGAAGCAAAACTCACTCATTGCCATCAATGCACGGAATGTGGAAATTCTCTTGAGGCATGTATACCCTGAACACAAAGATTGGTCCTGACCACCATTCAACAAGTCAATATAGCCACCGGTTGCTATGGCAACTGGAGAGATCCGGCGTGTCTCGGTATCGGCATCCAAGCTCTGAATGATGGCCACGGCATAGTTAATACCCACACACTGGTAGGCATTCCAAGACGTCTTGAAAGTACATTCATTATTGTCCCCTCGGTAATGTCCTGGATAAAATTTTGTTATCACATAACTAATGTAAACATAGCCATGATAAAACCATAATGTTCTCTCAACGCCTTAAAGAAAGAGCCCTCCATTCAGTGTCACAGGATTTTCTTTAAAGTCAAGAGGTAAAAGTTGGATTCAAACACTCAAACAATAAATTACAGTGAGTCATGCAGACCTACTATAATGTGATGATGTTAAAACAATTGACCATATACTTCATAAATCAATGTCTAGACGAAAGAAGTAGTTACAATACCTTTGTTTGGGAACAGGTCCTTGGCTTCCAGTTTAGCACCTGACTTTGCATCAGTTAACATGGTCTTGGGGATGCGATAGTCACCCAAGCCCCAGCTCGGATTACCGTCCCACTGATCTTCAGATTTAGATATGACAGCGACAGGACCCTGAGGTGGTGGGCTGCTAGTGCCGCAGGTGTAGAATGTTCCATCCTGGTCATTGATGAACAGCTGTTTCATACCGTCACAGATCATGTCCACACAGTCCCACAGTGTGACCATCCTGGAAAAAAAATATATGCTGCATTTAATCCTCCCCTCATATGATACTGCTGTCTATAAGAAAACTATGACATAAATTAATTCCAAATCAATTTGAACAATTGACAGCAATTGATGGAATAACCGTCAATAAATTGAAAAGGCCCAGGTTAGAAATGACTAGCAGCCCTTCCTAAGCCGGAATTCAACAGATAGGCACTCTCTGTGGCTTAAAGATCTAAAGATCCACAAATTTCTTAAATTTGACATTTTAAAAAATTTCTTAAGTGTATTTGGTTTCATCTATGATTCAAAAGGGGTACCAACACTAAAGTTATTTCAATTCACAAACTGTAACGGGCTTTCCTCATAATACATTGTATTCTCTTTGTTACCTGTCTGCAGTAACCAATGATTGGCAGGGAAGTTCAGCATCCCCAGCTATGCTAATCCTTTGACATAAAGAAGCTGAACAACCATTCCACTGTCCTGTTGTACTTTTGGCAGTTTACATTAGGTATTCAGAATCTCTAATTCAGTTTATGGTTCACTTGAAGCAGATATAAAAAAAATGAAAGCAAAACATAATGGGCTGATGACGGACTTGCAAGATGGCCCACGAGGAAATCTCTGACAAAATCTGAAATCAACGTATCTCGTGTTCTACTTGCTTTTCTAGCTGTGAACGCCATGGTGACCTTTTCTGTCATATTTATACTGCATGAACATCGACTTTTCTCACGTGAAGAGGAATGTGTTTGGGCATGACTGGTTAGTAACACCGGTGATGTTAATTATTTATGTTACATGAACGAATCGCAAAGTAGCACAAAGTAGAAATCCACGCGCCTTACATTTTATCATCTGCAAAACACTAATACCAACAACCAAACAATGCCAGCACTCTGTGAAGTGACAAGGTTATGATTGACAAATTGGATGTCGCAACTGTACGTACTTCCAATCGGAAGGACATACAATTAAATTCTTAAACGGACCCATCCATGTTCATTCAAATGGAGACGAACCCCAACTCAAGAAACCACATGGTGAGACTGACAAGTTGTTTGTCTCAAGGGCAGTGCTTTCGTGCAGGGAAACTCCTTCGGACTGTTTTTTATAAAGATTAGTTAAGTTTTAAGAATTGTTAAGTTTAAAATAAAATCATTGACAATGAGTAAATGGGTTTACTAAACACTGCTCAAGTGTGTTTTTACAAAAGTTGCAATATGTGGTTGAAAGTTTTAGACAAGTTAAGCTTTTTCGGCAAAAAAGGTCGTTTTTATGGTTCATGTGAGGATACAAATCAGCAAGTCTTTGGATTTTGACAAAATTTGAAAGTGACAAGTGTAGGATACTCTAATTTTACAAAATGCAATTTAAGTAAACGCTTGAATCATCAGTTTTCATTGGCTAAAATTTACCAGACATTCACAGCCATAAAAACTGCCCAGCTGGCTTCTTAATCTGTTATCCATAAGACTGCCACCAGATCTGAATCTTGAATCCGTTTGAAAGTGATAAAGAATCATCATCTCCCTAACAAAAAACTTGTGGAAGAATTTCTTAAAAAATCGTGTGGGAGCTCCAAACATAACAAGGTAAACAGTAAAAAACAAGACATTGTTTCTCAAACATGACGTAGTGTTACCTCCCCATCAATGAGAATCCTGTCCGTGTAAAGTTAAAAATCTCAGCTCCTGGAACACAGCCTTGTTTATCCCAGCCAGATGCCATATTTGTGAAATTTGAAATCAGCCAATCACTGACCAACTCCAAAACTAGGTCACTTAATTCAGACACATCCAAACAAAGCAAAGATATTAAGTGTAGATATTTTACTCATGATGACACATACTCTAAGACGATCTCGTCCTATTTTAGTCGCAACTTATTAATATTTAGTCATACATCAACTGTTATACTTTAGTCACGCCATCGATAGGCACATTCTAGTCATGACTAATTATTCAGTCACATATAAGTCAGATTTTAGTTATGACTTAAGGTTTAGTCATGATTTAACATAGGATAAGAGTGTACAGTCACAAGCATGGATTTACTCATAGTCGATCAGAACTTACTGAAAAGGAATTTTGTGTGCCCTGGTGCTAAATTGAAAATCCTCAGAAGTTAAAGTGTACACAACATGACTCTAGTACCTCAACATAAATTTTATTATTATATCTTACTTGATTTCAGTGCCTTTAGTGCACAGCTCATAAAGAAACACGCAAAAATTGAAAAAATAATAATTATGTACAACGTCATGGGTTGAACCCAAGTCGTTCGCCATACTGTTCGTATCAGAGACATAGTGTATAGAGTGAAGAGAAAGCAAAGTACATTTAGCGTCGAGAAGGTTCGTAGAGGGATCAAAAGATGTTTCCAGAGGCTGCAGCAACAGCAGCAAGGCGGAGAACGTCTCGGTGTTCCGAAGGACACCAAAGTTGCGCAGAAGTGGCATCGCTTCGTGCGCTGAATGAGAGTGTGGGACGTCATCGTGGACCAAGCGATTCGGTCCGGGGCCACTCTGTGTTCTGCCCACTTTGAGGACTCGTGTTTCAACTCCAGTCACAGGAGATGTTACGATGAAGGCCTGGTTCAATAAAGGACAATAAATATCATTCAGAAACATCAGCTCTTAATTCAGGATCGTCTGTTGGATGACTGGGTTGACTCGCTGAGCCCGAGGCCGCTTCTCTCGCGGGAGGATCCAGTTCGTAAAGCTCAAAGTAGAAAAGTACGCGCTGCCGGAAGCACATTAAACTTATTCTCGCTTTAGTGTAACACCATTTCCTCATCCTGGCCACCATTCCCGTACATATCTTCATAGTATTCGTTCAATTCTTGCTCATAATCGTCGTCGCTTTCAAATTTCCTGTTCTCTGCCATTGTTCAATGCTAGTCAATGATCTCTTGTGTTCAACCCATGACGTCACATGGCGGGAAATGTGAAAATTGGCAAAATTGAAAGAAAAATCAAAATTTTGAGCTAATTACACAAAATAAACATGGGTTTAGATAAATTTTACGTCATACATTTAGTCTGTGCCCACCGGTAATTCAAAATGTGCAAAAATCCATGGTGTGTACTGTTTAAAGGGGGCGCTTATTAGAGCAGTTAGACAGTTGCAGCATTACAAAAAAGGTGGAGTTTAGGCGCATACATGAATGTTTGTGGTAGAAATTGAAATTACTGCAATAGAAAGAAATTTTGTTACAATACAACTTCTAGCGGTGAACTCTGCCAAGACGCGACTGTGGATATCATTATCCACATAGTACCCTTCTTAGCTACCTGGAATTATTTTGTTTTTACATTGGCCAGCTTCAGCCAGAACAAAATTTTTCTCATTCGCGTCTGAAAAATTTATGACGTGGTCCACTGATGACCCGAGGAGTGAAAACTGGTGGTAGCGGGGAGTTGTACAATTGGCTACCAGCATGGAATATCTGGCCTCTAGGAACATCAGAGCCAGAGAAACATCGAAACATTTCAACATCGCTGTGCTAGGGAACATTGAAACCGATGAAATTCGCAAAGCACCGGGTCTTCTATAACAGGGGGTACGTCCAAGTTCATTAATACAAACCCATGCCACTTACATGTAGAGTGAAGCCGGTATACTCTTTTAGTTAGGACTGTCACTATTCTCTTTTGATGTGCGACTTCAGAGTGGCGCAAGGACATATTAGTTCCCACACTTAAATTGCAACTGGAGTGCATGTTACATTTGCAGTAAAATATGTGTGTGACAGGTGACTCATGCATAGGCACGTGCTGAGCACTGGAAAGGGCTTCAGAATTTGTTTGCTGTCTTTTGCCATAAAAACGAGATGCCCTCAAACAGGCCATTGATTGGTGATGACATTTCTAAGTCATGGTTGTCTCCTGGGACATTGCATGCAAAATCGGACCAACCACTGCGATATTGACCGGGAAAATTCTAAGAGCATGACAGCGTTCCGTCGTTCAGCAACTTTTCCAGACGTGAAGGGTTCTGAGCCTTCGATAACATCTCGCTCCTTTGTTAACTGCAAAGCACAGTCTTTTGTCCCATATGACAACAAGCAGGCCAATTATCTCCTAGTCATCAAAGGGTTACTGAAACCTGGCAGAATAGATTGTGGTAACTTCTGTTATAGTTGGGCCATTTTGGTGATTGAAAAACTAAGTATGATCAGCAAGGAATTCAGAAATGCTATTGTTTTATGTTCAAATATGTTATAACTTATAATAACTTTCACGCTGATACGATCTGATCGGAGATTAGAGCAATTATCAAACAAAAGAGAGCCGGCCCTCCAATCCAAAATGCAAGAGAGGAGTTACAGGAGAATGCCACCCGATTAAATAAGTCTTTTTTACCGTCTCAATCGGTCTATATCCACATCGCATCTTATACAGTCGACCTCACCTTGCCGAGAGGTGTCGCGTTAACCTGTGAGGAAGGTGAGAAACGACGCAGCGACGTCAATGGTTTGTCTGCAGAGTGAATTGCGCTATATTGCGGTGCATCGTTCCTGCTTGTCTGAACTATGAAGCTGCGAAGAAAGCGGGTATATCGTTTTTTTCGACTTCCTCGAGAGCCCAAGTAAGTGGCGCGTGGTAGTGAAGAATGAAAGGTATGCTGTTCATAGCAAGTATGAGGACGTGAAACATCTCCGTGTCTGTGGCCGGCATTTCGTCGACAGTGATATTTCTCCGACGAATTCCGGCTTACCAAAGAATTATCCATACGTTCCGTTGCCTGTGCATGTTCACAGCGCCTCAGTAGTATTTCTTGATCAGTGTATTCCGGTTCGAACTGATAGCCTGTGAAACCTAATGATCCGACCCGTGAAGTCTTCGTCGCCAGGATGAGCTCTTAACTAAGTTGGGATTGGCGCCAGGTGAGTTGCCATGTAGATGTTTATTATTCTGCGTTCTGTTTCAAAATGAATTATTCTGATCTTAAAATGATCAGGGCTTGGAATGACCAATGACAGAAAACGCGGAAACTTTTACTGCCCAAAACATGCGCGCTACCCAGCCTTGAAATGGTCGATGCGAACCTTTCGCCGACAAAAGTCGGGAGGACTAATAACAAAAGTTACCACCATCAGTAGTAGCATGCGTCTGCGTCCTTCTAGCTCGTCCGTCCACTCCCAACCCACACATTTTTGGCTGCAGAGCCGTAGTATTCGTCACCGCAGTTTACAATCACACGAGACGCCATTGAAAATCCCACCACGCTATCCCAGATGCCCCGGCAATGTTGACAATTTACGTTCCTCCGAAACATAAAGAGCAACTTCCGCTTTTCGAGGTGAACGTTGTCTGCAACGCCGCGGTAAGAAAGGAATTTGCCGCGGAAATTTTATATCGAATCCGATATTTTTACGCGGACTAATATAATAAAATGCGCGGAAGAGCATTTGAAAAAAGCGGAAATCCACGTTTCCGCGGAAAATTCCAAGCCTTGAATGATCCTAACCAATGCTTATATGAAACTGAAACAAAGTCTGTCTCATTAGATACAATTTGTAATGCCTTGCAGTGCTCGTGAGTGCAAATGTTTTGAGAAGCCAGCAATGAATAAACTACTGTGTTACCGGCTTTTGATGCCGGCAACAAACCTAAGGTAATTGACCAGGCACCGAGGCCGTGTGAGCGCATGCTAATTCAGTGTTTGCTGACAGAAAGCTGTGGTTGTAAAACAATTACTCGATTTTATATGCTATGGTCACATGTTAGGGGAATCTTTATTTAGAAAATTAATACAAATACTTTCAACTGAAGTCATTATTACTGTACAACCTTTGCCCTGCTTCTAAATCTGGATTTAAGCAAAATGACAAAGTCCACGCATACACACATGCAAACATATCCAAATACAATTAAATGTATTTTCACGTGAAACCATTCAATGTTCTTTGAACATTGACTTGTGTGAGTTCTTAATTTTCTTAGATCTGCCCAATCAGGTAGAACTGTGTTTCAAGTCATTCACTATAGGCATCTGAGGGTTCAAATTGGAAGCTCGCATCGTATGACGTCATATGACGTAGGAGATGCGAGCCTCATTTGCATATATTAGTGACATCTGTTGGTTCAAAAAAGAGGATCATGCCCGAGTACATGCCTAGAAAGAGGCATCTTTTGGAAGGGTAAAACAAGTCATGTTCAAAGCATCCTAGTGCCATTAATATGCAGTCTTTGGGGACCACAGTGGTGTCATTTCATAGCTAAAGAGTTAATCTTTCAAACATAATGCTTGGATTCCAGATAACTTGAACATTTACTTTTGAAATCACGTTTGAAATCACGTTAAAATGCGCTAAAACAGTTGTCCCTTCCTGGTTATCTGTTCTTGGTAATAGTTAAATGTATGATTGTCCACTTTCATATCAAGAAAAGTTGTGTTGTTAAGATAGGGTTTGTAATGCTTAAATGACAAAGTATTGTGCATTGTTACTAAGGTTGAATCATTTTGGCTTCCTTCATACTCACTGCTTAATAAATAAAAAATGATAACACTTTGTATTGGACTTGTCATACTTAGGTGCTCGAACGAGTCCCCTGTTTGGAGAAATGGAATAAGGTCTGCCTCAATCATAGAAGCACGAATTCCGAAAAAAGCCGTAGAAAACAAGACAAAAGTCCACTAGAAGGCAGGAAGTACCAAAATTTGGCATCTGCAATGCATAGCCCTGAACATACCCAGTTAGTCTTATAGTAAAAGGTACACATTCCCAAAAATTCGAGCCCCCCACTTTTTTAGGCTTGGTGCGCTCATGCAAAGTCTGGCCAAATCTCTCTTGAAAGCCAACAACTTTGCACAGTTCGCCAGAAAAACCTTAGTTCTAAACAAACCTCGTTTGAGCAAGCGCTGTGGCCAAGGACCAGGTAGGCCTAAGGGTAGTCTTGGCGCAAAGCTGTTTAGGCCTACTAACAAGCTGCATTTTGACGATGGTCTTCATACAGGTAGCTGGCACTAAGGCTAGCTAACCCTTAGGGCTGCTGTGGCATTGTGACACAGAACTAACTAGCCCGTAATTTTATGCAAGTGTCTGAAACTATCTTTGAATATATGCAGCATTTATGATTTGAACATTTAACTTCGACAAAACAGCTTACAACCACATGCCTTTACCGTTCGCCAGTGTCTGGTCTCGGTCCACACCGGGTCCGATCGGCTGCAGTCCTGAGTCCGGCAAAATCATTTCTGTCAAAATTTATTCGCCACATTCCGTCAGCAATTGTGATACAATTTATTAACCGGTGTCGATTATTTTATCCCTGTTTGCCAGCTGGTAACAGACACTGCTCCAGTCGCACACACGGCGTATACCAGCATGGGTTCCTGAATGAATTGTACTTCCGGGTTTGCGGTAAGTTCAAAATGGCAGTGTGTTCTTCGGGTATGAATCGTGAGTGGCACGTTTATTTAAACTTGAACTGTTAGATAAATCACAGTAACACTAATTATGAATGAAGGTGGACTGGTGCAGAATACGTCGAATCTGTACAAACTTTGAATGCATTTTGCCTCCCGATTAAAAGAAACCTATTTTCCAGATTTCACGAGTGTCCGTCTAGGAACAAAACATGAAAATAAAAATTGTCACTAGGGAGCATATCAGTCGTTGGATCTGTCTGAAAGTTTCTGCCACATTTCAAGAAGATCCTACAAAGGTTCGATCAGAACAAAGTGTAGCGCATACTGGGTGCCCGAACACCCAAAAAGACACGCACACATAATGGAAATATGCACCCAGCTATGGTTGTTAATTTGAAATTACATAATTATTAACAAAGTTTACCACTTTCAGCTTGAAATTTGAAGAGCCTGATTTTTGTTCACTTGCACACACTTACTAATAGTTAATATTGTGATTGAAACAGAGTATGGTGACAAACCATTTCATTCGAGCTTAAACTGCTTTCCGGTGATATTGAAAGGCAAGCAAGATGTCGCTAGGGTTATAATTTTCACGAAGCTTGGGCCATTTTGGAGATTACATTTTGCAAAATGGCAACCAGCTGTGATTCATCATCTACACCAGAATATTGAACTACAAGTTGGAATAAACGGTTGATAAGTACTTAGAATAGTTGCCAATCCATTGTACAACCAAAGATTTCTTGGCGCAAGAGTCTCATATGTGACTATATATATAGCATTAAGCTGCAACACATCACAGGATTTCAGTGAAGCTATTATGTGATAATTTAAAAAAAATTCCAACTCACGAGGCATTTGAAATGTCATACTTGACCTTTGTCTTTTCATTGACCTTATCACAAGTGATCTTATTGGTCTTGATAGGAAACTGGAAGTCATCGTTGTCTGGGTTAGATGTAATCATAACATCTTTCTTGTCTGCGCAAACGTTATCCGAGAAGTTCTTGAATGTGACATCTGCAGATTGCAAGCAAATGTTTTGATGTGACTTCATCGTGAAGAATTGTTCAACTCTTAATGCTATTTTTAGAAACGGACCGTAAACTGGCGGTTTAACATCCTGGGCGCTTAAATTGGAAACCCTGAGACAGGGAGGTGGGTGATTACCCACGCATTAGGCGCAATTTAAATTAAATAGCCGCTTACGTCAAAATTTTAGCTGAACTGGGCGTGGGGAGGTCATTTGAGCATGGAATTTGTATGTTCGGTCAATCAGCAGAAACCTGGCAACCACAAAGTTTTGTCATGGCTAAAACTGAAACAGGATTTCGACTTTGAAAGGGAGATTTTGTGAGCATGTTGCTAAAAACTGCTAAAGATGTTTTCAAATACAGTGTGCTGCAAAATTTCATACTGCAGAACATTATTAAACTCAAGTGACAGTCCACTTACCGTTATCAGCAAGTACTGTAATCATCAGTAAACGCAACTATATTTTGGTTCTTCGATTCGTTCAAGGCCCAAACCAAAGTTTGCATTTTCAATGGGAGGGGGGTGGGGTGGTAATTACTTGCTCAATTCAAATCTATCAACAGCAGCTAACCATGTATGACGTATCATAACACACTATCAACAGCAGCNTGACGGCTCATAACACACTATCAACAGCAGCTATATATAACCATGTATGAGGTCTCATAACACACGATCAACAGCTGCTAACCATGTATGACGTCTCATAACATACTATCAACAGCAGCTAACCATGTATGATGTCTCATAACACACTATCAACAGCAGCTAACCATGTATGACGTCTCATAACACACTATCAACAGCAGCTAACCATGTATGATGTCTCATAACACACTATCAACAGCTGCTGACAATGTGTGATGTCTCATAACATACTATCAACACCTACTAACAAACCTCATCCAAAACCAGAGTGTACATCACACAACTTCATATTTATCAACTATCAGTAGCTGCTAAAAATATGCAAGTTCTCATCAATGGATCGTTAAAAGCTGCCAAAATTGTCAGCTCATAACGGCGTTTTCCCATTCAGTGACTTTACCAGACGTAGAGGGTTGTGAGGGTGTGATAACATCTAGCTTCTTTATTAACTGTCAAGCACAGTCTTTTGTCTGTTATGACAACAGGCAGTACAATTATCTACCAGGCTTATCAGAGACCACATGTGAACACAGTCAAACCAAGAGTGACTTTGTTGGTACATTCGGAAAGAATAGATTGTCGTAACTTTGGTTGCACTTGGGCGATTTTGGCGATTCAAAAACTAAACACGATCACCGTTTGATGAGAATTTCAGAAATGCTATTGGTTTATGTTCAAATATGTTATAACTAAACTTTTATTTTTAACAGCACAGCCCAGTCAGGCTGGATAAGATCTTTAAATGCCCAGAGATTGGAGCAATTATCGAACAAAAGAAAGCTGGCCCTCCAACCATGAATGCCAGAATGGAGTTAATCAGTCGTGTAAGATATTGGCTACAGGGGTAAACTTCCCAACTTGTTGTTGGGCTATAGAATCAAACAAGTTGGGAGTAACCGGGAAATGCCGTAAAGTCCCATTGAACATTTTCTCATTAATACATCATCACCAACTTCTCACTAACAACAGATTTCTCAGATGGTACAACAGCATATTACAAAATTTATAGCACATGTATTCACAAACATCTCACACTGTGTTACACACAAGCCTAGGTAAGTTATTAAGACGGAACAACGTGATATGACATTACCAAGCTTTAAGGATATCTCGAAACTTATTCACAAAAAATTAGCCATTTTTACAACATTTCACATATGTGCAAAATAATTTATCTTCATTCTCGGGGAACTTCATCAATTAAAACAAAATACATACTGCGTGGCAAGAAAAGAAGATTTAAAAGAACCACCTTGGAACCGCACAACTGCGTGGAAACTTGTTTACTGCTTATCAGAGGTCAAGGGTTGAAGGGCTTTCAATCAAACTGAATCTCCCGCCAGGTACAGAACAGCTTTGTATACCCTCAGACCTTTCATTCACCAAGTCACCATAACATTGAGTCAACCAGATGTACTCATGATAGAATGGTGCTGGGTAAAACAAAGACAAAAAGTAGTTTTGATCCAAGGGGAGTTTTGCGTCTGCATGCACACGAATGCTGGCGTTGAGAACGAACGCTACGAGTCGCCCCAGGCCTCTGTGGTCACGAACACAGCAACTTACGAAAAAAGATATTAATGCTCACCCAAATTCCTTAATTCAATTCATAAACTGACATTTTGATGTTTTGATCCTATGCTAACTACGTGCTTCAACCACCGATTTGTTTTTGTTACCCTTTTCTTACTTTGTTTCGTATCAGTCTCGTGAAAGGTACCCACTCACCCAAGGCTTTAGTGCAACCAGGTGGCGTTGTGTGTAATACCTCGCTTTGATAACAGGCAGCGCTGTTTTTAAGCAGTAACTTGTTCTTATTATGGCTTGGCTAATCAAACAGCAGACAGCCTTCTACGTTAATAGACCTTGTTCCGATTACTTGTGAATTTTTAGTGTGTATAATCTTTACTCACCCAACAGTCCTTTTTTCAAGACTACGTATTATACGTTCATTCCTTAAAGTATTTTAGCGTGATATAGATTGTAGTGTTCATTAATAGTTTATTAGAATAGTTTTTCCTAGTGTGTTAAATTATAGTATTTCAGACTTAGTGTTCACTATAATTTATAAGTATATTGTAAACGAGGTGACTTGACAAAATCACTCAAGTAATCATGTTCATAATCATTTGATAAAAATTTGCGCTGCACTAAATCAAATCATGTGATAATAAAATGACACAATTTTTAAGGAGCCCTGTTTTCAATTATTGGCAATCTTATTTACCAAACAATAATTGATTTAACCATGTAAATATTCCTCCGATTCTTTGACACAAGTTAAAATGGGTAATTTTGGGGCTAATTATCACAAAATCCTTTACACTGAACAAAAAATCTACTGAGGCTGATTGCCCAAATGAATATTCAATTTCAAGTGAACACATACGTGATCTTGAAATTAAGCAAGATTCCAAGTTCACGCACAACACTGACACCTCTTAGTGATAAAGCGACAAACCACGTCATTGATGCAAACTGCCACCTGTTTGCGGTAAAGCGTTGGAAGTGTGGGTATCTTTTGCATCAGCCTCCCAGCAGTGACGTGTACAGGCTATGCGTATAACAATAAATTGTGACCTACTTATAAATGTAGGTAACAAACAACAGTGAGACTTGGCTAGGAACGGTACGTTTTAATGATAATGAAGTTAATTAAGCACTGCAAAATAAATTGACATTGTGAGTGAATGTTGAAATAACTATGATAGTTAAGGCTTGTACGGGTTATGTGTGCCGAAATCAAGTTTTCACAGAATAATTAACCGAAGACTGACATTTTCACTCGTCTCGTGTTAATCGA
>NMRA01000765.1:101256-147037 GCA_002633005.1 Phoronis australis
CTTGACTAGAAGTTTAGTTTCCACTGAACTTTGGCTGATTTGTTCGTGATGTCTGATCAGTTTCCGAGCCACTGGCCGGGATAACGAGTCAACCTGAATCCGGCCGGCGCCTGATCGGGCTCCGAGCCACTGGCCAGGATAACAAGCGTTTTGTGTTTAGAACTCAGAAAATCACAAGTCTAAACAATGCAGATCTAGGTTCTCCTGTCTGTATCTCACGGAAAATACTTCGAAATTATCTCCGAACACACCGCAAACTCCTGCTACGGACAGTTATTGGCCTGCGGATTTTTGTAGGCTATGGTATGTCCAAATACCAATAAATCCGTAAGAACGAAATGAAACAACATGTTTTTGTAAGAACTCGGTATATTTTTAAGGGTTTTACATCGAAGTTTGATGATTTATTGGTGCTAAACGATGATTCCAAGTGATAAGCTGACATCAGTAACCCGTGTTGTGAACTGCTGAACAGAATGCGTGTGAAACCGATGACGTAATTGGATAATTTCAACACCTCCGTCTGCCGTCAGGTAACGTAAGCTCAAGTGTCGTTATGGAGTAGAACTACTCGATCTAAATTGATACAAATTAGGTTGTTTTTTGGGTGGCATGCTCTTTAAAGCCTTTTTTTGCTACACCGTATATATTTCGAATTTGAAGTTCTTCCAGAATGAAGATAAGGTTTGTTAGACATATGTGACAAATTGTGAAAACGGACAATTTTTGTGAAGAAGGTTTAAGGCATCGTTAATTGCCTGCGATAATAATACAGCAAAAATACTTAGTTCCCATGCATGGGAACTACACATGAAATCTCATGACTATCCCTCTCTCTCTCTGAAGGGTGTGTGTTCCTTTTGCATCTGTTAAACTTTTGATGAGCACATTGTACTTTTTTGCTTCCACAATTAGCTGAGTGAATTTTGCACCAAGATAGTCACATAAAGCATACTTCGTTGACAAATAGAACGCTAAAGTTCAAATTAATTTATCAACACAATCTTGGAAATAGGCTGACTGAACTAGATGCACAAGTGGTGCACAGGGGGCAGTCTCGGTGATGGGAGTGGAATTTTCTATGATTCCGGATGGTGGGTGAATTTCCTCTCTAAAACTTCATATTTTTCAAAGCAAATGCAGAGATCTCATGACAATACCTTACATAATAATCCAAACATTAAAATGGCGCTCAACTTAAATCTGTTCTTAAAACTTTAAAATTATATCCAAACCAATAAATCAAAACTTGGGTTTATGGCAGCGGCTTTATAACAGAGTTGAAGCAGATGATTATAACAATACGTCATAACTACAAAAGATTGATTATACATCCCTCTTGAGCTCACATTGCCATCTGAGAAATCTTTTTCTCCCAAGACCTGGAATGTGTTATGGCACGAATGGTTAAAACACCGAGTAGGTAATTTTTTTGGTATTACATGATTGGGCAAATCACAAAGTAATGCAAAGTAGAAATCCGTTACACCCTACATTTTATCATCTTTCAAAACACTAAAACAGTCACAAAATAACTTCTTAAACGGACCCATCTTTGGCAGCAAATTCAATATCCACATTCATTCAAATGGAGACGAGCCCCAGCTCAAGAGGCTGTCTAACTGTTCTGTCTCCAGCTCAATTCAGTGCTCAGGCACGGGGAAGCTTTGCTGACTGTTACTTATAAACATTTTTTAAAGTTTTGACATTACAACTTCAAAAACTATTTATTAGATTCTCTCTAAGTTGAATATTTGCTACGAAAGCTGACTGCAATTTAGAATTCTTTAGCTCAAAATAAAACTATTAACAAAAAGTAACTGAATTACTTTACATTGCGTAAGCATGTTTTTACAAATTTAAAGTTACGTCACGTGGTTGAAAGCTTTAGACACGTAGAGTTTTTCGGCAAAAAGGATGATCGTTCTTACAGTTCATGTGAGATAACAAATATTACACTCGTCTCAGACTGATGACAAGGACAAAACCTGTTGGAAATTTTGTCAAAATCCCTCGCCAAGGCTTGGGATTTTGACAAAAATTCCAAGAGGTTTTGCCCATGTCATATAGGATTCTCTGTCTATTCACTTCTCATCAACACATCATCAGTATGAGGTATTTATTAAACATCAAAAAATTACCTGTCAGATGCATGCCACCACATACCAGCGGGTAGTTAGTAATGTCTGTCCATTTCATCATTGGCATCTTATTTCTGTTTGACATGAACATAGGAAATATTATACCTGAAAACAAAAAGTATGCTTCATATTGCATGCCCACACTTATCGATAAATCAAGGCTCGGTACAAAGGAAATAAATCACATATTAACCAACATCCATTTTAAACTACTGCATCTATTTGAGTATAGGCTGGCCCATGGTGTTGTTATTGGGGATCTACAAAACAGGGGTGGATTTATATTTATTTTATCCCATCAGTTTGCATAGTACATTCATGTGTAAGCCAATGGGTTTGTTTAACAGTATTGAGAGTTTGACCATGGTCTTCAAAACGGTTTGGGCAAATGTCACATGTGTTGACAGTTTTGTACTAGAAAGGGCAAAGTGATAAAAAAGGTTGATTTGACAAAGGAGGAGAGTTAAGAGAGGGAGAGCATTATGCAACTGTACCGTACAGTGGTATCTTGTAGTTGGAGGCTTTTCTATATCATCTAGGAGAACTGGTTTTGATGTCCATATTTGATATAATTATGAAAGCAGACATAGACTGCTATTGTGTTGAATAGAGCAATTATTGCATTTCTGATGTCTTCAAGGCTATAAAATGCGGACTGACATAAATTGAAATGCCATGCAACGACAAAAACTGGACATTTTTAACATCCTCATTTTCTGAAATTGATTTCTTGTGAAAAATGCACTATCCTTCCTTCACAGCAGAAATTGGTCCAAACATTGTAATTAGTTCTTGTTGTCAACAGTTTTGAGTCCATGTTTATTCATTCATCCAGTGTGCTAGGTGTTTGCTTCATGACATTGGACAAAAGACAGAGCCTGGCGATTAACAAAAGAAAGATTAACATCATGCTTCTGGAATATGAACTAAATGACAGTTAATTGTAATCATGGCTTTTACCCAACTAGGTGGGCGCTAAAAGCCAGAAGGTGTGGTTTAACTTGCCCTAGAATAAGCCAAAACTAGGTATGAGCTAACACCTGCGGGCAGATTATGGCAAGATCTTTATGAACCACAGATGGCAAGCTTTGAGGGGTATATTACAAAAATCACAACTACATGATGCAGAATACATTGGGCCAATGTCACTGTCTAACAGAAAACTATTTACAGCATTTCATGCAAATTCCTTATTTCAAAAGACCGGATACAGATCGAGGTGTACATAAACAAGAGCAACGTGGAGCGTTGAAATGCACCCATAAATGCATCACAAATGGTGTTTTTAGGGTTACTTATTTGTATCATAGAAATGGCCACTAAATGGCGCAAAAATGTACAATCCATCCAAATACGGGCACATGACATATTTCATAAAATTGTATCAAGGAACTTCAGAGAAATAAAGGAAAACGGAACAAAATGAAATTGCCACGTGTGGGCACAGTGTCCGTTCGATCCGCCTGAAAGTCGTCGTCTATTATGTTCATATTAATTCACTTACTAAATTTACCTACAGTGGGTTTTGGATATACGGCAATGGGCAAAAAACAAAACTACCACTCGGAGGCACCACAGTAGCCAGTCACCATCATCAAACGTCCTTTTCACACTGAAAACATATACGCCAATTTTCAAAACCATCCCTAGAATGATTTGATTGATCGATGGGTGGACACCAAAAACAAGATTCGAAAACACCAAAAATGGCCACTAGGTGGCGCAAAATACCTCGATTCCATCCCAAAACAGGAAGATGGCACCATCTCACTAATAGATGTCTACATTCAAATTTTTATGAAAATCTACTGAGGACCTTTGAAGATACAGGCTGGTAAACGTAAAAAAACTAAAATTGTCACTAAGGGGCACACCAGTACTCAGATCCGTCTGAAAGTCGTCGCCGTCTGTTGTCAACATCACATAAATACTCTTGCTAAATTAAGTAAAGATCCTGCAAACGGTTTAGAAGATACAGCTATGGGCGCAAATAAAAAACAAAACAGCCACTAGAAGGCACCAAAGTAGTCAAACTCATCGGAAAATCAGCCTCAGCCATACATGCCAATTTTTACACTGTTCCTGAAAGCAGTTAGTTTGATAGACGAGTGGACCCAAAAACTCGAAAACAGTAAAAATGGCCAATAGGTGGCGCAAACTAGGTCGAATCCATCTGAAAACTGAACGATAGCGTCACCTCATTACAAGATCCCAGTATGCCCAATTTTATGAAAATAAGTTGAACGTACAGGGGTAAACGTAGAAAAAAATTAAATTGCCACTAGGTGGCACACCAGTAGTTAGGTCTGTCGGAAAGTTGTCGTCGTCTGTTGTCAACATCATATAAATACAATTACTAAATTTAGTAAAGATCCTTCAAACGGTTTAGGAGATAGAGCCATAGGCGCAAAAAAACAAAACTGTCACTAGGAGGCGCCAAAGTAGTCACAATCATTGAAAAATCATCGTCAGCCGTCCACTTCATAGTAAGAACATACGTGCCAATTTTCACACTTTTCCTAAAAGCGGTTTGCTTGATAGACGAGTGTACACCAAAAAAACAGACTCGAAAACAGTAAAAATGGCCACTGGGTGGCGCAAACCACGTTAAATCCATCCGAACATGGTAGGACAGTGTCTTCTCACTAATAGGTGCCTATATAATAAATTTTACGAAAAGTCATTTGGGACTTTTGCAGATACAGAGGCAAACATAAAAAACTAAAATTGCCACTAGGGGGCACACTGGTAGTTGGATTCGACCGGAAGTTCGCTCATGCCGTCCCATCCACGGAAGGAACACATTTGCAAAATTTAAAGAACATACGTCAAGGAGTTTTGGAGATAGAGCAGCGGACGCTGGACACTGGGCGGACGGACGGAGATGACGGCATAATGTGTCCACATAATATTATGTGGGCGCATAAAAATCACATTCCATAGGGTGGCAATTGGATCCGCCCTTCTGTTGTCTAGTTAATGACAAAACAACTGCAAAACTTTGCAACGGTCCTGTACAGCTGCTTAGGAAATACCGTCGCAAATGCAAAAAATACTAATAGGGGCAACATAAAGGCTAGGACCATCTGAAAACCAACGTCATACTCTTGTCAGTGCAAACACATCGTTATTGTACACAACAGGCCTCGGGTCAACTGGAAATTAGGGCGTGTTACTAAGTTGCTAGTTGGTGGGGATAGTAATATTAGGGCAGTTAGTCTTAAGATTGGTGGTCAGGACACACAACTCCAGCTTTAAGTAAATTATATCCTCTTGAAACGCCACTTTAGACTGGCATTACATTTTTTCAGCATAAACAAAGAGACTGTATTAGGCAGGGCTTGGAATGACCAATGTCGAGAAAAGCGGAAATTTTTACAGCCCAAAACATGCGCGCACCCAGCCTTAAAATAGTCAATGTGGACCTTTTCCCGACAAAAATCAAGACTAAAAAAACGAAACCACCTCCAGAAGCGTGTCTCTGCGTCTTTTTAGCTCATCCGTCCACTCCCACCTCCACACATTTTTGGCTGCAGAGTCATAGTATTTGTCACCGCGGTTTACAATCACACGGGACGCCATTGAAGAAATCGACGACACTATCCCAGATGCCCCAGCAATGTTGACAATTTACGTTCCTCCGAAACATAAAGAGCAACTTCCGCTTTTCGAGGTGAAAATCATCGGCGGTAAATAAGAAATTTGCCGCGGAGATTTTATATCAAATCCGATTTTTTTTACGCAGAAATATAATAAAATACACGGACAGGACATTTGAAAACAGCGGAAATCCGCGTTTCTGCGGAAAATTCCAAGAAGAAAACAAATGCAAAAACAGGACGGTTAAAGGTTAATCCACAGATATAGATACAATGAAAGTAGAAGCTGAAGTTGCCACTAGGGGGCATAGCAGTAGTCAGATTTACTGGAGAGTCATGGTCAGCTGCAGTCACATTAATACAAAAACACTTGAAACATTACTTCACGAACATCCTGAAAGGGGTTAATGAGATACCCAGCCGTGCATGAAAAATATTGGCATTAGGGAGCGGCTCAGCAGTCCAACTCATCCACAACTGACAATTTTCATAATCCTTTGAGCAGTTTAGTAAATAAGGAGGAGGACATAAAATATTAGGTCGAAAACGACAAAAATGCCCACTAATTAATAGAATTAATGCAAAATACGACTAACAAGGCTGAAATTTCATGAAAATCCATAGACGAATGCCTATGGCGCTATGAATCTTACCAACAGCAGCTAATCCAGAATTGAAGTAGCCTGGAGCACGAGCTTGCATTGAATTTTGCATAGTCTTAATAGTGAGGTCTGGCTTATCAGTCTCGCAGTCATATGAACTGGTCGTACCATACAGTGTTGACTTGGACACATTCACTATCATGCTCCCGCAGCCGGTCACACTCTCAGGATGGTAAACCAGTGTAAAAAGACCACCACCATTTTCTGCCAGAACCAAATTTTGCACGACCAATGACGACGCCAACTACAATTAATGAGGTTAACAATTATGATGAACAATCACAGACAGATCTTGTACTCTTTACTACTGGAATCCTGGATAAAAATAAGTCATTCGTGTCCAAGAGTTTAATCATACAATTGATCCATTCAGTATTTTTGACATGAGTATCCCCTTACAGCATGTAATGATGAGTTAATACCACATTTAGTCTTCTAACAAAGTACTGTGTACCACATCTTAAAGATGCCTGGAATGCGATAAACAGTTTAAATTGCAATATTGAAAGTGATTCTCTGCCACTGAAACAGAATTTAAAACGCTCAACAGTTATTTTTGAAGTTTGTTCATAAAAATATTTAATTTCTGTTGAAACCAAAGCATTTTCTTCAGTCAACTGCTCGCAACTTCGTCGACTTTTCTCCCACAAGGTAAAGCACGTCTCCTTATTTGGTATGGTAAGACATAGACGTAACACATTTCCCTTACATGGAAAATGTGAACCTTGACCTCCAGAAACTTCAAGCAACTGACTGTGAGTGCATGCGCGCAGTTATCATAAGTTGGAGGGAGATTAGAAACTCTGTGGTAAGCACAGAGTTTTTCCATCGCGTGCATTTCAAAAAACGTGAATTTTGTGTTTTTTTGGAAATCCCCACCCAGGAGAAGGTGAATTATTTTGCACTAGACGTTACGAGGAGGCACTTTCGTTAGGAATTGTTTGAAAAATATTTCACCGGCTTTCGTGTTCCATGCCTTTCTAAGATTATGTAGAATCTCACCAACTTGAAGGTGTATTTGGCTACATAATATCCACAAAACTATAGACTTTAACTCCATAAAATTGCATATTTTCTGAAAGTATGAAGAATGTAGAACCTGATTTTTGACTTTATACCAACCTGCTTTTAAATGGATCATGCAAGCATATCTTTTTAGTAAAATGTACCAAAATGAGCAGTCAAGCAATGGCAAAACAATGGCATAGGCAACACGATCACTTTGAAGATGTCAAAAATGCAGTTAGTTTTCTGAAATATTTTGGTTTCGTTTTATTCAGCTTTAGACTTTTTTCATAAAGTCCTGTCTTTGATAGCACCTCATGTAAAAGTGGAAACTCTTAAAACAATTCCTTACAGATATTTGGAGAACAGTTTCACGTGAATCCTACCAGCTGTCACCGAGATGCTATGATTCAATGTTTTCCAAATTTGGCCATTTTCAAGGTTTCTACATAGAGTTAAGTATAGTTCACACCTGGGATCTAATCAAAATCGAACTCCAATTTATGTTTGGCATCTACCTTTCTCCTGTAATATGAATTTAAGATAATTATCTATAATTCTGACGTCTTCGAGTATATGATGAATTACACAAACCACTGTGTACTTCAAATTTGCACTTGATGACCTCTTTGTACGAGCTACAAACTTCAATTACACAAACTTTAGATTTCGAGTCAAACTCAAAATTATAAGTTCATACTCGAGTTTAGGGCTTTCATACAAGGGTCACCAAGAGCAGAACAGAAGTACACAGTTATCCAGGTAAACCATGGCATACTCAAGCACTTCAAATTTTGAATTCAAACCAAAGTAAAACGGAAAAAGTTAAAAATAACTTCGAGTTCGATTTTGCATAAAAAGATTAGTAACAAGAGCAACGCGGAGCGTTGAAATGTGCCCACGAATGCATTGCAAATGGTGTGCTTTTAGGGTTATTTATTTGTATCATAAAAATGGCCACTAGATGGCGCAAAAATGTACAATCCATCCAAAAACGGGAACATGCCATATTCCATAAAAATCTGTCAAGGAACTTCAGAGAAACAAAATGAAAACAGAACAGAATGAAATTGCCACTAGTGGGCACAGCGTCCGTTCGATCCGCCAAAAAGTCGTCGTATGTTAACTTCATATAAATTCACTTTATGATACTAAATTTAATAAAGATCCTGTAGTGGGTTTTGGATATACAGCTATGGGCAAAAAACAAAACAAAACTACCACTAGGAGGAACCACAGTAGTCAGTGGTGATCATCAAAGCTCCTCTTTACACTAAAAACATATACGCCAATTTTCAAAACCATTCCTAGAATGATTTAGTTGACCAAGGGGTAAACACCAAAAACAAGATTTGAAGACAGTAAAAATGGTCACTAGGTGGCGCAAAATATCTCGCTTCCATCCAAAAACAGAACAATAGTGTCATCTCACCAATAGATGCATATATTCAAAATTTTATGAAAAGCTGTTGAGGACCTTTGAAGATACAGACTGGTACACGTAAAAAACTAAAATTGCCAATAGAGGACATACCAGTAGTCAGATCTGTCCGAAAATCTTCATCGTCTGTTGTCAACATCATACAAATACACTTGCTAAATAAAGTTAAGATCCTGCAAACAGTTTCGGAAATACAGCCATGAGTGCAAAAAAACAAAACTACCACTAGGAGGTGCCGCAGTAGTCGAGCTCGTCGGAAAATCATCGTCCGCCATCCACTTCATAGTAAAAACACACATGCCCATGTTCATAATAATCCTGAAAGCGGTTTGATTGAGAGACGAGTGGACGCCAAAAAACTCAAAAACAGTAAAAATGGCCACTAGGTGGCGCAAACTAGATCAAATCCATCTGAAAACGAAAAGATAGCGTCACCTCAGTAACAGATGCCAGTATGCCAAATATTATGAAAATACATTGAGGACCTTAACACATACTGAGGCAAACATAAAAAAATAAAATTGCCACTAGGGGGCACACCAGTGGTCAGATCTGTCTGAAAGTCGCCGTACCCCGTTGCTAACATCATAAAGATACACTTCATAAATTTAGTAAAGATCCTCAAAACAGTTTAGGAGATACAGCCATAGGCGCAAAAACAAAACAAAACTGCCACTAGGAGGCGCCACAGTAGTCGAAGTCGTCGGGAAATGATCTTCAACTGTCGTCTTCATAGTAAGAACTTGCAAGCCAATTTTCACAATCATACATAGAGCGGTTTGTTTTATAGAGAGGTGGATGCTAAAAACAGACTCCCTCGAAAGCAGTAAAAATGGCCAATAGGTGGTGCAAACTACGCCGAATCCATCTGAAAATGCGAGGTTACCGTCGCCTCACTAATAGATGCCTATATACCAAATTTTGTGAAAATATGTTGAGGACCAGTTTGAAGATACAGACTGAGGTAAATATAAAAACTAAAATTGCCACTAGGGGGCACGCCGGTAGTCAGATCCGTCCGAAAGTTAGCTCATGTCGTCCCATCCATGAAAGCAACATAGTGCAAAATTTCATGAACATATGTCAGTTGGTTTTGGAGATAGAGCGGCAGACGCCGGACCGACGCCGTCCGGACGGAGATGACATATGCATAATGCGTCCACATATATGTGGGCCCATCAAAAGTAGTAGAGCTGCCTAGCCCCAGAGAAATTCTTTTTCACACTTTAATGATTAACTGACAAACAGTATCTGCACACAGTTAGTGATGTCGCTGGTGAGTATGCACATTGAAACCAGATATAAATGTCCACACTTGGCTACAAGTCCACTGTGCCACCTATTACAGGGCTCAGATATTGTATGGTGACATGGTAAAAATCCCAAGACATCACGAAACATTGGAGCACGCAACAAAGTACTTGAGGAAGTAACCAGATGGCAGTCGGAATTGTATGGCAATTATGATGCACATATAGGAGAAACAATGAGGAACATAATATGGCAACATTGTATGAAAGCTTTACGTTCACACTTGTAAAAATCCCATTTCTTGTCTGATTTTCAAAATTCAAAAGTCCAACCAGGAGAGCTTTTTCACGAACTATTGAAATATCTTATTAGGAACTTCTAGCCGTCGCCCCCAATGTGTTTGTGATGGGTCTGATTATCTAGAGAATGATAACATGAGTAGCTTGAGGCGATGTAACAATTACTGCATGTCGTCTTTGATTGTTGCAACACAGTCCAGGGTATGTAAACTGGTCCAGATGACCAGTCTCCAACGGTGAGGATGTCAGAGTCCCCCGTACCAGGTTTCCTCGTTTTTTCAATCATAGTTTCCATTTGGCGATCTGGGCACTTTGTCAGGTGGCATTTTCAATGAGTATAAATGATTATGTAAAGCGCTAAGCCCTGCACTACTATTCTGAGGTGATCATAAACCATCTAGAGGCACTAGAATTTGTTTAGTTGCGTGCGACTATTAACTCTTGCTTTAAGCAACGGTCTTCCATTACCATCATCACACTGGTAGGTGTGCGCATTAAGAAAGCCAACTGCTTCTGAATCAGTCTTTTACGTCCTTTTATGCACCCAAGAATATAGTCGCGTTACAATATGACAGCAACACAGGACACGAAACAGTTGATGATTCTTTGACGTTGTCTGGCATTGCTGTACGTTATCGAGAAAACACAGAAAAAACAATGAAAAAATAACCCAATGCTAACCATAAAAACGGACTGGCCTAATGTACTCCATCTGCATCCAGTGTTGAAGAAACAAAAGAGTGGATTGTCTGGTGCCCTAATGCTAATAGTCAGATGAACACAGGCCACACAGGGAAACAAAGTACCAATTAGTGAAACTCACATGAACCCTCCTAATAAGGTTTCTGGAAGCATGCACAAAGCATTTACTCATTCTGTACCATTCTCCTGGAGTGTAAGAATCCAGAAAATTAATGTAATCTAACCTATATCCACACTCCATTAAACTTGTCAAGAAAGCCCTTTGTGTTGGTGACCAAACTGTGGTCCAGCTGGTGGGAGCTTACAGTCACACAAAGGAATCAATTTGGTGGAAGTTAAGCCTAATTTCTTTGAAAGTCAACTGCTTTTCTTCATTCCCACGAAATTTTCTGGTGAAAGTATTTCATAGTTTACATTAAACAAGTCTGCTTCATTATTTGTTGAAAGTTGTTTTCACCTTACAAATAGTATTCTTGAACAAAAGTTAGTGTCAGGCTCACTGTTTACAACATAGTTGCTGGATTTCATGAGCTTATCAGATGAAAGCAGACAACACTGAGCTGGACTGTGTAAAGGTTGGTTTGACACTGTCAAACTGATAAGGCCACCACTGATCCCGACTGGTCGATCAGTCAGTTGGGATACCAATTCTACAGTCCGGGTGGGTGCGTAAGGTGAAAGCCCAATACAAATCAGATCGGACATGAGGAATTTCTCTCTTACACTGGGCGTTGCTGAGATTTCCTTTGCCCTCAGACAACTTTTACAATGCCTATTCAGCATGCCATTTGTATTCAAGCTATATGAAGCAAAATGGAAATCGCCAAAACTATACTTTCCCTACAGGGTGGTTGTTATATAAATGGAAATATTATTGGTTTTCTCTGACATTTGCACAGAGTAACAACATGAAATGTCAAAAGTACCAGTTTGATGACATTTTAGATACAGCAAATGAACTGAAAATCGTAACTTAATTGGATTCATTTTGACAAAGGGCCATTGCTTAAACAACAGTTGGTTTTAAATGTTTCACTGTTTCTTTTTAATGCTACAGTCTACTTTAATTGTTGTGTTTCCTGCCGCGTTGCTATCTTTAGATAAAACTTTAAAAGCTAAAACAGCTAGTAACTCTCGAGATTTTGATCATCAGTGAAACTTAAAGTCAGCTCTAACCCATCGACCCATCTCATTTATTGTTAAGTTTTTCTCACTGACTTTGAAGCTACAGGCATAGTTAGTCTTCACGACATGTGTTTCATCGTCAGCTGATTACTGAATATCACAGTTTTTTGGTTAGTGTGCTACTCCTGGAATAAACTAGTTCAACACGACTGATTGATAATTGCTGTTTTAGAATCTAATTTGGACAGCGTGTATTGTTTCTATTTGACTTAATGTAGTTCAATAATTTGTATACTAAAAGAAGAAATCACGTCGTCATTGTTAATCATGATCAACATTTGTAAATTTTACGAATATATCAGTACGCACGGTTGTTACCTTCAATCCGTAATCAATCATAGTTTTTAGCTTATTACTTGATTGATATTTACAATATATATATATATTATGGTGATTTTTCCAGTTTAATACTGCCGTAATGTTTACATTACAATGAAAATTATTGGTTTATGCATTTTGAAAATTTGCCAGTATGTACGTGCAGAGATAACAGTTTATGGCCAGGTAATTTTAATTGGGTCTCGCTCCTACTGTGCAATGAGGTCATCACCACTCATGCATCCCACTCTGGTGCCACGATCTCTTTGATTCAGGTGAAAGCCACTCAGAAAAAGGTTGAGCGAGTTGCCGTGAAAATTTCTGCATATCTTCCGAAATACGGGTTTTCCTTGTGAGCGATTATTATTCATGGCATGGGCTGCATTTCTGAGATATGATGTAAAAGGCTAGCTAAATTTGGATATTTTTCAACTGAAGATAAACTACATTTATTTATTAACCTAAACCACTAGGCTCTTCCTGAGGGAAATTTTTAAGTCTTCCAGTAACTTTCAAGGATTTTGAGTACAGGCTCTTCCATTAATTTTTGTTGCCATGCAATATATCGCATACGATGGTGCCATCTAAGTTTGGCTATAGTACTTAGACAAGTGAGAAGCTGGGCAAGACTCTACGCTCTTAGGTGCTTCAAAACTAATATCACACTTAGGCCACAATGGGCTACTCATAGCCTAGGGCCTGTGACGTGCTAGTGTCTCGCTAGGTACTTGCCAGTGACCTTTTAGAATTTACCAAATAACCAAGATTTGTTTTTTTCAACTTTTTGATTTGATCATATACTTACCTCCGACTTAGTGAATATATGATCAACATGACATTTATTGATTCAAACTGTTACTCAGAAATTTGCAAACAAACTTGAAACCAAGTACGAGTTTACACTCAGACCGCACTCTCACGGGAGAGGCTGAAAACACACAGAAAGTGGTTAAATGGTGAAATGTGATATTTACCTGAAAGTACACCCCATAGTCAAATGCTCTGTACACAAAAAAATTTGACAGCTTGATGCATGTTGCAAACAGGTTGCTAAACGGGAACACGGCAACCCCCGTCATCAGAGAATGCGCCACATTGCCTTCAAAGGTAGTATTTTTGTCGCACTCCTCTAGGCGAACGTGGTAACCGATGCGCTCTGCTCCAGCAACCACATTATATCTCAGCCTAAGATTTTTAGTGGCCATGGCTTCAATGACAGCATCAAACTCAAGGTTGGATTCCTCATAACGACCGTTAAAACCTCCCTGCCACCTGTCGCCCATCATCAGGTTGTTGCTGATGACGATGTTTACTCCCTCTACACGGATTGCTGCAACAAACAAACATACAAAATCCTGAAACAACAACAGCTGCTGTACCTGCAGGAAACACACGCGACAACCACGAACAGGGGGAGCAGTTACACCATCCAAAATAAGGACAAGGGGGGCATTTAGACCATCTAAACTGAGGACAGGAACGGCATGAGAAAAAGATGCATTGATGACAATCAGTGACGCTACGCTGAATCATACCATGGAGCCAAGTATGAAATCATCCTGGGCATTCTGACCTCAGCTACTCAGGAATCAATGTGTAGTATTCTTCTTACGCAGGACCACAAATCCTTTGTTAAGCTTTGTTTAGCAGTCCACTTGGGACAGAAGGATTCACAACTTTCACTGACCCTNCAATGTCAGGTACCGTAGAGGTGTCTTCAGCCTTTTTGGAGAACACAATAACTTAAAAAAATAAAAGAAGACTTATAGCTAAAACCAATAGTCATCTTATCTCAATGAGCCAACTTATTCACAGGTCATGTTTTAGTCAATCCAAAGTGCCGTAACTAATCCTCTTCATCGGAGTCGGAATCTTCACTCCATAGTTCCTCTCCGGAATCTACCAGATCTTCAGGCGAACTAACTCTAGTGATGGTTTGTTCATTCCCGTGTTTACTTTTGTTGACTTCTGCATTCGAACTGAACAAAATGTCAGGGGGAATAAACCCCTCAAACCAAGGTAGCAGTAACGTGTGAGTTTCAGTTGCATGCCAGCCATAATCAGTTGGTTTCAGTCCATCCCCAGGATATGCTGTCGCGGCACGGGTCCATAGTTCTGTGACGTACTGAGTTCGGCGAATCTTCATCTGCAGGCTACGAAGACAACTGGGAGCAACACGAAGCCAATTCGTTTTGCATTTGCAAGTGGGTTCTAAATTTAAAAAATATAACCATAGGGGACTTTGATGGTAGCTATGTATTATCAGATCGAATAATTATATTGTTTACAGGTTATCACTACATACCGCAACAACTTTGCCAGTAGTGTCCATAAGTATGACCAAGAGGCCCTCGTTAACATTTTTTACCTTGCTTTTTGCGTACATGTGATACACGAATTCAGTGAAAAACCAAAATCGATGCTGTCATGCACATCTCCAAAAGTAGCGAACATATTGGTGAGCTTTTCATTACTTTCAGCTGCTGTCCAAGTGTCATTCAAGATTACTAAAACATTTGTATCTGAAGCGCTCACTATGATATGGCCGACAGGGATGTTTGCGACGTGGAACGCAATCAACGTGTTCGCTTCCTCGTGGTCGTCTTGAAGATGGTCAGGTTTTGTGTCCATGATGTGCTGGTTATCGTCGGGAAAGAACTGGTAGCAGTCACCACCGTGGGCAACAAACGAGGAGTCCCACCAAACATATACCAGTTCATTCTTGAACAAGGTGTTGCTATGAAGTGTCTATGAGCTCTGTCGCATAGTTTGACCAAGCACTGTCATGGTATACATGGAATTACGTTTGCTGTGTTGTTCCCGTTCACTGTCCTTAATTGACTTTTCAACATACTTGTCTTCAAACAGACCACTGATAACATCGATCGGGCAACTGATCCGTAAGTTACGCCTACTTCCCGTTTGGAGTGTGGCAAAACTGAATGTAGAAGAAATCCGCCATCACAAATCGTCACGTAGCCTTACAGAAAGTCTTCTTCTGTTATAGGTTCTGTCTGGAACAATTCAATTTTTTTCAACAAAGTAGACTTTTCGGGTTTGACGAGCGCTCCATCGCAATGAGCGAGTGATAACGGATAAGGTACTGTGACTGGATGTGAGAGAAATTTTTGGAGATCGATGTCTGTTCTCTCTGCTACAACTACGATTATGTGTATGCACAAATCTATAAGGCTCTCTGCGGTTGTCGTGATCTGTGAGGCCGATGACTTGGTTTTCTTTTTCACGTATCAGCAGCGAAATTTTCGACAACTGTACGTTTCACTAGTCGCACTAACCTATTTGCTGTCGTTTTCCCATTCGTGTCGGAATTTTTTTCTCACATCATAGCCTCGGATCAGCGCATTAACCAGATAGTCTTCCGTCGCTTGGGATGCTGCCTGGCCAGTTACGATGTTAACCAGACCGGGTGGAGCATCGTTCGTAAACGGATTGCATGAATCGGTTTTCACACTGAGTGATGGCATTTGTTCGTTATCTTTTTGATTATTGAAGGATTGAACTAACTCTTTGCATTCTACCCAATTCCAAGTCTTGCCATTGTCTTAAGCTCAGTTACAGCCACTGCCATTTGTGTCATAGAGAGGGAAAATCAACGCATTGCGGAAAGCCACTATCCCCATCATGCTCGATGCTATCCCGGCTAACGGACTGTTCCAAAGAGAGGTCAGCAGCCGATCTACTGAAGTTCTTCCTTGAACGTCGCACTGAGAACGTGCTGTTTTACAGCACTTCATAAAATGTTGGGTCTGCAAATGTCAACTTTTGGTAAAGCAATGTTCCCCAGTTGGAGTAGATTGGGCGGTTCAGGGCAAAGAATACATCTAGCATAGTCGGGAAAATGTTGATATAGCCACTGAAGTCATTGTTCTTGACGCATCTCTAGAGTTCTCTGTAGGCTCGGTTTATGAGAAAGACGAAGATTGCCAAAAACTGACCAGTTTTGCCAAATTTGCCATTAATCACTGTGTGAAATGAAGGTAGATGGCGCGCAAACATAACGCAGGCGACAGCAAAAGACGGCATTTTGATTATTATTCCTTTTAGCAGTTGCATCAAATGACTCGTCCGAAAAGAAAGGGACGCAGTTTAGACTGGTAAAATAGGACAACGAAAATGGAAATTAGTGAAAACACAATGTGCTATCCGTCTTGGAGGGGTTTTTAGGTTTTGTTTTTAATAGTGAATTATGTGGAGTATTCCGCTGCTTTCGCATGGACTTGTGAGGTCGCTCCAACCTCAGGCGCGATTTTTCTGGTTTTCATGCCCTGACATAAACTTGCAGACAAAAATCTCACCTTGTGCGGTGACCTATGCCGTACAGACTTAGTGGCCCTATTGAAAATCGAAGTGCCTGGTTCCTGATTGTGATGCTTATTCAGTGTGAATGGGCTTATAATCTATTTTGTTTCGACTCTTTATTTGTCTGATGGAGGCATCTTACTGTTATGCCACGTGCAATGATGCTGAACACCGGGCAATTGGTTTCAAGCGGTTACCTGATGGGTTGATCTAGCTCAACTCAGGTACTTGGGCGTGTCTGGCGGGGATAACCCACCACTAGATTTGTCTGGCAGTGTTTATTCGTGATACCTTGGCTTACGGTGAATATTTTGGAACTGGTTTTAGGCGGTTACCTCTTGGGTTGATCTAGCTCAATTTTTAACCCTTTTTGATAATCGTCTGGAAGGGGCACCTCACCACTGAAATTGTCTGGCATCTAACTGTTGTGCCATGTTCAGTGATGTTGAACATTGTGCAATTGGTTTCCAACTGTTACCTGATGGGTTGATCTAGCTCAATTCAGGTATTTGGGCGTGTCTGGCGGGGGTAACCCACCACTAGATTTGTCTGGCAGTGTTCATTCGTGATACCTGGGCTTACGGTGAATATTTTGCGACTGGCTTCAAGCGGTTACCTCTTGGATTGATCTAGCTCAATTTTTGTACCCTGTATATGTTCGTCTGGCGGGTACTCTCCACCACTGAAATTGTCTGGCAGTGACCAGTTTTGATACAATGAATGATGTAGCAGGTATCGAAGGCAGTTTTAAGTGGTTACCAGAAAAGTTGATCTAGCTCAATTTTTGAGTGCAATTCTCTTGGCTCCCCTGACCACACCCACCAGAACGAACCTGCCAGACGGCCATTTCCAAGCATCAGGATACCCGCAGAGCACTGTGGCACCAAAGAAAATTGGTTACCTTTCCATGCCCAAAAAAGCTCTGGGATCCCGGTCTATTACTTGTATACTTGCAATTCACATTGCTAAACCACCGTCTCGGAGGCCCGGCGTCGTTGTGCTCATTGTGATCATTGATCTTTTTCTAAAAGTCAGGGAATCGCGCGTTTCCTTAGCACTGGGCGCTAAATCTTCATTCTTTAAAAGTCGGGGGTGGGCGCTTAAGCGAGAGGTGGGCGCTTAACTGGAAATCTTCAAAAATCGCAGGGGGGCACTTAACCGAGCAGTGGGCGGTTAAATCGAAAATCCACCTAAAGTAGGGGGTGGGTGGTTAACTGAGCATGGGCGTTAACCCGAACGTTTACGGTAAGATGGATCTCATAAGCACTGTAGAGTATTCAAGTCAAGTTGCCCCACTTTGTTGCTCAGGCAGGTTATATAACAGAGGTCGGGACATTAAATTGAAATACATTAAGAAACAGCATCAGTAATGCACGTCAGTTCTCTTTTCTTCCATTATAGTAGATAAAAGATTTTTTTAAAAAAAGCAAAAGTTCAATTTGATAATGACAAATGTAATTTTAATTATTCGCAGAGTCTAAAATGGGCAAGAAAGTATGTTGAGGTAGCGCATGCAAAACTGGGAACTTGTATTGACATATTCTATAGCTAAAGTGGAATCAAAACGCTATTGGACACTGCTGTCTTAATTAAAAATGGCAACCGATTAAATATCACCATTATTGTCAAGGTTTACTTCGTGCCTTATCACAATAATTCTGTAATTCATGAAATTTAATAACTATATGACAAAAACAAGTAGGAATTTCAAGAAAAAATATGACTCAAGAGTAGGAAACTGAAGGAATAGTCGCAACAAAGTTGGAAAACGTATTACCATCGTAACCATTGGTAAGCCTGTGATAGTGCCATCAGAGATTAGTCCTACTTACCAACCACATTGTTCCCAAGCTGTGGGCCTCTGTAGCGACTGAGCTTCTCGGGAGGTATGATTCGTTTTTCCACAAGCTGGTCAGTGTTACGTCCCGAAGTCTTTATGGTCACCTTGTTCTTGAACACATTATGCTCCCATCCAATCACCAAACGACCAAAAATGACAATATCCTCAGCCTCTAGTTTATGTTCTCCTGAGTCATCCAGCTCCAAGTTACCCTCAATCCTAAGAATTTTTATTTTAGGTAATGGTTCGTTTGGATACCGAACAACCCATTTGCCTGTGAAAAAGTCCAGAGTCATTTGCCAAACTCAGTGAGTAACAAATTGTCAGACAGCACATGCATGCCCCCAGCCTAAAATATAGAGGGGAGGCTCGAATTTTTTGGTATGTGGGTTTACTACTGAAAAAAGAAAATGAGAACTAAAAAAAACAGGTACTAAGTTCAGACCTATGAATTTCTGTGGTCTTTTGTCTCATTTTCTAGGACTTTTTGTTTCTCTGAGGCAGACCTTTTTACCCACTTCGTCAAATGGGCCCCCTGAGTCCCCCCTGGGTGCACGCATGCAGCACACAAAGTTATGCATCAAGAATTCTCAGCTCAAATCAACAGGAAATCTCAGGAGATAGCATCATTAGGGTAGTGCTTTATATTCAGAATGTCTGTATCAGCATAGTATTGGGAAATTAGACCTACTTTTAAATAGTGGTCTGTGATTTTTTACTTTCTCGACATATTGAGATAACACTCACAACATCAGAGAACATGAGGATAAGGGACAAAAAAGATATCTTACAGAATCATACAGAAAGCATATTATGGCCTAAAGTTTTTGTCAGATTAATAAACAAAATGTATGTCATATTACTTTCTATTGGATTACTCTTACTAGTAACTTATTGAATTACTTCACTTTTCAACTCTGGTATTAACTTGAAGTGATAGTTTCGCAAGGTAAGCCAACCCACAGCCTAATTTTTTGAAATTTCCCTTTAATTGTCCATATAATGCGCAAATGCTCAGCCACGATTTTCTTTAATTTCATTTCAAATGCCATTGGCTCCACTAAACGCCCTTCCCAACAACGCCACTTCAACAGGTTTTTTAAAGAATCTCCAGTGTCACTCTGATGATGCTCTTGTGTGTCATCTTCACGTCGAAGAGGCCCAAACATAAAACCAATATGATTAACCCGTCTCTGTGCCATTTTAGTTGGCCTGTTGATGTGTACTCGTGCCGTAAGTGACGAACAACTCTTGGTGCTGAACAGCCTCGGTGACGCCACGGAAAACAGCGCTCGCAGTGGGGCTTTACGGAACTAATAATTTAATATTCACATTTTTCGAAATAAAAAAATAAAATGAATACTGTGCATTATTTAAGAACGTCAGAAATCGACCTTATACTTTCAAAATTCATACTAAAATGCTGAAACATTTAATACAGGCCTATTTTAAAAGCACCCATACTGCTTTGTCTGCAACCTCTAACTAGTGACAATGATGTACATCACCAACACAGCATAATGACAAGCACACCGTGGCAGAAATTCACCAAACTAGGACCCTGACAATATGACCAACCGAATTTGTTTTATCACTGAAATTGGAATCATTGTCATTGGGTTTTACACAATAACGGTTGTTCAGCTTGTATTTAAGTGGTGTCAGATTTCAAGTTTACTTCATTGCTGTTAAAGATAAGATTCCTTTCGCTCTAAAATCCCAATGCATGTAGTATTAAATTTGATTGTTGGTGTCAAACAACTGTTCTGTAAGCGGTAAGTTGGGATGGGCGATTACTCAAGAACTGGGCGCTTAGGGGAAATTTGCACAAAGCAGAGGATGGTCAATTAGTCAAGCAGTGGGTGCTATAACCCCGAAAATTGACCAAAAGTCGGGGATGGGCGATAACACACCCATGGGCATTGAAGCGCAAGTTTACGATATATTGGTGAGACAACTTGCCACTTGACTACAAGAATGAAGGCACACCTTAAGTTAGCGATAATAATTCACCTCTTTAAGACATTTAGAAAACAATGCTGCTTGTAGAGGGGCTGCTGGGGAACACATTCATCTTTACGCTTATTGACAATGATACTAATCGCTATCACTTGAAACTGCATGAAACTATTCTCATTCAGTGTTCAGAAACACTCTCACTCAATGCACAGGTATCTCTGAGTTGCTGACACTGTTACACTGAGTTGTGATTCGCTGGTTGCTACCAAATGCTGTAAGACTTGTCTAGTATTTTTGCATGTTTTGGAATTTTCTGTGTATTGTACCTATAGCCATCTTGGCATCCATTCTCTGAGCAAAGCTTGACAATTGTGGATGTTTATCCGCCCAAAATATGTCGCTACATTTTGGAACAGTTGTTGTCTTTATGTAGACTTTACTTGTGTTCAAGTTGGTCAGTGTGAGACCTTTGGTATTTTATCACTTTTTTCACAAAACAATGTAGCACACAATCAAGTTTTGTTCTACAGTTGCTGTCAAACAGTGGGCATTCACAACAATGGTGGAAGCCCTTGAAAATGAAAAAGGGCATTTTTTGCAATATTTTTATTTGAAATGGGCGATATTTCACCGAAAATATTAAATCTAATATCGAAAAGCCTAAAATTGCGATCATGATTTGTCATATGCTGCAGTTCAAGTCATCTTGAATAACTGACACACTTGATGGTTCAAGTTCAAGTATTAGCGAAAGCGTCTCTCCCTCACCAATACCAACATCTATCAGTGAACAGCCACACAAACTTGTAATCTTAAATATTCAAGGGCATATGTCAAAAGAAGAGTTTCTAAAAAATAATGCTACAGAGGCAAAGATATTCATTATGTATTGATGATCTCTTGCAAATCTGATAGATTTGAGTGCTGCCATTAATCTGGCACCGCGCTTGGCAATGGTTGACAAGAGCAACAATGTCATGACAACTCATGCCTTCCACTGCTGCGGTGCCCCTTGCTTTATGCTCTCAGAGTCACACACTTATGGCGTGATTTGACCTCTCGCGCCAAACAATGTGAAAGGATTCTATTAAAAGATGTATCTCAATAAAGGTGGAAGGTACAACAACAGCAATAACAACAACAACAACAACACCACAAAGCAACAAGAACCTTTTGGAATAACCAGGTCATTATCATCAACGAATGGTCCATTCATTTTTTCCAAATCTGTGAATGAGATCGCACTGGAAGGTCGTTTTCTCAATGGCGGGAGGCTTCTGGGGTCCGGAGGAGGCTGGCAATTTGAATACCTACAGCCGTACGCTACGACGTCCACCATAACGAAAATAGGATATTCTGGCGTATACCAAGGGTCAGGTTTGCCAGAAACTGCAAAAAACATAGTAATGTCTTAACAATAGTGTTATGTGGTAGAAGGTATCGCCATTCTAAAATTACAGGACCTGAAGTTGTATACTCATTGAAACTAATCAACAGTGGCACAGAAACAACTAAATCAGATTCTGTGAAACAGAAAAGGACTTTCATGTCCAGATTTTATTAAAGTCTAAAAATTCAACATTGCAGTGCAGCGTACACTGAAAATCACATTTGAGGAAGAGCTATTCAGTATCCATAGGGGGTCAGGACAAGAAAACCTTTGTTAAGCCATGTTTTCTAACACAACCCCTAATTGGAACAGTTGTATGACTAAGAGCAAATTCACAACAAAAAACTGCTTTCACTGACCTTGCATGTCAATTTCAAAGACCTATTTATTGTGTGTGTCAACCACACTCATGACTTACAGATTTTAAGGCAGGTGGATACACAAAAAATTAAATTTGACTGTTTTTTTACATTTTTATGTCATCTTAATCTTTAATTCTTGATGCACAGTATCCTGAAGAAAAATAAAATCATTCTGAAAATCCAAAGTAGTTTTTTAATTATATTTGACCAAGCTTCAGTAAGTCATATGGCTTGACTGATCACCAGCTTAATGACTGAAAAGTGGGGCGGAGCTTATACAAGGACACTAGTTCTATCCTGTAAACAAACATTGCGTAACGGCAATCGAGAGTGCTGTACCAGCTGACATAGATGTTGTAGCGAAACCAAGAATAAAATAATTCTATTTTTGACCATGTGAAAGTTGCTGGTGAAATGGTGAACTCCTGTTCCGAGCCTGAGCCTGTTTGTCATCTGCAAAAAAATTAAGCTGAGTACGCCAAGTCCTACCTCAGCTTGAGGAAAAACTGCAGCAATTGAGTGTGTGCAAGAGAAGTCGGAAAGGTGACGTGTCTTGCTAGAGGGAGCTGAGCATTGACGTGGGTGGTGTTGCACGATTCGATGACACTGCAGGCATGTGCTGTGAAGACAGGCAGCGCGTGCGAGACATGGACAACTACATGCCATCAGAGTAGAGTTATTGTGTTAGAAACGCGCCGTGGAGAAACTAAGCTGCCAAACTCAGTGGATTTTTTAACTTGCCGCCAGCCGTAACCCAAAGAATTAGAGTGTTCAACATAACAAAATTGTTCTAGTGCATGGATTCAAGGGTATCCCTGAATTAAAACATGATATTATCATACGATTTCAGTGGAAAGCAAGATAAGAAATATTGGTAACTTGAGAATCTCACTCAAGCGACGCTATTTGTGCAGAAAGGGCAATTTCCTTATTCCAAAGTCCATTCGGTCAAAATGTTGGTGGTACAGACATGTGAAAATGCTGAACATTACGATGAAAGTAGTTCTCTATCCTCGTTGCCATGAATACTGTTATGTAGAAAGTAACGCGGCGATTTGATATAACACATAATTATGTTGGTTGATGAAGAGACGGTAACTACATATAATATTGGAATACTAACAAATAGGTCTATGTAATTAGAGAGTCTTTTAACACACTGAGTGGAGAGTTCAGATAAGTCGCATAAACAATCAACACATGGTTTTAATGATGTGTGGTCGGCACACCAATACAGCAGACAACAGATCAACACTAAGCTCCGCCCACGTGACAGCCATATTTGTTTTGGTAAACAAACAGGTATGTCACATTTTCTAAACATGAAGTAAATATCAGCTTTATTTCCAGCACATCAACAAAAATTGGAACATAATGGCCAAGCATTCTGAATGAATTTTGACCTCAAGTGGCAATCGATGCCCGCTTAACTTCAAACTTAAGGCGTTTTTCTTGGCTGATGATTTCCGGGTAGTGATAAGATTCTCGGGTCTATTTTTCCACAACACTTGTGTCAATTTTTACGAAATTTGCAAATTTGAAATCCTCTAGGACTGAAGTAAAATCACGTGTCAGGGTTTTTTGATACATGGACCAGATTTTTAGTTACTAGTGACCAAATGACAGAAAGTGGCATGCTTGCCACAACTCACACGCAAAAATGCCACAATGTCAAGATCATAATGATTTTGTACATATATTTGGTATGGATAAGTAGAATATTACTAAGGAAAGAGTTGATGATAATCCCTGTGCATTTTGAAAAAAAAATGAGGCAAAATTGGATTTATCGAAAATTAAAAAATACGATATTTATAAAAACAAAGTACAGTAAGAACTTTTTTTTTTTGATTTTTGCCACGTTCAGAGTCATTTCTTACTAGCTAAAACCTCCTTTACACTTATTATAGATACGAACCAGGAGATTTGACCCGTGTATACACCCACCTTAAAGGCAAAGACAACCTTTTTGCATGTTATTTTTAGCAAAAAATAAGATTCGTTGCTTATCCCAGACATATTTTCAAATTAATTACAGCTTTTCGTAATTTAATTAAATATTTGTTCTCTTCTCTGGAAGTGACCTTTTGGGAGACAAGAATTTCACACCAATTTCTTTTCATATAGTCCGACTATGAGAGCTGTCGATCTACCTCGGTTGGGATAAGTTCAGTCGTTGTTTGCTTTTGTTTACGAGTCAGTCAACATGCCACTCTGTTGCTGCGTACTGGGATGTACTCATTATGGCCCACCAAAGCCTGTAAGCAGCCCTGCTGCGAAGTTGAGTAGTGGGAGTGAATACAGGTCCAATCAGTGAAGAGTTAATTCATTTCGTCATTCAATGAACAGATCGGTGAGCCAAACTTTGATAAGTTTATTGTGGACATGTCTAAAGTATTGGAGCAATTGACCTATCGCAAGCTTCACCCCCTTGCGTAATGTTGACTACGTAACAAACAATAAGTTTTACCTGGCAACGTGTTGTTTGTCGGGTAAAATGGCGGCTGGGATACCAAGGTGTGTCAATAATGCTGCGTTCTAAATGGTCAGTTAAGCTGTCACTCAAAATCCTGGCAATAGGTCAATTTAGAAGGTGCCAGGTGTCTGGCGAGGGAGTCACACAGCGGAGTGTAAGCAGTTTGTGTGCTCAGCTCACTATCCAGTGGGAGTGTGTCGCGGTACACTCGGGCAAGAGGGACAGTTGTTCCTCTGTCCGTGAGACAATAATGAGTACATCCCCGTGTGGAGCAACAGTGTGGCATGTTGACTGACTCGTAAACAATAGCAAACGACGACCGAACTTATCTCAACTGAGATAGAACAAAGACTGACTCAGCAGCTCACGGTCAGACTACCCGGTATATGAAAATAAATAAGCGTGAAATGCTTGCCTCCCAAAATGTCACTTCCAGAGTAGAGAACGAATAATCAATTAAATTACGAAACGCTGTAATTAAGTGGAAAATATGACTGAGATAACAAAAAAACTTACCTTTGCTAAACAAGACATGATAAAAGGATGCTGTTGCCTTTAAGATACTCTGCGGACCAGTTACCATCCCTCCAAGCCTAAAATGAACTATACCCAATGGCTGAAAGTGATACTGGCGAAAGGAAATTTTGAAATTTTGCAAAAAATGTGTAGATGAAAAAACGACAACGCATTTTTATTCACATTTCAAAAAATCATTTTCACTTCAGATCTGAGAACAACAGCAAGGTGGAGCATTGAAATGGACGTACGATAGCTTCTACAGGACATTTAACTATCAAAAAAATGGCCATTAATTAATGGCACACAATGCATCAAACCAACCAAATTCAGAAGGCAGCATTGTCTCTGTAAAACACAAATTTTTTCCAAATTTCATGAAAATAAGCCAAGGAAGTCTTAAGACATAGAAGCAAACACAAAAAAACAATTGACACTTGGGGGTACAGCTATAGTCCAATAGGTCTGAAACTCATTGTCACCTGTTGCCATCACTATAAAAGCCCATCTGCCAAATTCTGCAAAGACTCTTCAAAGGGTTAAGGAGATACAAAGTGACATAGATGCAAAAAAAGCAAAATTGTCGCTAAGGGGTGCCAAAATAGTCAAAAACATGTGAAAATCAACATCAGCCAGGGTCTTCCCATCAGGAACACAGTTTAGTTGTCAATTTTTATAATCGTCCTTTGAGCGGTTTGGCAGATAGAGAGGCAGACGTCAAAAGCATACGCACCAATTTTTAAATGGCCCCCGTGGCGCAGAAAACACCAAATCTGTGCGAAAATGGGAATGCGTTGTCGTCTCTTAAATAGAAACCTATTTGCCGAATTTCATGAAAATACATTCAACTATGAAGATGGAGGTAAATGTAAAAAAACATTTTGCTACTAGGGGGCACCATGAATTAGTTCGACATGTGTTACCATTTGTCATCGGCTCCATAAGGAACACATCTTTCAAAGCGTTAAGGAGATTTGGCTTCAGACACAAAAACAAAATCACCACTAGGGGGGGGCGATACAGTAGTCGGACCTGTGCATAAGTCAACACCAGTCCTAAGCCTTCTCATCAGGAACAAATATGTAAAATAATTCTTATATTGATCTTTTAACCGGTATTACAGATAGGGAGGTGGATATCAGAAAATGGATGCAAAAATAACAAAAAATGGCCACAAGGTGGCACAGAAAACATCAAATCAAAATGGCCACTAGCGGGCAACATAGTAGTCAGACTTGTACGTGGCCATCTCATCAGCAAAACATCCATAAATCCTTATAATCCTTTGAGCGGCATGGCAGTTATAAAGCTGGGTGTTAGAAAACGGACTCAAAAATAACAAAAATGTCTACAAGGTGGCATTGAATTTCTGGAAGCCATTCGAAAATGGAATAGCATCTATAATGTTCTCATATTAAAAACCTGTTTGCCAAATTTCGCGAAAATCCAACAAGGAACTCCAAAGATACAGATCAGAGGCAAATGTAAAAAAACTACCACCAGGGGGCACAGTGGTATTCAGGTTGATTGAAAACTCGTTGCCATGTCGTCAGCCACATAAGAACACAGTCACATACCTGCCAAATTCCAATAAGATCCAGCAAGAGGTTTAGGGGATACAGCCACACACGCTGGATGCCCACACAGAGATGACAGCAAATGCACCCACATATAAATTTAAAAATATGTGGACGCATAACAACAGGCATTTCTCCGTTTTATTCAAAAACGTCACTGATGAACTTTTTCCAATCTTTGCCATTACAAAAAAATAGGTTGGGGCATATCAACAAAGGAACAGAACCAGCAATTTCTATTACTTCTCTTTTCTTCTATTGCACTAAACCGACTTTTGCTGTTCAAACCACGAAAAAATACAAATGGACGAACACACGGATGGACTGGGATGAGGGCACAATGCACCCACATATTAATATGTGGGCACAAAATATGTCCAGTTTTGAGTTATACTTCGTCAACATTATAAATAGTCTAGTAAATGCACAGTGGGCAGAGGGGAGGAGTTTTAATTTTTTTATGGAACTGATTCAGTGGAAATCCTTTATAAGGAGAGATTTGGAAAACACTTGAGTGTACTTTTTGCTACCAAAAATTGTATATCTGGACACCTATAAGCAATTTTTCCATAACAAATCAGTCACCAATAAAACTTAATGAAAACATTCATATCCATGGTAAGTTTCCTCACTGATGTAGCAGAACTTCTTTTCGTTGGCATCATACGTCCAGTCTCCGTTCTTATTGTCTCTGTAAGTGAGGGGGGCATCACTCATGTTTTGGTTCTTTACATGTGATGATAGAACTTTCACATAGTCAGGCATCATACGAACATACTGGCAGATAATAATCCAGTCCTTTCTCTGAAAACAAACAAATTAAAGGACTTCACTCCACTGACCTAGTACACCTCAACATAAGATCTGAGAAGGTGTAGAGAAGAGCATGGAAGAGCAAGTTCGAGGCATGAACAGGTGGTTTAAAGGAGAAAGCAACCTTCTTCATGTCAATTTTAGCAAAAATACAGTTTGCTGATTATCCCAGACTTATTTACAGTTAATAATGGCTTCCTGTAAGCTTACTAATTAGTCGAGTCTTACTACGCAAGTGACGCTTAGGGGTTGAAAATATCCTGCAATTTCTTATCACAGCAAACCTTGGTGAAATTCAGTCAGTTTAGCGCAGGCTTTATTGCCCCAAGTTTATTGCTCCTCTATAATTCCGAATCTAATGCACCATGCATGACTATTGTCCAGCTCAGCAGAAGATAACTGACTTTCAGGGTACTACTTTCTCAGGTCAAGAGGTCATTCACAGCTGTTGCTATGATGGTGGAATGACTAACTTGCATACTATAAAAGGTAGAGATCTGTGATAATGTCTGGTGAACAACTGCACTAGGAAGCATGTACTTTTAGTCAAATTTTCTGCAAAATGTCACAAGAAAAGCTAAATGTTTTCTGAAAATAGAAAGATTGGATGATTTTTTACTGAACGCGAGGAAACAATGTTGCAGGAATATCGAGGCATGGCCAAATTTCATTTTATACCTCAAAATCAGTTTTCAAAATGTCCTTTTTATTTTATGCGGCTTTTCAAAATGAAAACCGATATTTTTATAAAAATCATTAATTACAGCATCAATTTTTTATGGTATCTTATTAAAAAACTAGCCAGTTTTGTCTGGAGAACAACATCGATAGCATAGTGTCAGTTTCATTTGTGTCAGATAAGCTGTTTTTGAGATAGCATGTTGGCAAAATTTCTAAATTTTCATTATTTTTACCACAAAGTAAGAAAATTTTAAACCTGGAGGAGAAGGTTTATATCGAAATTAAGTACGGCATGAACAGCTAAACCATTGATAGGCAGGTAAATTTAAAATGCGATATTCGAGCAAAAGTGAGGTTTATTACAAAAAGAGTCAAAGCATCATTTTCCAAATCACTGTGAAGACAGGATATATAGAAAGTAATAAAAATGTAATACTGGTTAAAATCCCTTCTAAATACCGACATAGACACAAGCACAAAAGTTAAATACTCACAGGCTGTATAAGAATCAAACATATCCAAAATGACCAGGTACCAAAATGCAGTGCCACACAGCATAAAAATAAGATTTTTATTACGACTGCTTCATGCATTTACTGCTGTGTATCACACTATGTACTACAGGAAGAACTTTATACTGAAACTTGCATGTCTATTATATATCTATAAAATATCTACAAAAATACAGCAGAGCACAAGTATATGGAAGCACATCCACAGTTTCTCTGGAATAATACCGCAAAATGTCATATACAAGCCAGTACACCAATCAGGTAACCAACTTGGTCCACAAAATACGATTGCCAGTAAGAAGACCTAGGTGTCACTACCAAATCAAATTTGTTAACGAACAATCTACAACTAATCTAAAGGACCAATAACATTTTGTGTATGCGACGTCAGGTGATGATGGACACACATCTACTCAGGAAATGCATTTAAGCCAAGGGCTCTAGTTTCATGAAAGTTTGTCATTGTATTGCAAAATGGTTATAGGCAGTAGACCCTCCAAAAATTTGCTCGCTTCATATGATAAACTCCATTTGTTGCCAACTAGACGCAAAGACCAGTGCATCATAGAAAATAAACCTAATACAATTATTAGTTTTCATTTTTTTCATTTTCAACAGTGAGCAGGAAGGACGTCACCTTTTAATTTAACCACATATTATAAAATTGAAATTTGAGTGGAGGTGGCTATCTCAATGACAGAATTACAAGAACACTTGAAATGGAAGTCTTCTGAAGTTTTTTAAATTCATGTGTTAATCTATTAAAATAATAAACCAAAGGCATGAAGAAACATGACCTGAAGACGCCAGTGAACATATTATTTCAGGCCTTCATTATGGCAAGCTAATTCTATGCTCTGGTCACTGAGTCACAGAAATGAAAGAACAATCAGAGGACGATTATGATTTAATCCACAGTTCAAATTAAAATCAAGTGCTTTCAGTCGCAATTATATATTTGGTTTCTACAGTGAAAGACTTTCAAGGTAGTTGAAGGTTACATCTACTACAGATAACTGAAATAATCTCAGTACAGTAAAGTTGTATGTAAGCCAAAATTATCAAACCAAAATTTTACCAAAATAAGTAACTTAGAATGCATAGTACTTTAGAGCACTTAAGCATTAAATTTAATTTACATTGATATAAAAGTGGACATGCCTAACTATTACCATGGCGACCAGAGGTGTTTCCTTACACTAGAATTCGACAAGCAAGATTTGAAAAAACAAGAAGTTACATGAAAAATGGATTGCAGCCTGGAAGCTTCAAAATCCAACATAGCCTAATAATCTAATTAAGAGTACTAATAAAATCTACATTTTGTTGCCTTGTTAACTTGAATAAGAAAGCAATAAGTTACAAGGGATGTATTAACAGAACCATTCACACGTAAAGTTTAGAGAGTAGAACTATGCGCGTATTAGCTACAACGTTCTGAGTTCAGAGAGCAATTAATGAGTTGTTTGACAAAAGAAATGTTCGAAAAACTAATTCAGGTGTTTTTTATGGTTGGGAATGTTTATGCTTTAGACTCCGCAACCCAATGAATTGTCAACGTCAGGTTTAGTGCGTCTGTCTCATCTCGAACGCCCGGCACGGCTAACTTGAGTTGCCATTCCGCATTGCGTGAAACATGCTATGTAATGAAGACAAGAATAGGAGGTCGACCACGTAGATTTTTCAGGCTCGATTCTATCGGAAGAGTTTTGTTCTGGCTGAAGCCGGCCAGTGTAGAAACAAATTTAAAGTATTCCGGGTGGCTATACACGTAGGTGGAAGCTATATCTACACAGACAGGCCTAAGTGGAGCAGTTTGACCCACGGAATTGTATCGTAATAGCATTTCTTACTATTGCAGTCATTTAGTTTCTTATTGCCGCAAGCATTCACGTAAAGTATTTGCGTTTAACACTGATCTTTTTAGGAAATACGGTAAGCGCCTACTGCTGAGTTTCGAGAAATTTCAATTAAGTACCAGGGCACACAACAAGAACTGCCAGCGACATTGGTAAAATTTGCTAAACTCAGAACCTGGCTTGCATTTTTTATATTTCAAGATCACACACATATGTCCAGTAACGTAGGCAGCAAATTAACCCTGTGAGGCACACTGTCCTTTTGGTCGCCACGGCATCCTCGGTAACCCAGCAGAACACATTTCCAGTAAACAACGTCGGGGGAATTTCATCAAAATAGGGAGAATTTGAGACCTTTCCATGAGGTATGAGAATTGTTCAAAATCCGAGACTTTCTCTTCTAAATCGAATTGGGAGTGTTGGCAAAACCACCATCACATTTCTGTGGCCTGATTTTTTCGAATACATGTTTTATCTACTAAGTGCAGTGCAGTCGGAAAATAAGCGCCGCAGACGGAATTGCAGAAAGCACAGCTTCCAGAGGCGGCATGGTTCATGAAATTTGCCAGTATGGCAAGAAAATAAAGTGCCTAAGAGTTCAAGTATTATATTTTGAAGTAAATGCATCACCTGGGAAAATAATTTGTTACTTGTTATCATTCACATTGCCAATCCACCGTCTCAGAGGCTGTCGTTGCACTGGTTGTTATTGTCGATCTTTATCTCTAATAATTTGAACACTAGACTTTCTTCTCTAATAGTTTGTATGGCCAATTTTGTCTCTATTAATTATTTGGTACACGAAGCTCTCTAGGGAAAAATAGTTCGTACACAAGTGCACGAACTAATAAAGAAAACATATTAACTACAACTAAATAGCTTTGAAACAACCACCTTAAGCAATTTTTAAGGCGTTACTGAATGGATTTGGGTTGTTTACCATATGGAGCAAATGAGTTTAACGGACAACGTTATTTTATAGCATCACCAGCTGACTGACAGCATTGTAATACCAATAAGGGTTAATTATTTCTCCATCTTTTGAAATAATGATGTAACCTGGAATTATATGGATCAGCTAGTTCACATAATTATCCAGTTTTAAGCCACTACTTCCCCTAATTGTTTACTTCTAATGTTATGGGAGTCAATGGTGACATTTGCTTCTCCCCTGTGAGGGACGCTGCAATATTAAATCCTCAGACCTCATTACTGCAAAGTGATTTTGATCTCAGACCAAACTGTTCTGTGTACAAGGAGCAATGCTCCCCAAAACTCCAAAGTGTCCACATTAGCGGGAAAGGCCTGTTAAGTGAATAGCCTGGTGCCCTACTTAAAACAGTATGTTGTTGGATGAAATAATACTGAAACATAGCACGGTTGTTTTCAAATGACCCTTGACATTATGAAGCTAATGAATCTTAATATACTTGCTTGTTGACAAACTATAAGTTATCATGAAACGGTCAAGTTTTTTAATGTGCAGTTAAGGCCTCTTACCTCTATGGGGCTGAAGAGTCCCGAATACGTGATTTTGGAAGGGGAGCATCTATCCCACTTGAGTGTGTTCTCATGACCAAGCAGAAGGTTAAACATCCATCCAGGCATATACACAAAGGACAAACGCAGTGGGGACCATGGGGAAGAGTCACTTCCGTAAGAGTTGGTGGTAGTCACTGGTGCATAGTTACAATACTTCGGAGTGACGACTTTCACGATAAATCGCGTCATTTTCACCGAGGGCTTACACAGACAAGATTTGACTTTGATGCTGTAATCTGAAATGGGTTTGCACTTGTCCGAAGGTAGAGTTTTCAGACAGGGAAGGATCTTCGATCCGGGCGACGAGTTATCAGCTAAAGTTCCGTCCATGTCATTAAGTATTGTCTCGTGTGTCCACTCAAAATAGCCACGTTTGGGTGAGTCGACAAATGATATTTTCCGGAACCATGCATTAAAGCCGCCACACAACGAATCACATCTGCAGTGGATGCGAGTGACAGCAAAAGCGGATGACTTGTCGAGCTTGAAATTTACAAACTCCGTGTTCTCCACATACTGACCTTCAGAGACGGGCAAGATAACACCATGCTCAACTGGACCATCCAACTGCTTCTCACTTACATCACAAGCGATGATTGTCGAGTTGACTACGATTGCTTTGCCTCTTACCTCATGTGCAGATTTACCCTCAATGCCAGTTCTCGCGTTACAATAAACAACAAAATTGGCAAAAGTAACCTGTCCAACATTGACAAATTCCGCTCCCTTCTCATTATGCCAGGCAACAAAATCTCGAAATACAGCAGGAACATGAGGCCCAGATGGAGCAGCACTTTCCCGAGGCAGGTACCACTCAAAGATCCACAGCCCAAACCAACCATTTGAATGAACTGTATTATTCCAGAACACTCTTAGAGGCACGTATTGGGGCCAAATGTCTTTGTCATACGATGGACCGTCAGGATGTGCCTTTAAGCGGTACCAAAAGCCAAAATGACTGCCACCAGAAACTCTGTTGTGTTGAATCGTATTGTTAGGATGCGTTACCCAAAATGCCGCTGGGGTGACGTCATCGTTGAGCAGACTGGAGCTGTCTCGCACTTTTACCAGAAGGTTGTATTGGAAAGTGTTTCCCATCTCGATGCCATCTTCCAGAAACATGGCACCACCCATGATATTGTAGCCAACGTTGTGTTCAACCAGTACGTTGTGAGAGTTGTGTATGTTGACGGCGCGGTTGAACGTCCAGTGGATGGCGCAGCCACGCACGTATGATGTCTCGGCATTTCCCAGAAGGTGAAAATGTATTGGGTAACGTCCCAGACGGAATGCTTGGCCCATGTATGTCAGCTCCACATGAGAAATGTGACCTGCAAAAGAGAAAATCATGAACATCAAGTATAATAGTCTCCGTCTCAGTAAATTTCATTTCCTACCAACGGTTAAGTCCTAAGAGACGTAAAAAAGTACTCAATACCATACCTTGAAAGTCTTTAAATAATGTTGCCATTTCAATAATTTCAATGCTTAACTCGGAGCATTGATATGCGGCTATCGTGTGCATCGTATATCATGCAGATACAAGGGATGATTACCATTTTAAACCAGTCCAATAAATGAAGCAATGCGACTAAACTTAAAATAGCCTCAAGTGGGTGCATAGCAAGTCAGCCATGTTCTTCTCATTAGAAACACACCTGGCAAGACCTTAAAAATTAAACTGGCACTGGGGACTACAGTGGTAGACAGATACCATCGGATGTCGCAGCAGCGCCTGGTGAAGTAAAGCTTGAAACCGTTACGTTGTATAAATGTCTGGTAACGCACAAAAGATTTCAGAGAGATTTATCAGCATATGGTCTCTATAACGTAACTAGCCCCATTGTATGATCCGTGTACAGTGTCAATTGACAGGTCATAAAACTTATAACTGCAGCGTAGTTGTTTTTAGTTGCAAAAACGCACCTTCTCAACTTTTAGTTGGAGGTCAAGTTTGATATTTTATTCAAATTTGTGAAAAAAATACAGCAAATCCATACTTAACACTTCTGAATTTGTTGTTTGTGCCTAACCAGATTGTCCTAGCAACACATTAATACAATAGAGGGGTCTGAATAGAACACCATTGCGTGCCTGTGTTATTCCCAGCTGCTTGAATCAAAAGGTGATTCTAGTGGTGCAAGCCAACACGCTTAGCAGTTCGTTACATTTGGCAATTTATAGCACTAGTGGGCTCAGATCGATGGCCTTAACATACTATAGGAACCTAATTTATAGGTGTTACCATTGAAGATAGGCTTTAAAACTTATTACGGTTCACAGCTCTATTCATAACCCTTACCAACAGCTTCATGTGTGTCCTTCTCACGAGAATGGACCAGGATGTGGCCACCAAACTGGTCGGAACCCACCTCTTTTCCGAATCGCCCTTGGAAACATGTTTGAGTGGCAAATTCACCTGAAACACATAAACAGCACTTTGACATGCTATAAACATTCCCACTAAATAAGATTGGTCCTTAAACACTGCTTGTCAAGGAAAATGGTGGGGTTTGGAAAATTGAACTAGACCGTATTTATCCACCTTGGCTGAGTCGCGCTCGGCTCACAATCAGAGGGATGCCGCCAAGCTGCTCTATTCATCCAGTCACGAGTGAGGATAATTGGCTTCGCTCATGCGGATATGATCAGCTGATTACAATCTAGCTAAAAGACTGTACTTTTTATGGAGAGAGTTTTACGAACTACTTTTTACTATAATAATATTTGAAAAGAGAAGCGAAAACAAATATGAGCACAACTTTGAATTTTTCAAATCGGCCCAGGATAAGAGATTTTGCAATACAGCAACACTCATGATTACTTTCATTCGGCGCGCACAAATACAAAAATATAGCACCCAAGTTATTTAGATTTTGGAACACATGCATTGCAATATTCAAAATACGTTTATTATGAATCTTACAAGCTGTAAAACGACGTTGTTTAATTTCATTGTGCTCATTCATTTGTCATCCGTCAAATCGGCAATTTCCGAGATGTGATCTGCGGCGTGCACGTATATGTACAAAACAAGTGATTGTTATGTTCCTGAAGTACATGTACGAAAATTAAGAAATTTTAGCATGCCGTTATTATTGACAGGGACACGATAAAACAAATTTGGATTTTGATTATAGTCTTCGATACAGCAAGCTGGCTGACCACTGCGTCAGTGTCTCCGTTAGACCCAGAAATTTCACACAGCCGGGTAGTTCACCTCATCCCTAACACGTAGATCGAGCCTATGACTATTAACACTCCAAGGTAGAGCTAACGACAGTCGGCCTGTGCACACAAAATATGTGAGTTAACCAGCACTCACCTTGCACGTTGCAGCCGTTTAAGTGAAAAACAATCTAGTAAATGCCATTTTCTTGCATAATCCTCCGCCTTTTGTAACAAAAAAGTCTGTCGTCGATGACCCGCAGACGCACGTTCACTCACTCTCATACGCAGACGAACTTCAAAACAAACGTCACATGACAACAACATGTGTGTTCATCTAGAGATTTTTCTCATGTTGTGGGGTACGATGTAGCGCAGATTTGGACTTAATCGCAATTAATCCAGACTCCACATGAACTTTAAAAATTGTAAAACATAAGGAAGATTTCAGGTAATTTGTTGAGTCGAAACTATATTTTTATTCAAGAGTTCAAGTTTTCCTATTGACGATCGCGATTCAGCGACGCATCAGTCGGCAAGTTTTCGCCCTGTGATGAGCACAATTTTTTGAAAAAGTATTGTAATTTAACAACGGAAGTTGATAGCAAATGCACCACAATTTTGTAGAAAGACTCTCATAGGCTACAAAAACGTCACAGAGCGTAAATTTGATGAATCCTAGCTTCCGATTTTACCCGTTTGGGAAACCGGGTTTCAACTGCCGTAGGCTACAATAAGCGTCCCCTACCCGTGAAATGAATTTTTCTAAGCGTTTACTAGAGTCAATACAGTATACAGCTTTCCACCAAGGCTAAGTGATGCTATGACATTATTCTTTGTTGCATTAGTAACTGGTCTTGGCTAATTATCATTTTATGGCCTGGTCATCAATTCAGCCAAAAGTAGTTCCAGAGGAGGCTTATCAGCCAATTATTCACGCATGCTGACTCACAATAGAAGCCTGATAAGAGTGAAGGTGGATAAATGCAGTGTTCCTACAGTTTTTTGTGGTAGTGGATGTGTTCACGACATGGAAATTTTGCATTTTGGGCTTGGAGGGGTAACTAGTCTGCACAGAACTGCAGACCATTGTAAATCATCAATGTAAAGCACATAGAAACACACAATAGACCTTTTGAAATTGACATAAAAGGTCAGTAAAAGTAGTTATTTGACTGTGAACACTGCTCTTAGTTACACAACTGGTACAGTTATGAGTAAGTAAACACAACTTAACAAAGGGCTTAAGTTCCTGGCTGAGAAGATAATTGTTTTATTACTCCCTATGGATTTGAATAGAACAGCCCTGAATATCTAGGATCCGATTGGCCTATAATGTCTGAAACATGTGACTCAGGGTGAAGACTGCTACTTTTTTAGCAGCAACTGCAAACAGAATGAGCAGGAATCTTAATATCCCAATGCAATGGTGTGGGGTGCATGCTACGATTATTGAACCTTTATTTCAGGACTGGTCTTGATATTAAAGGTACATCTCTTGTTCAACCACGACTTTTATTTAATTTGCCCAGTACAGTGTCCTGGATACACAAGTCAGCTGGAAACGGAATTACATTGCGGTGTATGGCATACTTTTAAGGTACAAGTGTGGAGTTTAAGGGATCCTATCTGGGAATTTGTACCAAGGGGGTTAAGTGTCACCTGGTGTGGGAGTCAGGTTTAGATGGCCGTAGCTGAAATTCAGAAGCAAGGCCACGGAATTGTTTCCAACAGCTTATTAATAATGACTAATATTCTTATTAAAATGACATAGGCAAGAAATTGAATTTCAGGCCTACATTAGTATCGGAGGCCTCGTGGAAAGGTGGACGTACAGCAGGGCCCCTATATTAATACAGGTGGCCACACTTTTGAGGCTTGAAATTCAATTCTTGCCTATGCCATTTTAATAAAAATAAGTCATCCTAAAAATAAGCTGTTTTCCTCTCCTAATTATGTCCCTTTACTGTTGTTGTACCCGTAGCTAAAAGAGAACTTATGAAACTTCAAACCAGCCCTTTCTTAAGGGGATGACCCATTGGATCACTTTAGCTACCAGAAACTTCAGATTGTCCAACTATGTCTGGTGCTTATACAGGTCAATGTGCAATGGAGTTTACTGTAATTTAATCTAGCCTGCCTTAATCACATCTCATGTAATGGGTTATATTGTAATCTTCAATCATAGCCTGCCTTAAGATCATGTTTGTTCACATATTAAAGGAGAATGCCACCCAAAAAACAACCTATTTTGTATCAATTTAGATCGAGTAGTTCTACTCGTTAACGGCAGGTTTGGTAGCTTACCTGACACCTGATGGCAGACGGAGGTGTTGAAATTATCTAATGAAGTAATTCGTTTCACACGTAGTCTGTTCAGCAGTTCACAACACGGGTTACTGGTGTAAGCTTATCGCTTGAATTCATTGTTTAACAACAAATCATCAAACTTCAAAGTAAAATCCTTGAAAATACACCGAGTTCTTATCAAAACGTGATGCTTTATTTCGCTTTTACGGATTTACTGGTATTTGGACACGCCATAGCCTACAAAGTTTGGCAGACCAATTTATCAAGGTCCGTAGCAGAAGTTTGGGGTCTGTTCGGAGATAAATTCGAAGTATTCTTCCGTGAAATACAGACAGGAGAACGTAGATCTGTGTTGTTATACTTGTGATTTTTTGAGTTCTAAATACACAAAACGCTTGTTATCCCGGCCAGTGGCTCGGAACCCGATCAGACCGTCGTGGCCAGACTGACTCGTTATCACGGCCAGGGCTCGGAACCCAATCAGGCCCGTCATGGCTGCCGGGACTGGCATGAACATAAACCAGATTGAGTTGGAAACTAAACCTCCAGTCACGAAGAGACTATATAATAGTGAGCCAAAGAAATAATGTGCACATAATTATTTATGTGAATTAGCCACGAAACTGAAAATCTACTTACTTGTCGGGGGCCGCCAAAGTCAGGTTCCCCTTCCACAGACCGTCAGGGCAAAGGTTGTACAGTAACAATGCTTTGAATAATATTTTTTTCATTTCTAAATAAAGATTCTCCTAACATGTGACAATAGCATATAAAATCGAGTAATTGTTTCACAACAGCAAACACTGAATTAGCATGCCTTAACACGGCCTCGGTGCCTGGTCAATAAACTTTGTTGCTGGCATCAAAAGCCTGTAATGCAGTGGTTTATTCATTGCTGGCTTCTCAAAACATTTGCACTCATGAGCACTCCAAGGCATTACATTATCTAATGAGACAGGCTTTGTGACAGTCAGTTTCATATAAGCATTGGTTCGGATCATAAGAGGATGAGTATAATTCATTTTGAAACAGAACGCCCAATAATAAACGTCTACATGGCATCTCGCCCGGCGCCAATCCCGACTTAGTCAAGAGCTCATCTGCGAAGACTTCACGGGTCGGATCGTTAGGTTTCACAGCCTATCAGTTCGAACCGGAATACACTGATCAAGAAATACTAGAGAGGCGCCGTGAACATGCATAGGCAACAGAACATATGGATAGTTCTTTGGTAAGCCAGAATTCGTCAGAGAAATCACTGTCGACGAAATGCCAGCCACAGACAAGGAAATGTTTTACGTCCTCATACTTGCTATTAACAGCATACCTTTCATTCTTCACTACCGCGAGCAACTTCCTAAGCATTTCGGGCTCTCGAGGAAGTCAAAAAAACGATATACCCGTTTTCTTTGCAGCTTCATAGTTCGGACAAGCAGGAACCAATGCACTGCAATATAGCGGCATTCACTCTGCAGACGAACCACTGACGTCGCTGCGTCGCTTCTCACCTTCCTCACAGGTGAATGCGACACCTCTCGGCAAGGTGAGGTCGACGGTATAAGAGGTGATGTGGATATAGACCGATTAAACTGGTAAAAAAGACTAATTAAATCGGGTGGCATTCTCCTTTAAGTAAGTGTCCAGCAAAATTAGAAACGTAAAAATACATAAGATTAGACATTTGAAATATTATTTCAAAATTAACCAAGAATTTTATTGCAAGTTTGCTTCCCATCAGTTTCAAATGTATTCTTCACAAAAATCAAAGTTTGTTCTTAAACAAATAATAGTGCATTCATGATTACACACCATAGCATTAAAAAAGAGTGCAGTGATGTGCTGTAAAATGTTACAATTTCGTGAAATGTAACAATTGTTACACTCTACACCATTTTAGATTGCTATGCCTGTCCTAAAATGTAAGAAGATGTTACAATGTAGTTGATGCATTAGTGCCTACATCATACATGTATGACCAACTACTTAGGAATAGTTCACTGCATACCACTTACAATGTACATGTAGGTTCTTAATGCATATGGCTATTGCAATATTGTCTCAATGTCATCAACTGTGCATAGCACAAAAGAACATTCTTTGTAAACAATGGTCATACACGCTTTTATACCACAATATTAGTCTCGAATGGCCAACACAACCATGTAATAATCCATTTAGTTATCTCACTAGTGAGATAACATTTTGGCGGGAACCGAGGCCGGTTTCGAACCCGGACCACAAGTTTCGGGTCGTCGACTTTAACACTGGTACCGACATTTATACGCTATGAAAAATAAGCCGCATAATTTCCATAAAAACGATATTTTAGTGAAAATTTTCGCTCATGTTTTCTCACTAAATTGTAAATCACCAATCTCCAATTTGACTGCAGCAGATATCGTGTCGTCCAGATACTTTGACTTGAGCATTATACTCACTTACCATTGGTAACCAACTTAAATTAGCAGACAGTATTTTCCCCGGCCAAAGCTTAGTGTGATAAAATGTGCAGTAAGCTATAATAGTTGCTAAACCTTAATTTATAGATTCACCTTATTTTTTTTTTGTTTAAATTTTCAATTGGTTTTGAGTAAAAGCATTATTTGACAAAAATAGCACGGCTTTTCTTAAAAGGTCACGACCTCCCACCTCGGGCGTCTGACATAGAAAGTAGTTACAAAGCCGAGGCGAGTCGAAAAAGGTAGCTTGATTCATTGCAATGTTTCTCATTCAGTATGTGGTATAAATAGATTATTACATGTTCTTAGTCGTTATCCCCCTTATCTAGAGCCCTCGTGGCTTTTGTAGAATTATCACTCTTGGGGCTAACGCCCCTCGGGCCGATAATTCTCCAAAATCCACTCGGGCTCTCGAATACGGGGGATGATTTTGCCATGTAATAATCTATATTTATCTGACATCAATTGTTTACCCAGCATTGAAAGCAACAATTTCAGTGCATAGTATTTCAAGCATGTATTTTCATGAGGATTATTCTCATGAAAAAGGGGCTTGGTTCCAATTTATAACATTATAACTAACACAGTATTAGTAGTTCCAAATTTCCAGCTTTAACAAGATGAGAAGGGACAACATGGTCTTATAATCAGCCTTACCCGTATCAAAGCCCTCGGGACATGCCTCAATGACCTCGCCAGACCAGTCCATATGCTGTGCCCCCATGATCTTGATACTGCGTGTCAACAGACCGACCTCTCCACGAAACTCTATTGTTCGTTTGCCATAGGTACGTGTCACGCCCAAGTGGGTGTACTCTAGATTCTTATCGAGTGTCAGAGTTTTCTTGTCAACAGATATTGCTTTGATGACCGCGGTCTCTGTTTCGTTTTGGCTGCGACGGTGACTTGTTGTTGGGATGACAACCATGTCTCCAACCTACACAAACACAAAGTGAATTAAACAATCTCCAACATGCTAAGCCCCTTCCGACACAGTATTATTTGGCAATGAGATGGAAGCTTTATTCTGATAGATTGTTGTCGAACTTAACACACAAGTACATTGAGAGTGTGTGCCTATAGCTGTTATGCTAGTCAAAATACTAGTAGGTAAATATAAAAAATAATCCCAAAGAACACCCACTGTCAAGATGCTGTCAAAAATTCAGTCATTCTTGTTGTTATGGATATTTAGAGGCCATACTTTCACAAGTCAAAACATTGTCAGAGTTTATCATTGTCCAGAATTTAACTGTACAACATTTTCAACCTTACTTACTGACCAACTTAGTCATTTTTTCAGAAATAACATTTAAGTTTCAACGCTCAAGTTCTTGTTCGCACATCCATGCTTCATTTCTTAGACCGTGCATTTTCCACAAAACAAACGCTTCACCTTCCAATCAACAGGCTTCTGAAGGGACACCTTGTCTTGTCCAGAGGTGGCAGTGTCGGCAAGAAGTACCCATGTGTGTTCAATAGGTCTGCCTGTAAGTACGCAGAGACAGTAAAAAAAAGATCACACACAAAGTCAGTCAGATAATTACCGTATTCATATAGGTTAACATCCAGGACATCTTAACAATAGCAGAATTCAGAACACAGCCCCCTCCCCCACTTTTTTCAGTGCTGTGCCGCCTACTTTATTGTCACAATATTTGAAAGGCTTCTCAACCAATAAGCTATTCCTACAAAAAGTAGAGTGGAAAATAACGCAGTTTTTACGGATTTATTACCGTGTAACTCCAGAGTTCCATGTCGGATCCCCAGGCTCTTAGTGCCATAAACAGGGATCTCCCTCGTCCTCTGATGACCATGTAGCTCAATAATAGTTTCTCCCAGGTATGGGTTAGCCTCGGTACCAATCTGAAACACGGCAACATCACACACGTATGCACATCATTTAGTGCCCAGAATTCAAGGCACATTGAATTGTCAATAACAATAAGACGATAGTGGCCTTTTCCCATGTGGACATTCTCTTCATAGTTCAATGGAAAGGCTAAATCTTATGCACTGATGTGCAATATCAAGCAAGAATGAAATTTGCCATTATGGTGATTTGGGATATCAGAAATGTCGCATTTATTTGAATTTTGTTGCAATGCAAAAATGCACAAGATTACACATCAGTGTGTAATATTACGTGCCCGTGCGTAATACCAAGCAGTCGTGCATAATAGTACGCATTCCTTGTGCAACGTTGATGCATCTAGCCTCTGATGGTTTATTAATTTTGAGAACAACTTTGCGCAGTACATCGCTGTGATTTCAGCTATTAAAGTGCATAAAAGCAACACCTTCAATATTTAGCGAGCACTGAAAAGAACTCTTGACAAATAGAAATTAGTACTTATTCCAGGTTTTGTGCATCAAAAATTGTCGAATTCTGACGTTTTGAGTTTTTGTTTATGTTAAAAAGTACTGCTGCATAAAACTCGAGATTAAACGATGTATCAGTACTTGTATTTATACCACAATATTAGCGTCGAATGGCAGATACAACCATGTAATAAGTTAACCCATTTAGTTGTCTCACTAGTGAGATATCATTTTGGCGTGAAACCGAGACAGGTTTCAAACCTGGGCCTCAAGAGTTTCGAGTCGCCGACTTAACCACTACACCACTCAGCGGCTGACGTCATCGAACGTGAAAATAGAATACTTAAATGAGCACGCGCAACAATCGCATGTTCAGCAAAGGGCATTGTACCGACATTTATACGCTATGAAAAATAAGACGCATAATTTCCATAAAAACGATATCTTAATTCGGTGAAATTTTTCTCTCGTGTTCTCTCTTGTAAATAACTGATCTCCAATTTGAATGCGGGTATCGTGTCGTCCGGATCCTTTGACTTGAGCATTATAATCAGTTACTATTGGTAACCTACTTCAGCAAACGATGTTTTCCCCGTCGGAGCTTAGCGTGATAAAATGTGTAGTAAGCTATAATTATAGTTGCTAAACCTTAATTTACAGATTAACTTTTATTTCTATTTTGTTTAAATTTTCAATTGGTTTTGAGTAAAGGCATTATTTGACAAAAAGAGCTCGGCTTTTCTTAAAAGGTCACGACCTCCGACCCCGGGCCTATGACATAGAAAGTAGTTACAAAGCCGAGGCGAGTCGAGAAAGGTAGATCGATTCATTGCAATGTTTCTCATTCAGTATGTGGTATAAATAGATTATTACATGTTCTCAGTCGTTATCTCCTTATCTTGAGCCCGAGTGGATTTTGCAGCATTATAACCCTCTGGGCTGACGCCCGTCGGGTGATACTTCTCCAAAATCCACTTGGGCTCCAGATAACGGGGTATAACGACGTCGCCATGTAATAATCTGTATGTATACGTCATTCATTTATTTTATACCTCTCATTTTTACATAGAACAGATCGTAAAAAATATCCATTGTGAGTTAAAATGTCAATAATGGATAATAGCCCTATTAAAAAAACTTAATAAGGATACATCATAAATTCATCACAGATATAGGTATAACATCCATATGAAGCCAATTCTGTAAACTTTTTAAATTTGAAAAACTCATTTTAAGGACGCCACTCTTTACCCGACTTCTTCTTTCCTTGCCCAAAATTGCCAAGAAACCATGATGCCAAATATTCGACAAACTAGTATTTCAGTCAGTACCAAAATTTCAGCAAGGCAATACTCATTTACCTTCAGGTCATATGAAATAAATCCATGCGAAGGCTCAGCGGGTTCAATTAATACCAAAGGAACGAAACGAATCTGGACAGTTGCAGTTTTAGTCCGATTCATGGAAATATAGATTCTCAGTACACGTATGACATTAAATATCTGCAACAAGTTGCCACGTGACTTGCTGACACCTAGAGGAAAACACTAGCAACATGGACTCGCACTTGAGTAACCCCATGTTATATTGATAAATACTGTGACTGGAAAAAGAAAGTTAATGATTTTAGACAGTGACATTACATAGCACACTTTTTAAAACCTATTGTATATATGCAAAACTAATTGTGCTCATAATAGTACAGCAAATGCAACAGTGAATATTATCTAAATTTCAAATTTTTAAAATAGATGAAAACATAAAAATGTCATAGTGAAATCTTTTGAGTGCTGTCATGTACATATCATAAAATGGCAAGGTATACAATCACAAAATAATTAACAAAATCAGTCATGATTGCATATCATAATGAACAAAATTATTTAACTTCAACTTAAATTATCGAATGACAATTATTTGGGGGGCGTGACCGAACCAACCTTTGAAGGCGTGTACATGGTCGTAAACGGTTCTATAATTTGTAATTTATCAACTGCCGTTTTAACAAGCAAACGCATCAGGATTACATAAGATAATTTTAGAGTCGTGGTAGATGACAAATTCAGAACAGTCCTATGAAGGAAATTCTACACTGTAGACCACCACAAAGAACTTTGCAGACTCATTACAGGGTTCATGCTATTCGATTACATAATGACCTCAACAACTTTTCGGGTAGCACCCGGACCCTCAGTCCTGTCTGTTCGACTACTTATCAGTCAAGCACCTGAAGTCAAATTAATTTTGATGCGCGTAAATCCAGTTAGTAAACCTGTGTTCGTGATTAGCACACAGATTTTGATTATGTTTTAAATTCTATTATTAATACTTTTTAAAAATGTGTAGTTTTTCAAAACAAATTTTATACTTTGATACGCAAGGTTGTTTATTACATTTTATGACCCTGCTTGCAACGCTTAATGAACGGCGTTGCTGCGTGGAAATAATGTATTTTCAATGAATCCCTGATCCAAATTAAGTCCAGACGCCTCCGACTTATTAGCATTGCACATGATAGTGACCAGGGTATCTGAACCTCACCAGCAGGTTTGTTGATGTAGAAGTCAGTGTGAATGAAAATTCATGTAATGAAGACATTTTGGTTTTATGTTAACTTGATTTCGTTCCAAGTTCAAACAGAAAGTTTCGTGAAACAGGCATGAATTTACACTGGTTGACATCAAATGCATCATCCAACAACAGCAAAATTACTCTCCAACAGTGTACAACCATGCAGCCTGTGGCTTGGCAAGAGTACACTTCACCTAAACATCACAAACATGTCTCATACCTGTAATAGTCCACCTTTGACCACCAGACAGTTGACAAACTTCAGCGTAGGTCCCTTCTGGCCCTCCCCGGGGTCCTCAAAGATAAGCGCACCTGCCAACAAGCATGAACAAATAAAAATTGACACTACTTGCAATCCAACCCAGTTCCATTCTACAGAAGGCTGGGTTCACAGCCATATGGGCTATGTTCCGCCATTGCAATTGATTGTCAAGGGAAAACCCGTTGCATCCTTTGGCGGGAAACTTGGAAATAACTAATTTTTCTTCAAAATTCGTGACT
>NMRA01000766.1:0-128218 GCA_002633005.1 Phoronis australis
CAATCAGAATGCTCTATTCAACCAACCAATCAGAATGCTCCATTAAACTGACCAATCCGAATGCTCCATTCAACCGACCAATCAGAATGCTCCATTCAATTTGACCAATCAGAATGCTGCATTCAACCGACCAATCAGAATGCTCCATTAAACTGACCAATCAGAATGCTCCATTCAATTGACCAATCAGATTGCTCCATTCAACCGACCAATCAGAATGTTCCATCCATTTGACCAATCAGAATGCTCCTTTCAATTGACCAATCAGATTGCTCCATTCAACCGACCAATCAGAATGCTCCATTCAACTGACCAATCAGAATGCTCCATTCAATTGACCAATCAGAATGTTCCATTCAATTGACCAATCAGAATGCTCCATTCAACTGACCAATCAGATTGCTCCATTCAACCGACCAATCAGAATGCGCCATTCAACCGACCAATCACAATGCTCCATTCAATCGACCAATCAGAATGCTCCATTCAATTGACCAATCAGAGCCCTCCATTCAACCGACCTATCAGAATTCTCCATTTAACTGATGCATTGTTTTTTCAATCTGCATAATGCATTCTATCATTCAGATATCCCTACATTCTCTGGAAGTGTTTGATGTTCATTGAATGACACTCTACAGTTTCATTCCATTGTCCAATTTCACACAACATTTATTCAATGCACTTACTTGTTCAATTCATGAAGCATTACTCCATTCTAATTTCACTACATTCTTCACTGTGATTAGCGGTGGTATACCCAAATAATGTCACCCACTTTGTTGTTCCAACATGTTATGCAATGGTGTTTGGAACAATTCGACAAAGAATCATGTTTGTTGCTCTCCTCACATATTGGAGACACAACATTAATTATTTGTGATAACAATGAATACCATAATTTTCCAATTCCCTTGGGTGGTGTTAAAGTCAGCCAGCTAGTCAATTCCTTGTCCCCTGCTCATTCACCATCCCTACCTTCCCTTTTTCACTTGTCAAAAAATCCTCATATCAAAGTCTGTTTTTTATACACTTTCTACTTCAATTTTTAATCGTTTGTAAGTTTACTTTCTATGTAACATATTCTATCTGTATTTAATTAATCACATTTCGTGAAATGTTCATTTCGAAAATTTTCAAAAATCAACAATTCAATGTATTTGATGGGTTCAATCAATTTTTATTTCAATTGTGCTTTTGCCTTGGTGGTGCAGATTTGACTAGCTACACTGTAGGACTTCATGGTGCCATTTTATAGGTTCGCTTATTTTTAGCCTTTTGCTTCCTCACACTCTATCCAATCACATCATTAAAAGGATTCCTTTGATAGCTGTGTTCTACTCAGGGATTAATTTATTGTCGCATTTGAAGATTCATTAATTCATTGAATTACACTTTCATTCACTTGTCCTACTTCAGGACTCCTTTTACTCTGTGCATTTCATGGGTTTACTTACCACATCAAATGTTTCTGTATCCATGACACATCATCAAACCATCAAATCATCAAATTTCCCGAGTTCACTAATTTTTAGTATTTTACAAGTCTTATTTTGATGTTCGTTTTATGACAATCCACTGACCCTTTCCATTTTCCATTGCACCTATTTGTTTAATTCATGAAGAATTAGTCCATTCTAATTTCACTACATTCTTTGAGGGTCTTAAGATCATTCTGATTAGCAATCGTGTACACAAATAATGTCACCCATTTTTTGTTCCAGCATGTTATACAATGGTGTTTAGGAACAATTTGATGCAGGAACACATTGGTTGCTATCCTCACATATTGGAGACACAACATTAACCGTTTGTGATAACGGTGAATACCATAATTTTAGAATTTGTGAAAAAAGGAACCACCACTTAATGCAGCATAAAATACCTATAGACACAATTAAATGCTAGCAGAAGATTTATCCCACCAGATGGTGAGCATTGAGAAAGAAAATATGCTGCATTGCCCTTAGCCTCAGGACGGTGAGTGAGCTTTAGTTTTAGCCAGAGCTGTGTCTGTCAGTTACTTTAAAGATTACTGACGTAGAGAAGGCTATGGTTTTGATAGCCATGTTTGATGAACAAGTTCCATTGAGCTGAATTTAAAGTCAGCTGTTCAATTCGTTGTCAAAAATGCTCATTCACCATCCCTACTTTCCTTTTTTCACTTATTTATTTATTGCACATTCAATTTACTTTCAATGTAACATATTCTGGCTGTATTAATTCGTTACTGTTCATGAAATTGTTCATTTGGGAAATTTTCAGAATTTATCAATTCAATGCATTGATGGGTTCAATCAGTTGTCCCATTTTTAATTCCATTAATCTTTAACATTGGCGTGACACATTTGACTAGCAATACTGTATGACTTTGATTACCTTGCACCGACTCATGATACTTCAAAGGCCCATTGGTTTTATCATTTTTATAACCTTTCATTTATTTTTAGCATTTTTCTTCCTCGCACTCAATGCCTTCCTTTATTTTACATGCTTTGTTATTGTGCTTTACCGGTTTTATTGTTGATTTGTGATATTTTGGATTCATCAATTCATCAGATATCATTGTACTGTTGCACGAATCCATAATTCGCTGCTTTACACAGAACCAACAACTTCTTACCCTTTAATGGTTTGAATGTCAGTTCATCACACTTCAGTTTTCAATTATGAAAATAAATGTGTTCCTTTGATAGTTCCATTCTACTCGGGGATTATTCTATTATTGATCAAAGATTTGTTCATTCAACACATTTAAGATTTATTAATTCAAAGAAATTTCACAATTTAATTCATTTGGCGGTACTTCAAGTCCTCATTGATTTGTTGCATATCATGGGCTCTTTACCACATAAAATGTTTCTTTACCCAAGACAGATTACAGGTTCATTAATTGGCCAAGTTGCAGTTCCCTATTTTTGAAATTTTACATGTTATTTATTTCTCTGTTCATTACGTGACACTCTACAGACTCATTCAGTTGTACTTCACAGATTGTGATGAATTTGATGAACTATTTCTTTCCATGATCCATTCTACCATTTAAATTTCTGTTCATTCTCTGGAGGTGTTAAAAGCATTCTGATAACCAATAGTGTACACAAGTCAAGGAGACCCTTTGTGATGCTCAGGCTACATGACACATTGGGCTGCCATTAAAGTCTTTATGGGCTCCCGCAATTTTCACCATTTGTGATATGATCTCCATTAACCTTTTGTACTTGTTGTGTTTCTTGAACTGTCCCTCACGTTTTTCGGTAAATCTCGCATTTTACTGGTTTATTAACTCGTATTTCATGGGTCAATTGTTTTTTACATTTTATAGATTCACTTATAGTTGTAATTTTGCTTCCTCACATTCCATTGAGATAATTCATTTTATGGGTCCTGTCATTATGCTGCAACAGCTTAATGATTGTGATATTTTGGGGATTATTACTTTGTTCCATGTTCCTTTTTATGCGTGGAAACGGAGATTATGACACACCTATCGTTTTGGGACCCTTTTTTCCTGCTTTCGGACTGGTCCATTAATCCTTTGTGTAGATTTGCAAGTGGTCCTTTTGCATACGACGCACTAGGACATTTCTTTCCCAGCCTCACTATTGGTTCGTTTCTAGTCATTTACCTCGAGTTTGGTCAGTTCCTGGCTCCTGTAGGCTGATGATTATCACGTGTCTTAGGGTTAACCTTTGTTCTCAGTAACCATATGTTTCCTGTCATTCCTACCCTTTAGCAGCACATACATTTGAGTTTAATCTCTCTTCATTTCTTCCCACCCACAACCACCCCTTTTCGGTGGTTTCTCTTACCCGAGTGCTGCTCTTTTTATATTGCCCATCTTTCCAGAGATTATTATTTCATGTTTACTTATTATTTTACACTCATATTTCTATACCGTTATCAGTCATAATAAATGACCTTTGTTTTGCCCATATAGTTTCCTTTTTATCTCTGCAAACGGAGCTTGTGACACACCTATCATTTTTGGGACAAACTTCGAACATCAAAAATAACTGTAAACTGTTCTTGGCTCACCAGATTACATTAAGCGAATGACGACTATTGATTACTGCTTATCGACTTGTTCATTCGACTCATTTTGGAGATTCACTGACGAATACCGGAATTTCAGTTTCATTCTTTGGTTTCTAGTTATATCAACAGATTCCACATTCTGAATATTTGTTGTCATTCCCAGCTCTCAGTCAACTCCTCTGATGTGTTCGTGTCTAGTTTCTGATGTGTATGGTTGATTGTAGGTATCCAAAGTATGTTGCAGTAGGCACAGTGCAGAAAGTTGCGATTCTAAATGATGTTGTATGATCCTTGATTGTTTGATAGCCGATATGCGAACAATCGATTGTTATATGGAAATGGTGGATTTGCAGATACAAAATGCAATCCACCATGTTTGGATATTGACCTATACGTGTGGATGATGTACGTAGGATGCCTCAGGTGGATACTACATGTTGATGCATGATCCTTCAAGTGACATTCATCAAAGCACAACAGTTGATATCCAAATGGCCAATCCACTGCAACGAGATGCAGACAATTCATGTTCAGAGACAAGATAGCAATCCTCAAAGCATCCAGTGGTCGATATGTACCGGCCGGTGTTGATGAGCAAACATTTAGGAAGTGGATGGCAGATAACGATCGTTGATGCATGCATGGACGATCTTCAATATAAGGCCGTTCCATAGACAACAGAAGCAATTGAAGACTAAAGGCAACAGTGCGCAGATGATCCATGGTAATGGAAACCAGATAGCAATCGATCCTTCATGCATGAACAGTTGAGATGTGCTGATCTTCACCTGCAGTCATGATCACCTTTGACCTTTTGCTAACCAACCATGCATCGATGACTACCATCAACCTCATAGGTATTGATCTTTCACAAACAGAACATCTACGTATTGAGGACTGCCATATTCCTTCTACCCACAAAACATGCGTCCATTGCTGCTTGACCTCAACTGTACCCATAGCAACTATCCACCCACCTGGACTGTCATTATGTGTACAATATATCAACCGGATGCATACGGACCATCTACCCACCTAGACAGTCAATATGTATTCAGCCAATGGCAGGCGTCAATGAACGTATGTTTAGAAGGTGGACGGTTCATAGCTATCCTCAATGCATGGATGTTCCTAAACGAGTGACCGACCGATATCCGCACAGTTGATGAAGGGCATTGAAATGCATATCTTCTATTTGGAAACATCACATGACAATGCCAAAGCGTGCTCGTTCCTCAAGGCATGGATGGTCGATATTCTTCAATGTATGGATCCAACAGCTGCATGCAGTTGATGCTAATCCTCGATACGTGGGCCTTCCAGGATGTACGCAGTTGAAGAATATGTGAACAGTTGATGGCAATCTTGAAAGCACCCATCTTTGAACTATCAATATATGCACAGTAGACTGTGATTCTACATGCATGGACATTCCTCGGTGTGGCAGTGGTCCATACTCAAATAGCAAATGGCAAAGACCAATGAGCGAACACACAGTTAATGGATGGAAGACACAGATTCCAAGAGTCCTGGAAGATTCTCCATAACTGGACTCCATGATTTGTTACCGGTTGAACTTGTAAATGAGGTCATTGAAAATCTCCGTTGCTGATTGAGTGCTGTGTTGACAATGTCCATTGCTAGCTCAAAAATACCATGAATCTACGGGTCGTCGGAAAATCCGTTTCTCGACAACCTATGCATCAGGCGCACTCAAATACGACAGGTGTGCGTTCGTCAGTTCATGGTTTAGTTTTTGCAAAGTTCTTGCCTAGTGATTTTCGTTATCACAACTTGGACATGTGGCACTGTATACGAGGGTTGGAGTGATGGCTACATCTAGTCAGTGAATGCTCTCACACAGTGTGGCTTTGTTTTCAAAGTAACTCGTCCATACTACAAATTTGAGAAGACATTCGGCAGTACTGCTTTATCTGTAGTATTGTCCAAAGTCAAGTCAGTAGACTACTCAATTTCAGTCAGTTTCATTTTTAATGCTTCTGAACATCTAAAAATGATTGTCGCAATGATAAGATCAGCATCTTCCTTGAATTAGCACAGTACTCATCCATAAGAACCTTAATTTGCAAGTTGAAAGTTATTGTTACATACTATTTGAACATTGTATACTTGATACTCAGTTTATGATTCCATTCCAAGTGAAGGCTATTTCGATGCCTTCATTGGACATTCAAGTTCAATGGGGTAGTACTCTTTTTCAGCATTGGTTTTCCATGGTTTTCAGTGGTCTCGAAAAATTCAACTCACACGCAACAGCCTTGAAATGGTTGCCAGATCTTGCAAGTATAGCTCCTTTTGCACATCAAAAACAGACTTGCAAGTTTTATAGGTTTATTATACTTCTTCTCTGCAATGCATGTATACACATGCACACTTCGGCAATCTGAAACAGTTTATAACAGGAGGCAAATCCAGTCAGAGCAGCACCTCAAAAACCTGTAATTGATGCGTGAAATAACATGGCACGTTCGATTGACATTCAAAATCAAGAAAGAGTTCAAAGCAACTGTAAAAACTCGGGTGCAGGGTAGACACGCAGTCGTTCAATAGACACTGGCATGCAAATTAGTATTCAGAGTGGCAATGTTCGATACGACTATCCATGTACTATTGCAATGAGCTAGTCAACTATAGCCTTAATTTCTTCATTAGTCTCTGATCAACCTGCACTGTTTCAGACATCTCTGTATTTTGGATTATTTTCACCGTTACGTCATAAGAAATGACATTTTTCCAAAACCAACTATCCTATTAATTTCTGATAGAGCTTCGCTGACGCATGTTATGTTCATTACGGCACAAATGCGAAACATAAATTATTTTTCTCTAGCTAAATATGTTAATGTGAGCAGGAGGACTCGTCCTTCTCATCTTTGTTTGCATGATGCAGGCAGCATATGTTATCCGCTCAACATAGAATTACACACTACTGTCTCATGAACAGTTCAAGGCCAGTTGCTTTGAACTTTCAAATTGGTGAAACTACATCTCCATCACCAATGGGAGGGATTTTTCTGAAAGTTGGTTCGTAAATATGCTATCTAGTTTTTGCAACAACTAACAGATCTCGCGTTATTCAATATATTTTGGGTACAGCTGTTTAACTGAATGACTTAGGCTGTATCTCTTGCATTACGCTTCTCACTCAAATTTCTGTTATCATTTGATGACTGTTCCTTTGTTGACAAAGCCTTCAATGCACTTTCATTGCGCCATGATACTATCGTCATGCAAGAGGTCACATTTCTTATCCAGTTGTCATGCATTGTTCATAGCTCAAGCTCAACTGTTTTTGGTTGGAATTAGACTCAAGATGGCCTGTGATGGCGGTTTTTCGATAGTTCACTTTGCCAAGTTGTGCCATTGCTGTATTTTTCTGAAATAACGCAGATGGCTGGATCTCATGAAGTGGTATGTAGTTACAGCATATAGTTTTAATTCTTGTTCCAACTCACCGTTACTGAGATACTCAAGATTCATGACTGCTCTGTTATTGACCAATTCCTTTCTGCACCTATGTTGGTATGACAATCGTGCTACAGGTCTCATTTTTCACCTGGATCAACATGAAATTCACACTCAGGGTTTCTGTAATAGCTCAAGGTTTATTGTTTTAGTGACACAAGATGGCGCAGTGGCATCTAATTTCTCAGTTTGTTGCTTTACGAAAACATGGGGATATTTAGAAATTTGTTGTTTGTAGGTCGCATAAAGTGCCATCTGCATTTCACCAGTCGTTTTTTGTTAAGACTTTCAGTTCTTGAGATTTTCCAAGGAGTCCTGCTCCGTTTATTGATTTCCTACGTTGTATCTCCTGCTGTCCTTTGGCATGCCGACAATAAATCTCGTCAAGCACTATCTACCATATGCATAACTCTTCTCTCATCGAAATGTTATTCTCCTGTATTACAGATAGAGCTGACACGTTCTTTTATCAAGTAATTCCTCGTTGCACGTTTGTTGGCCTATCATAGTAATGCTACAGGACTCGTTTTACATAATCATTCACTCAATGCATTTAAAGTTTCATTAGTTTGGCATTTTTTTCTTATATAAGCTGGTTTTTACCAGCATGTAGGAGTCCTTTTGCATCACTTACCACATTTTGCTGGTTCATGTATTTGTCACGCTTTGGTGCGTTCATTACATCCATCACATTTTGCAATTTCATTTTGGTGGGACCATTGCCTTGTGACATAGTATTTCAATAATTGATAACATTTATAAATTCTCACATTCTGTGGATTCAATTATTTCTCCCATTTTATTCATCACACTCAACCTTTTACAGGTCCATGCTTTTTCAATAGGGTTTTTACAAGCATGTGGGTGTCTATATGTCACCCTCTCATTTTACAAGTTCATTTTGATTCGTGACACCCTCTAGGCCTTGTGATACTTCGCGCATTCATTAAAGTTTCCCATTTCATTAATCCATTTATTTCTCATATTTCATAGTTTCGTTTGATTTACACTCTTTTGCAGGTTTTTGTCATTAACTCGCTCTTCATTGGTTCATTAACTTTTGCATGCTTTGGGTTCATTTATTTTTCACATTTACCTTTGTCACTCAACGGTTTCAATATAGTCATAGCATTTTATGGATTCGTCAGTTTCATACCATTTCACCATTAATTCGTCACATGTTACGGATTCATTAAGCACTGACACATAAAGAATTGTCATCAACCTTCAAGGCAAGACTTAACTCATGCAGTTTAAGCAAGTCTGAACTTAATGACCCACTTTTTCTTCAGTTCAGTAGCAATGACGATAATCTCCACTCAAGTAATATCCACTGTTAGAAAACTCAACGAAAGTTTCCCCTTTTCCATGGGGGAAGACTTTACCCGTTTAACTTGATTGACATCCTGTCAAGAAAAACTCAACAGGAAAGTTTTACCCTTTACTCAACAAAACTACCTATTTAACTAGATTGACATGCTGTTGTGGAAAACTAGACAGGAAAGTTTTACCCTTTTCTCAAGAAGGCTACCTATTTAACTTGATTGACATCTTGTAGTGGAAAACTGGGCAGAAAAGATTTAAGCTTTTCACAGGAAGGACTTTATATGCGGTTATCAAGTCCCAATACTCCATGTTATTTCCCTGCTCTTTACTTAACCAGGGACAACTAAGTGACATTCTACTCATAGTTCACACTCTACTGCTCAACATCCCCATTTCCCCCCAGCCTCATGCAAAAAACTCATAATGCACACATTCACTTACACCGTTGTCGTCATCATCACATTCATGCCTCAGCATACTGTCACACTCATCCTAAACATGCCCTCACACATTTGTATTACCTTGCCCATTGATAGCTGTCAATCATAGGTGCTGGTGCTAGAAGTCAGGCTGCTTATGGTAGATATAGCCATCCGCAATCCCACCGTCTTCTTTTCTAAAGTGAGTCGCTGAAACTTATAGGGATTGATATACCTGAACACTTTCAGTTCATTTTTATACAACAACAACATGGTCATAACACAGCTCACGGTCATGAAGCTCACCAACACTTGCCTCAGTATAGGTGCAGGTCTGCAAATAGTGATCCAGGTTACACGAATGGTAAGCAGACGATACTACCACAGGGCATCAAGCTGAAAAGAACATCAGTAATAATCACCAATTATACAAGACCAGTACCCATCAGAGTGACATACAAGTTAAGCCGTGCATCAACAGCTAAACAGAACTTTTGAGAGAATCGGGGATGGCCGTTTATCCAAAATGTCAATTTGCCAGGTACCTCATCATTTTTTCACACAACCATAGTGCATGACCATCAATGCACAAACATTAGTTCGGATATTTCTCGATACATGGATGTTAAACATAATTATTAACAGTTCATGACGTACCCAGCAGAAGTACTGAGACTGAATCAGCAGGAAATCCTGTTCACTTAGAGCTAATTCGGCTATCTTATTGGTGAATTCTCGATCAGTTCGTCTGATCCCTTTGCTATGTATTATGCAATCCCTCCATCATCTCTGCAGGCACCAAAGAGTGTCCACACATCAAAGTCTTCCATCTAATCTCCAAATAAAGACTGTTGGCACATCAACACCTGATATCAACTGTTCGCATGTCAACCATTCACACATCGAGGAACATCCATGCATCAAGGTTCACCATCTAACACCTACATACCGATCGTTCACATATCAAGGACTGCATCCACACATCGAGGGTCGCCATCTTCAATCCACAAACTGACTGTTTGCACATCAATGGCTGCCATCAACTGTTCGCATGACGATCTTCCAAACACCAAGAAACATCCCAGCATCAAGGAATTGTCACCTGCTGTACACATGTCAACCATCCACACACAGTGGAACATCCCATATCCAAGGTTACCTTCAACTGTTCGCATATCCACAGCCCACATATCGTGGAACGTCCATTCACTCAAGCATTAACATCTACTATCTATATGTCAATCTTCCCCATACCAAGAAATGTCCATGCATCGAGGATCAACATCTTCCGTACACATATCAACCACCCTCACACCGGTAAACATCCACTCATCAAGGTTCACCATCTACCGGCCACAAAACAACTGTTCCCACGACAACATCTACCATCAGCCATCAGCATTACAACCTTCCACACATCATGGAACATTCACACAGCTAGAATCGTCCACTACCATTCACCTACCGATCATGTGTCCACCGATGCCTGCCATCCATAGTGCGGATATTGACTGTCCCGGTGAGAGGACAGTCATTATACGTACAGCTCATTGACTATATGCATATTGACTGTCCCGGTGGGAGGACAGTCAATATGCATACGGTCAACTGGGCAAGCATCTGTGGAAACATGGTCAATGGGAGGATGGGAGATGAAGATCCTAGATGTGTGGACATTCCTTGATGTGAAGAAGATCGAAATGCTAACGGCTGATGGCAGACATCGTTGCGTGAACAGATGGTTTGTGAACAGTAGAAGGTCATCCTTGATGAGTGGACATTTCCCGATGTGTAGATGGCTGACATGTGTACAGAAGATAGCGATCCTTGATACATGAACATTTCTCGACATGTGGATGGTCAACATACGGACAGTAGAGGGCAATCCTCGAATGTATGGAAGTTCCACAATGTGTGGGTAGCCGATACACGTAACAGTCGATGGCAATCCTGGATATGTGGACGTTCCTCTATGCGTGGATGGTTGACATGCGAACGGCAGATGACAATCCCTCGGATGTGGGAATGCTACTCAGTGTTTGGACAATCGACATGTGAACAGCGAATGGCAGACATTGATGCGTGAACAATCAATTTGTGGACAGAAGATGCCAATCCTCGCTATCTGGATGCTCCTTTGATACATGAATGCTCGATATGCAGACAGCAGATGGCAATCTTCAATGTATGGACATTCCTCGGGAAGTGGACGGTTGATATGTGACCAGTTGACCCGAGGCATCAACGCACGAACAGTCGATACTCAGAGATTAGACGGCAATCTTCGATGTATGGACATTCGCTGATACATGCACAGTTGATAAGCGGACGGCACAGTACACAGCACAGTGATCAACCAGAACGATCTGGAATTCCCCAACATGATGACAGAATTAGCGGTTATGACCAAGAATTCCTCGCCCATCTGCCAAACTACTTCGGGTGGTTGTCGTGAACCACAAAATGATTTACATGTTGAAATTAAGAGTTACGGAAAGGTTAACAAAATGCATAGTTTTGGAGCTAAAATTTTTGGCAAACTGGCACTCACAAAGACACTGACACTTTTAGCAAAGTCTCATGCAACTGTAGCGATTAAACGTGGACATTACACAAAGTGTGAACATTTAAATGTAAGGATTTGTAAATTTTGGCCGTCGGCCGAACTAGCCTGTGAACCCTTCTGACTATGGTTAGCACTGCAGGTGTAAAAGAACTCTCTGAACTTCATTTCATCTGCACAGTTGATGGCGGGCAGGTGTCATTCCTTGATGTAGTCAATATGTCACTAGTCGATGAGGGCAATTAAGCAGTCGATTGGCTAATGGTTGATGACAGGCAGCGATAGTTACAAAGATCCGAACCTAAAGAAAGAAAAACCAATAATGATCAATTAACTACAACTTCACAATTTTCTTACTTCAAATCAATTATTTTGTCTAGATTCAAACCAACGTTAATCACCTAAGTCGAAAACTCTGTTTTAAATCATTATGAAGATTTTATGGAATCAGGTATCATACTTCCTGCTTCCATAGGCCATATCACGGGAATACTTAGGAAATTGGTGCAGAATATCCTTTGCTTTTTTGAGAGATTTGTCAGAACCATTTGTTACTATCGTTGTATCACCATCAGTAGAATTTTTACTTCTCGTATTCCACAGTTAATTCCCTTGACTTCATAGTTATTTCTAAGCATATTCAACTTTGAAAAGGTCAGAGGCAATGACATTTTGCGTTACACAAAGTTGTGATTTTCACCTAAAATATCTCCAAACCCAAGCACCGAACATTAAACGGGAAACTCCAGGACAATGAATCAAAAACTTATCCAAAATCCATTATCGTTACAAGACCCAAAAGTTTTCCGTCTACAGTCGGTGTAATGCAAAATGACACAAAGAATTCTGGTGTTTTCATCAATACATCGACCAGATAAAAAACCCGGCTGATCTGGGTTTATCAATTTTTCAAGAACTTTCTTCAACCTTGGTGCTTAAAACAATGACAAAACTTTATAATTTGAATTTACAGGGGTCAACGTTTTTTTTAATTTCTAGGGGCTTCCTGGGCTTTGGCAAAACTGTAATTACCCCCTGAAGTTGTGAATTTGGGAGAGCATACATTTCAAAACTATACTGAAAGATATACCCGGTAAGTAACCGCTAATTCCTATAGTATTTGGTGAATTAAACAGTAAAAGCATCAATTACTTAACTTTTGTTATTTTTTATTTACTGTAATGTAACTTCTACTTCTTGCAGGTTAATATAAATATCTAAACTTACTCGATTAATGTTGCTAATTTTTGGACATTTTGAATTTCTACAATATCACTGATATTCTCATTCCCACATGCACATTCTCTAGAAGATGATAATTTTTCGTAAAGAGATTTTTAATTCTCTTAAAATTTCTTTTTTATTCGTCAAATTCACCAGAAGGCTTTATCACCCTAGTTGTTGGGTTGCATAAAACTTCAAAATTGTCCGCTGGATAAGTTTGATTGACGTATGACGTCAGGTGCATTGTTCACCAATAACGTGACGCGTAATGATGTGACGCCATTGTTGTTATGCGGCGTATTATTTTTATGCAGCAAGGCCCAAGAAAACAAATTGCGTCAAAGATGCGATAAACTATTTTCAAGTGCGCGTCGTAACTATTAGACCTACAAAAGCTGGGGGGACACGTTTTGCAAAGTAAACCTACAACATTAGAGACTGAGCATTCAGTGACTTCGAAATCTATGTGAGACCAGTCTCCTGAGAATTCAAGTTGAGCCTTAAAGATAGTTAAACGAGACAGGTCACTCTCAAAATGCAAAATATTTTTGATGCGCTAATAGCACAAAGGCACAGTCCAGGAATATCCCTGTCATCTGTTGTAACTACCTCTCAGTTTTTGTCATTCTCTCGTAATTCCACGTGGCCAGTGCTTTTTTATTGAGATTACCATTTTTATGTTTATCTGTATTCAGTATATTGTAATTGTGTGAGTCATAATAAATGACCTTATATCACCTATCTCGGTCTCCTTTTCATCTCTGGTAACGAGCTTGCGACGCACGTATCATTTATTTATTATTCGGGACATATGTCGATCATAAATAGTACATATACTTGCCACATTTAGAAAAGTTCCTGCAAGGGCCTTGTGAGATCAAGCCCTGAACCAAAAACAAAACTAACTATAAAAATGAGGCGCCACATAAGTCATTTATACAGTAGGAGCATATGTTAATTGGGTACACAAAATACGCGAAAAATGCATTATTTCCGATGTAAACCAATGGGCTAAAGGCGTAGCAGTATGGTATTACAAAACAAAAGATACAGGGCCAAACACAAAAATGCCATTAGGATGCACAGCAGTAGTCAAAACAAGTGTACCATATACAAATTAAAGTATGGGCCAGGGGACACTACTTGGGCTTACATGCGAAACTTGGGCACATTGAGCCCTTATGCAAACCACTCCCGAAAAATATTTCTCGCTATGGGCATAAAGGCACAGTGAAATAGTACTTTTTCATACAAAATGGAGAGCATCTGCGTCGCAATATGGTTAAATTGTCGCCAACTTCGAATGAAAGTAAATTGCTAAAATTGATCTTTGTTCATTTGTCTGATGGTTAAAACTATTTCACAAATCTTAAAAATGGAAAACATTGACCTGGTGCCTACCTTTCTTTTAAGAAACAAATGAAAAATTCACTCGACAGACATTGTGTTTTAAATTTGCAAAATTTCACTGACAATACTCACCAGTAGGCATCGCTCATTAAATGGCGTGGTAAGCCTCTTGTTGGGCACAGGTGGCAGGTGGTGAGTATGGCTCAGGCTCCCCAGGACGTCGGTTCGCAGATGACGAAGAAACCGTCTTCCCATAGGTCGAATGCACTCAGCAGACGGTCGATCTGGTGGAATACAGGAATGTTAGTCAATGTCTCGCATATCTGCTAGCGTTGACGGTAAACAATATAACAGATGAGACATTTAAGGCATGGTTTGTGTTGTTCATTTAACCAAAACAAAACTAAAGCAATGAGCAAATAAAGAATTTTTAGGCTAACATCTTTAATTGGCATGTTCCCATATCTTACTTGCTAACGGTCAATTACAAGTGGTGTAGGGTCGCAAGGTGGTGGACGGGTGGATCTGTGGTCGGTCGACGAAGAGGGCAGCATCCCGAAAAGAACCTACAGAAAAATAAAGTTCATCCATTAACAGCAAATTCACAATGGGGCACCTTCAGCAATTTTTCTCACGTGGGCGATACGACCAAGTCGGAGTTCACGTCAGTGGCTGTGGACTATAACATGGCTCAAATCAACTATAGATTTTGTTCCAAACTACGAATAAAAGTGCGGGGTACAATGCATTTCCCAACAGGCAACTATAAAATGCTTCTTTAGTTTAGGTACGTTACAGGCACTTCACAGTGCCTACACTCCTTATGACGCGATTGTTGCACAGTATTACTGTTAATTGAAATATTAATTTAATTTACCATGCATGAATACTTTCACATCATTTCGCACTACCACATGAACTTCATGTAAACTTTGTTGAGGTCTCTCTCACAAGACCATAATAAAAGTGATGTCTGTATATAACGTACATTTATGAGTGCCAAATAACATTATTAGACTATTCTATCAAATGATTCCCATCAAATGCTGAATTCTTTTCACTTGAAATCAGTTTGAATCAAACTTTATTAAACAATGCTACACCTAAATTCATGCGAAGGTAAGGATTGCAAACTGCAATATATTAATACCCATAACTGTCCAGGAGTGTTGCCAACATGTAACATTTGGGTTTTTCAGCCCAACACTTAAAGCGAGCCTAATTAGGTCAGACTCTGTGTGACAAACCAGTCACAGATTCACAAGTTAATGTTTGTGGGTTAGCCGCGATGTTGAAGAAAATCTATTTGCCAATTAAACTCTCTTATAGTGAATAGATTTTAATTCAAAGACAGATACTTTTTACTTTTCAATTTTAAAAACATGTTTGTCTCTTATTATGGTTGGTTATAATTAGTCTGAGGCAGTGAGGCCTATGCAGCAATGTATTCAAATTTCATGCTTGGCGTGCCAACAAACATAATTTTTGACAGGTACGTGAGATGCTGATCACTACGACTAGTACGAATTATCTTATGCAACACGTGTGGGTGCATGTGTTGGCCTGCTCACCGGCAATGACACCATTACTGATAATCCCACTGCCAAGATACTACCGGATTCCGACGGCACTAATTCCATGCCTTCGCTAAGCAACAAAGACTCAGTCAGTAGATACGAATTTTCATAACGCTCAGAATCACTGGGGCACTGCAGATTGTATAGCTCAACCGTAGGCGTAGGCGTAGCAGTCGCGCTAGCGCCATGTGCACGGGCAATGTTGCTGCTATCAGCAAACCGTATACCGTAAAGTGGCTGATGCTTATTATAACAACATGATTGTTACAACAAATGATCTTTGGGTGACCCTCGTCAACACTACAATCCGAATTCAATAGTTTTAGGTAATATTTACCCTAGTTCGGTCCAGGATTCGGAGAAGTGATGAAAGCCAACTTTTCGTTCAATGGCGGCGTGACTTGTTTTAGCGGGCTCAGTGGTGTGATACCCTTTAGTATAGTGGGGACGGGCAGGACAAACGGACACCATGTATTCAAGGGTGTGTGTTCTATATGACCCAGATACATTTTTAAAATCGTTATAGCGTGTACCCAACGATATTCTGTGCCACGTGGTGGTCCCTAAATTCGCCGCGCCATATTTCAAGTTTTCAGTGAAAATCGCAGCAACGTGCCATCCGGCGGCCGAGTTCAGTACTAGGCCTAAAGCTGAGACCTTGCTGCTAAAAATCTTGCCAACTATTAAATCGACTATTCTAAGTTAAAATACATGACAACATCTCACGTAACCTCGCGAAGTCTTGCTTTTTAGTGAGGCCCTAGCGTTATTGAACGCCACCTTTGTATCGGAAAGGTTTTAGGTTCAAATCATGAGCTATACCTCATTCAGTGTCCACATAAAACGATAGCCGCGGGCTTCTAGAAAAAATTCTAGTACAGTGAGTAGAAAATCAGTAATAAATTTAAGTGTGGTGATCTCTGTGCCCAGCGGTCTATAGAGAGATTAGCCAGTATGGAAGTCTTATTTTTCCGCCGCCGGCTGCGGCTGACCGCCGGGAAGTTCAGCATGACCGGGTCTGAGTTCTCAGTTCCCCGCCGGCCTAGGTTTCGATAGCCTCTTAGCTATGGGGTGATGCAAAGTTCGAAGAGATTCTAAATGTTTGAGTGCTACATGCAGTTTTATCAGTAGTCTGTGCTCTTTACTTGGTGAAATCATCCTGTGCGCTTTTCCTGAAACAACTTGGAAATATATTGCGGAACAAGTATGCGAAAAAGTAAAACGTTAGTAAGACAGAACGAAACTATAAAAACGACAATTGGTTTCAAACAACGGCATTTTGAGATGTTTAGGGTTCCTGATCAGGTTTCAGTGAAAATAAAAATTGTCCACGGCATGATCATAGAATTTTCACTGACACTTACTGGCATTAGCATCCCATTCATACGGTTACACCAATGGCAGAGGATGATTTAAATCATAAGTTATCGTCGTGACGTGATGAATTTAAACATTTTTGCCCGTTCAAGATATTGTTCTGCGTGGCCTTTTTCGCCTTAATTTAAATCATCCCGGAATCTATTATCAGACACTTTATTTTATTGTTGAATTAATTCTTGTTTTTACTCTAAAAAAGTTTGAGCAGAAGTCATTTTCTGCATTATTGCCTAGTCTTTCATGTATTTTGGACTTGAGAGCCCCGGATGAATTCTTCTTTTAGCACTGACGTAGTCCAACAGTAGTCATGTCTCGTTTAAACTTTAGTCACAAAGGATTATTTAAACCTCTAGAATGCTCACGAGCGATAACATGTATTCTAGATGTGGTTTTCACGATGGTTTCCATTACGGCGGTAAAAAACTAACACTTGAAAACTACTGTGTTGGTTCACGTTTTGCGATGAAGCCCTACCAAAATATGTAAACCATTGACATTTTGCGGGAACTCATGCTAGTAAATATTTTGAAAGAGAACTGCCGTGTCAACAACTCAGCGATAACTAACAACGTTATATCTTAAAGCTAACGCCAACATTTAGCCATTAATGTTGGATTCCGAAGCGTTCGGGGTTTAAAAACATTAAAAGGCTCATCCGATCTTCATTGCTACCGAAGGAATTGACAACAAAACTTACTAGTGATAAGAAAATCTGCAATTCAAGAGAAAGGCAAATTTATCACAAACACAAAAAGAGTTAAATGGCTGCAATCACACATTTCAAAACTGTCTCACTTGAATGACATCTTTGCTCAGCTTTTTCTATCCTTACCCAACTTTTTAGTTTTGCTCATTCAAATGAACAATAGTTGACCGTCACATCCCAAATACCCCCAAGCATATGGCCTGCGTCGTTATGCAGTTTGCTGTCAATTATCGGTGTTTGCCTAATAACCGTTTTCGAAACAACATAACGTCGACTTAACACTTGTTATAAAAGCAGAGTACTTACTGGGTGATGGATCCACAGATGCTGTTAAGGTAATCTATGGAAGGCATTCTCACTTGTTCAGGCACTCCACACAATATATTTTATAGATCTCTTAGTAGTAATAATAATAAAGGTTTCACAATATATATATAGGTCTCGTAGTAGTAGTAATCAACTGAAGGTTTCGTATATCGCAGTAGTAATCGCCCGTCTCTCAAGTTTCAAACAGCAGTGGTTTTGTGCTTCTAATAGCAAGATTCAGTTGAATCTCATTGGCGGGAAATACAAAAGTCACGTGACAAGAGGCTTCGCGCATTCCCGGCACTCCCCGTTGTTCTATTAGATGAACTCAGTGGGCAGTGCCGACAAACATAGTTAAGCCACGCCCACCATAGTTACCTGTTGGGGAGTCCCACTGAGCGCAAACCAAATATGGAATTGGGTCCCCAGCATACGATCTACATGAACAGGTTCTTTTCAATAGAGTTCCCGATGTGGCGCCAAAGTATCACAACAGGCCTTTGGGGGAAGAGGGGAATAATTAATTGAGCTCATTCATTGATGACTTAATTCACCTCCACTGAGAGCTTTATTCGTGTGTCAGATCGCTTCTGGGTGCCGCAGCTATTGACATAGCACAAGTATAACTGTATAAGGCGGGTAGAAGGATGGGGGGCAGTAGTAGCTATGAGAGAAAATGTTGGACAAGGAAAGAAAATAGGCCTAGTGGACAAAGAAATTCATTCACATTGTGGAGCATTTCAGATGACAAAAAAGTGTTTCATGAGGACTCACTGACGCTGATAAATTTGCCTTGTACGCTTTAACTGTGGGTTTTCTTAGCATTATTAACTGCCGTTATACGCGGTTGATTCTAGGATCACTGACTCAGATCTCGAATAATGCGTGTTCGTACATTCTGGTGATTTGTTTTCAAAAGGTTTTATTTCAAATTATTTGGGCCAATATTTTTAAAGAGCATCATCAACATTTTGGCCCTAAAATAGTCCAATTTTTGTTCAAATAGGTAAAGTAAGCAAAGCAATTTTAAAATAGTGCAAATGAAAGGTAAAGAAAAAACGTCTGTAAAATTTTTGTTAAAAATTGAAACTCTCTATCAGAAGACAGTCTTTTTACTTCTAAGAAGGTTTCCCATCTAAATTGGAGCGAAAAATGTGGTAAATTTTGCCCATTTTTTGTGTTTAGCCATTTATGAGCTGCTTTGGGGGCCAATTCGTGGAATGCTGGTGATTTCATTATATATTTTCTTTTCAGTTTTCTGTATGACTAAGAAACTAAAAAAAATAAAAATTGGGCTTTTTATTTGTTTCCAACTAGCCCAGATGGAAAGACCATACCATCTCGATCATGCAGCAGCTGTAACTCGTGAACCCCATTAAGGAGCTTCATTATTTTTTTGAAAATATATTTCTATGACTATAATAATGGTGGGCCTCTATTTTTATTATTTGACTACTACTGGCCCCAGTTGTGGTTTCTATAACCTGATTTCCTCGGTGAAATTTCACAAATTTGGTAAAATTGTTTCTATCCAGAAAACAGTGGCCTATGTACTATGTTTTCGAATGATTCTAACCGGTGCTGTTCCACCATATATCTAACTTGTGCCCACCCCCACCTCCCCAGCTGATGCTGTGCCCTGTACGTCCGGCGATCTACTCATTCCCAGTCGAGGTGAGGGTTTCTTCCCGACCGGCGGTACTGGGTTTCTCATGTTACTTATATACCTCGAACATAGAGAATGATTTTGGCGGATGACATTTTTGCAAGTCCATTAAAGCGTAATTCGTAAAAGATACCCCCTACTAGCTATACTAATGAAACTCATTACGGTCTTGGGACGGTCCACCTTGCAAAAGGTACCCACTCATCCAAGGCTTTACCGCGAAGCAGGTGGCGATGTGTCCGCACGTAATACCCCGCTTCGCTAACCGGTAGCGGTGCTTTTGAGCAGTCATGCAACTTGTTTATAGCGGGTAATCAGACAAGCAGACCGTCAGCCTTCGACGTTCGGATAGACTTGTCGCGATTTTTGTGAATTTTGTATATTATATTGACTCTAGTCAACCCTCATTATTGGACCTCGAGCGGGTCCGCAAAAACTTGTTGAAAAAGTACCCCGCGCCTACCCGCAATTATTGGCACACGCCCCTCTTGGGTACCTTGTCAATATCAGTGAACCCTCGGAAATACACGGATTCTATACATTCCACTTAATTGGGTCTTTTGGAAAATTCGTCGAGTGGACACAATGACTACACATTTTGACCTTTGAGTCAAATGAGTTAAAACTCATTTTCTATTTTTTCTAAGACTGCTGTGTTGCGACGAAAAAAAACCTCAAAAACATACCGACCGAGGCTCTTGAACGGTCTGCCCCCCCGGCGCGCACCGCCCCGAACAGCCTTGACTCGAGTATTATAGGTCTAAGGGTTCCTTGAGAACAGCTTTGTTGTGGCGCCTTACCGCTCCCAAGCTGGTTAACTCCAGTTGGTAACGCCCTCAGGATGGCTGCTTTTTGACTGAGTATTCACAGCGCCCTCTTCAGGAAGTCAACAAAACCGGAAATATAGTTACGATGCTACAAGTCCTGAGAGAAGTTTGTTGACACCGCCTTTCTTTTTTACCTTTTATTTTTGTTACTTTAGTTCACACTTTCGTATCAATATGTGTAAGAAAAGCGATACGTACGTAAATCCGGTGATCAAGTACCTCATGTTTTCATTTAACTTCTTTTTTTGGGTGAGTATGAATCAAAAACTTTAGCTGGTGTCGCTCGATCGTCAAGATCAGTTAGCGCCGTTTTAGCGCCCGGTTGTTTACAGAACTTTGACTGAGCATGATTACTGTTGGCAGTCGTCATTGACGTCAGATACAATGGTTCCTGAGTTCGAGACCCTTTTGTGTTCACTGGAAAAGGTTATCCTTGTTCAACTCCTCTGAGTCTTTGAAACTTTACCACACTCAAGTCGGTGACTCGTTGCCGTTGGCCATATGTTCACTACCTCGTACCTGTTTAGGCCAGGGAAAAATAAGCCTAATAAGGTACATGTTTATCAGCCGGGACTCATCAAGACACTGGCGCAGGGGGCACTGTTTACATTGTTTATTTCACAATGTTGCTGGAAATGGTGTTACAGATCCTTGGGAGAGATGTCTGCAAGTCGGGGTTGCGCCTGAAATATTTTTGTTTCAGTTTATTTTCAAATGGTAAATGCTTGGTTTTAAAGGTGGGATCCCTGATGTACACATCACCTCTGGTTCCAGCTCTTTTCTCTGTGCAGCCACATTAAAAGACCACAGGCACTCAACCAGACTTTCCTTCTGTGTTACTAGAAGATAATTTTTTGAAAGTATTCATCATTCTCTGCAGTTTCAAGAACCTTGTTTAGAATCTGTTCCAAAGGTACGAGCAGCCATGCCAACATCACGCGATACTGTTCGAATGGCCTGTTTTTTCCGTATATGTCATACGTAATGTTGACATTATGATTGGCTGACAATGCTTTGAAGGAATAACTGAGAAACCACTATAAAGACCAATGCTTACGTTAAGTATTTCAGAATTCCAAAAACGCTTTTTTTCTGGTGCTGTGAAAGAAACTTTGAAAGTAAAATTTATAGTTAAAATTAGGGGTGGCACATTTTTTGGTATGGGCTGGGACGTCAGACATATTTATTCTTACTTGGCCTTACTTGGCATGTCGAGCTTTAGTTTGGAATGGCACTTGAAACTACATGTTGGCCAAATTTGCTTTTACAAGATTTTTATTTGGTTTATCAAGTTACAGTATTTGTTGAATTATCATTATTGAGTGACTGAAAGCCCACTTCTATCTGTTTCCCGGAACATGAATGACATGACCCTGATCTGGGTTTCTTGAGTATCTGTAACTTGAGATAAAGTTTTCACCGAACGATGACCATCCATAGTTGGGTGGAAAACTTATTTTTGCACCCAATAACAACACTTTCTCCTGCTTCATAATAACTGCACTGTATGTAGGCTCACTGCAAGTTGCATGGTACTGTGTATTGTTTTTTTTAACAGAGATGATTACAAGAACAAAGGTGTGTCAATTGCCTACAATATTGCAATGGCTAATCTAAATTCCTTTTAGATGGAGTGCACCATATCACATGTCTGGTAGATCATTGGCCTGTTTATCAGCATGGGTGACTGTGGACAAAAAATACACAGGCAAAGCTTTAACACCAGACCAGATCAATATTTACATATGAAAACTGTTCTCCCCTTGAGTTGGAGGGATGAGAACCAGGCATCCCAGATGAGAAAAACCTTAGCCCACTTTGACTTGAATTATTAGTGAAGTGCTGAATTTAAAAAAGGATTTTGAAATGGGACATTTATTTTACATTAGAATTTCAATATGACTTGATTATTTTTTTCACTTGTGCGTACACCGGAAAGTCACTCCTGGTCTCATCGAAGATGTGTGATGAAATGTCTACTTTATTGACCGGGGTTTATGTCAGTGGCCACTGCTGTGGGAAAGGGAATTTAAGGCAATTTGCTGAAACTAACTTCAGTTCCAATAATGGACAAGACAGCATTGCTTTGGAGTAATACTGATGTTAAGAAGGTTAATATTTTAAACACTGCAGTACGTGATTTATAGTAGCCTCCTCAAAATGCGAGTCTGTAATTGAAATGATTTTCACCTTCACAGTTTTTCTATTTGAAAATGTAACTGCACAAAATGCTAAGAATCTCCCAATGTTAACATCTTGGCTATATCATCTCATATCCTTTTCATCTAATAAATAGGTAGATACAGAAGTTAAAGCGGCACTCCACTGTTGTTTACCTGGTAGTTATCAATGTTGATTTCTTAACCAAAGCAATTAGGTGTTCAATAACACAGTGTGCGAATGAGCCAGTGCTCTGAACTTTCGTGCTTACATGAGCCATTTTCAAATTGGGCTGACTATCCCCACTAAAGTCGTTGATGGTTTCGATGTTCTTGGTGGTAATGGAAGTAGATGTTGATCCCTAACATGGCAAGGGCTATTATGAGATTAAGTTAATGAAACTCAAAGGCTTGATTTGATTTTATTGTTTAGCCTAGCTAATGGGGGATGAAATGAAGAGCTATTAATCTTGACAGGTCATGTACACCAGTGGTTACAGTGCAGGGCTTCAGTATAAATCATCTCCAAGGAGATAGACATTGTAACACATTGGTAAATTATGAATGATCAATTTTTAGTGTTGAAAATTAATGGAAACATTAAGGAGACATTGTATTGTCTCCCTTCTGTGTTTGTGTGTTTTTCAAGTGTTAACCATTATCTGACAGCTGTTTCGGCTCGAGTGTGCAAATCAAATCAGCTAATATCTGTGATTTAAAATATGCGTCAATCAGCATATTTTCTTTGCAAAGCCTTATGAGTGGTTGAGGAATTTTTAAAATATTTACCATATTATTGTTAAGATAATGAAGAACAGCCTGGTGCATGACATGGGACTATAAAGGACAGTTGTGGTCACTGAACAATTACTAGTATGAGTTCTCAGCATTGTAGGATTGTTTTACTTTTCATAATTATGATTCATCAGATGCATGTGCACTCTTTAAAACTATTGCTAAGCTGGAGATGGAAGTAGTAGATTGACCAGATGTCATTCAGAAAAACTGCGTTCAACACCTTGACGCAGGAGCAAGGCAAGCTAACACCGAATACAAGTATTGTAACATGATCCTGTCAGCAGTCATTTATTTACACACAGTGCATTGTGTGGTTGTTGTTGTTGTTGTCCTGTAGAAAAGAAGCTTCTGATTATGTATGTGGTTGAAAAACGAATTTCGTTAGTTAATGCCCATTAGACCTAGTAGGAATTATTTCCTTGGTTTCACTGATCTGAAGAGTTGTGTGCTACTGTAAAAGCTAACCCGTCCCCCTCCCCGATCATACCAGCTGCACATCTACTCTGCGCTTGTAATAAAGTCCCGTGTGAGTTGAGCTTTGCAAGCATGCAGTATGGTAATTATTCTCTTATGTAGAAAAATTATTACCTAAATTATCATTTAATATCCACTTTTCAAAGAACATTAACCTAACTCCAAGTAATTGGAACTTTGCCAAATGTTGTTTTATGGCACCTACACGTTAAAGCTATGTTAATAACCTTTATTAATCTTTTTTTGCTAAGAAATTTGACAAAATCCGATAACTGAAGAATACTTTAAGTCCACTGCGTCTAGGAATTGGTTCCTAGACTGTGTCTATCAGCAGAAACATTTGTGCTGCAACATGCTCTACCTCAAAAAGGTTAGGTAAATTTAACTTTAGTCCACACTGCCTCTTATGTCCATAATTGTGTTCCCAGGGAAAATTGTGCTGCTCTGTTAATGCATCTTTGCACAGAGCTGTTCTGAGTTTCTGACTACTTGCAGGTCAGTGTCCTTCACACTGAACACAGCTGGAGCCTACTTTAATACCTGGCCTCCAGGCTCCAGGTCTTTTTGGTCAAATAGTTGATGCAAATGCTTTGGCCTTTGTGTAAACCTTTTCACATGGTTATAGTATCTACAAGGTAATATTGTAATGGACACAGGTTTACTGCATAACTGGCAAGTAACTGGGTACTCCTTATTGTTCACCAACAATGCTCAATGACATAATCAAGGGCAAACTTGCCCCACTACTTCACATAGGTAATAAGGTCAACACATTCCACTACCTCCTTGCATTTTTGCGTTTTGTATAGTTCCCTCCACTTTCAATCTACAAAATTTTGCGTTATTTTTTTGTAACCGAGTGTCTTGATGAATAATCATTTGAAACTTTACACTCTTTGGAACATCAAAACAATGACTTTATATATTTAAAAAAAAAAACTACACTAAAATCTATTCATTTTGTGCGAGTATAAATTGTTGTATTAAACGTCTTAAATACAGATACAAAGAATGTTCATTTTTGAAAAACTGAAGCTGAAACTTATGGCTTCCATGAAATGAAATGAGCCATTTTAAAGTTCCAGAAATTGTTTGTGTTGTGTACCTTTGTTTTGATTTGCACTTCCAAGTCTTTAACCCACTTCCCAAACAGTTGTCATATACGGTAAACTCACGAGTTAACGCCCTGGGCGCTTAAATTGGGAAACCCTGAAATCCCATGGGGGTGGGCAATTACCCAAGCAGTGGGCGCTCAAACAGAAAATATGGCAAAAAGCCTGGAATGGCCAATTACCCGAGAGGTGGGGCTTACATGGAAATTTGTACAAAATAGGCGATGGACCCAAGCTGTGGGCGCTTAAACCGAAAATTGACAAAAAGTCAGGAATGAGCGATTACCCAGGCATAGGCGATACCCGTGAGTTTATGTTACATGTATACTCACTGTTGTTTGAAAATTGGTTATTTTTGGCAATACAGACACTTAGCCAGGGGCACGTTTTAGCATGTCATGGTGTCCTCATCTTGACCCACCTGAACCTATATTTATAACTATTTGTAAAAATAACTTTAATGTGACCTTAAAAGTGTATATTCTTAGTGTGTATTCTTACCCCATTCTAAAACTGTCTATGTTGCTAGAATTTCCCTAGCACCTTTCTCTGGTAGCAATAACACTGGTATCATGTTACAAGTGTCACTTTTGCTGGTCCTTTATTGGTGGTTTATTAAGTTCACACGAGTGCCGGAAATGCTGGTAGTTTTACTGGCAAAAATTTGTAGTGAAAAAGCCAGCATTTTAGCCAGACGGGGTCACTTTTGACTGCAGTTATTTTGTTTCCTCAGCAGCAGGAATTGCTTTCCAGTGAAAATCGGCGTCACAACACGTTCCCTCTCTGCCGTAAATTGGTTAATCCAACAATAAACAATTGCTTGTTGCCCTAGGCAACCATTGCCAATTTCCACATTTTTCTGCCTCTGAGTACTGTGTGCAAAAACATTTGTATTATTTTTCTTTTTCTGATCATAAACTGCCACTCCCACCATTTGCAACCTTAAGTATGCACGCTCCACCTTCCTGCCTACAACTTGAGCCTGGCTACCATTTCATTGCAATTGAGTGTGTAAAGTACTGCTTGACATTGATCATCTTGTGCTGTGTCAGTTTGCACCATGACAAACTATGTGTCAACAGGGCTTTAGTTTCTTATCACTTCTGTGTGAAAGCCATCCATCCCTTTTTCATTGAGATGGGCACTGATCTTAATTAACATGGAAGAAAATTAGGAAAGGACCAGGCTACCAAGTGTTGTAATTAAAAGTTTCAAGCATTGCTGAATTTATGTTGTTTTCACTCTACAGGGTACATAATTTTGTTATCTTTCTAGTGATTTGTGAATTTGGGACAGCCAATATTTCCTATTTCTAGAATTTGGTCAAGTTCTGACCTTACGCGAAATGATTTTTGCTTCTCACGTTGGCTATTTTTTTACTGCATATGTATGCATAGTTTTCAATTCTGGCAAACATAAAGCACATAAATGAGTGCTCTACAAACACAGGGTCAGTAACTATTATTGTCATTGTTTGTGTGTTATTTTTATGGGCTAAAGAAATGTTTGCTTTTCTTGTTCAGCGTGACTGCTGACTGGCACTACCAAAGTTGCTCAACTCCAGTGAAATCAGGGTTCACCAAGCCCTCTGTTTTGTCACAAATTTACTGCTCCCTTGCCTTATTTATCCACATAGTGACATTTATCAGTGTTAATGGGCCAATTATTGCTAAGACAATAAAGATTTTGTCAATGATATCCATGCCTTTTTTCCAAACTGCCACAATTGTTTCAGTTTGGTTGCAGGACATTCAAATGTGTCACAAATACAAACAAAAGGGTGTGGACAACACAGCATCACCTAGATAATGTTTATGTAACTAGCTCAATGCATTACTCATGTTGAGCATTGTGTCAACATATCTTATCAACTGTCCTTCATTCCAGAACCAATCCTACATTGTTTACTCCATGATACTCTGGTCATAGCAACTGTGGTCAGTGAAACACCCAACTAATGTGTCACATTGCAGAGAGATATCTGCAGTGGAGCAGTCAGGTGGTGGTTGTGCTGTCAATCCTGACTGTGATAAACAAGGACTACCAAAATCAACTTGGGGACATGTACCCTACCTTTTGATTATCTCGATTAAAAATGGGGTCATTTTGTGTGTAGGTTTGATGAAAAAATTACTCTTTTTAGACAGGTTTGTGCTCATAACAAAGCAGACGGAAATATTATTCATTTAATTAAATTTAAATAAATCACTCTTTAGACTTGGCCTGTGGTCCTTTTCATCTACGAAGACTGTGACAGCCCCTGTTGCAAATATGGACTCATAATAGAGTTTCCAGGCACTAAATTTTATCAGAAAAGTCGCATCTTTTGGTAGCAAAATTGGACATTAAAACCCTCTCATCTAAACGTTACTTCCCATATACCCCACCCCACCCCACCCCACCCCACCCTGTGCCCCTCAGGCAAGTAGTGGGGTTGATCTCTTTGAAATCACCAGTTCCTTACTGTTGGTTGTGATAATTATTAGGAAGGTGGCTGTCTGGTAATAATGAAGACAAATTAGAGACCACTTGTACACACTTGTGATTAATTACCACAATCTTAGAGTCTGCCATCCATGTGTGTGATATTATTTTTTTGCATAGTACTTTGTAAACTAAAGAATCACATGAAGGTTTCGTCTAACACTGGTAAATGAACATTTGGTGCTGAAGATTTAACAATTTGATTTAAATTGCAACATTTCTGTTTTAAAATTCTTTCTGGGTTATCTAGGCTGTTTCTGCTACATCTAGCACTGCAGGCGTTCAAATAGACTAAACCTAATTCAAATTTAGACTCCCCAGCTAGGATGTCCGGTTAAGCATTTGGACACCCAAGTATATCTAGCAATTCCTCGTTTAATTAGCACGCAAAATGACCAACAAGTAAAATTCTTTTTTGTCATATTTTCTCCTCAAAAATAAAGATTAAGAAAATTTTAAGCTCATTCACCTGTCCAGGATCAAAAAGTTTGTTCAGAAATGATGTACCGTAAGATGTGAGATATTTTGTTGCAAACCCGTGTCTCCACTGCCACATGCCTCACTAAAACAGTAATTTGAGTCATGGAAACAGAGCCCCTCAACATTTGTCATGGACACCCTGAGAAATTGGGAAACTTGGGACTGGATGCCCTATTTTTGATGTCCTGCATAAACCCCTGATTGTCGAGACATGATGTATGCTTTTCCAGGAAACCGATTGTGTTAAATCAATAAGTTATAATGCTACACAATTCAGTTTCAATTGCTCAAAACAGTCTCAAGTGGCCTTTTCAGTGACAATTTTGTGCATTTGAGGTCAACACCAAGACTGGATTCAAACCCACAACCTCATTACAGTCCAACGCTAAATTCAAGAAGAACTAAAATCTCATTTTTCCCTTTACCGATTTTCACTCCACAGATATGCTCTTCAGTCAGGGATTATTGTTGTTATTCGCAAATGCCTTGTTTAGTTATCATGACTGAATGAGTGGATGTTGTTTTTTCTAGTATTGCTACTTGCTTTCAATTGCATAGTGATTCGTCTCCTGATTAACACACAATATGGCTGACAAATGTTTTTTTGTCAAATTCCTCTACCGAAATAGATTAAGAAAATATTGGTCTGTTATTAGTTGGGGTTGTATTGTGTCGATGTCTTAAAACATTGGGTGTAGTTTACTTAACTTAAAGCATGATAATCAACCTTTGAAAATTAAAACAACTGTTTTGACAGTTTGTGCAACATGAGTGAATTACGCTGTAACTAGGTTAGGAAACAAGTGTTACCCAGAGCTGTGAGATTACACAGTATTTTACATGATTATGTAATACAAGATCTTGCTGTTTTGTAAGTAATCAGACAAACATTTTCAAAGCCCGGCAAGTACAAATACCCGCGAAATGGTTGAGTCGGAAAAATGGTTGAACAGCTCCCTTGAGTGTTGAATTACGGTTGTGGAGGGTATGTGCTACCACGAATTCAAAATCCAAACTACCACTAAATATTCAGTGTTCTCCATGACCTGTTTTAACAGGTCGCCGATTTTGCCACTGATCTGTTTAGATAGCACACAACACATCTGATTTTTTCATTTTCAACAAAAAGTATCATTTTTGTGTTTTCTCTATGATATGCACATGTTGCACGTTGTCTAAATTTTCAAAGTGAATTTTTGAGGGTGGAGAACACTGATATTAATAAAAATAACAAAACCCAAGACAGTTATACTCGAGATGGCAAAATGCCCATCCAAAAAGATGGGTGTGAGGGCAAAATGCAGTACGCACCCATGTTAGTGGCACGCCTCTTTAAACTTGTCTTTTGGGAGAGCCTCCCTACCCTTGGCTTCCTATCATAGTGCCCTTTTATAGATTCAAGACCATAACACATTCAGTGTGATGAACTTCTGAAAACTAGGCGTTGGGAATTTCTAGCCGTGATTATTGACTGTATGTGAGAAATGTCGATTAATCATTAATTTCCTTTTAATCTTATTTGTTTTCAAACAATTTACAGAGTTTTCTTGGCAAAATTTGAATAAGTCGATATTTTCAAGGTGTGATATGCATGATTGTCCAGTTCACTCAATACACACTGGGAGGTTATTTATAGAGCTGTGATTTATCATTGTCACAAAGTGGATGGGCCAGAAGTTATGGCTCACTAACCCAAGTGTGCCCATAATCACTGCTAATGTTGACCTGTTGAGTGTTTTATTGTGCTACAAAGTGTACAGTGGTGTAGGCATCTTGAACTGTTGTAGTCTCAACTTAGTCCTTGGCGTCTTTCTGGCTATGTGCAAATTTGAGGCAATTGAGCTCAGGAACACTCGTGATCAGAACGTTATAACGTGCTTTCTATTTTGAATGATATGGGATATAAGTCTTATTTTGATACGCATATATTGGCTGTCAGACAGTTTTTCTTCTTTTTAACACATTTCATTGAAAAATCCAAATTTTTCACCCTCAGGATGCACAAAGTTGCTATAAGCCTATCTTTGGCTGTCAAGAAGTAAGTCATAAATTACTTTCCAGTTTCTCAACTTGTCCACTAACTCAGATGTGGAGTGAGTTCTTGACTATGAAAGAGTTGACAGTTTATTTGAGGCCATGCTGCATTATGTGACATACCATGACAAGTCAACTTATCGAGTCTTGTCTCGAACAATAATGATCGTCAGTTCATCCTTAAAGTCCAGGAATTACTTAGGATATAAATTCATCAATTTGAGACAAAAATAATTGCTAAAATTGCCATATTTCTAATTTTCAGAGGCTTACCACATTGTTGCAAATGTTCAAAATTTTACCAAATGTTGTTTGATACCTTAAAAACATACTAAAAGCTGAGTAAATTTTCCTGAAGAGTTATATTTGTTGAGAAATTTGACAACATGCAAGTTCACCTGTCTGCCATAATGTATACCAAACTGAAGAATGTTTACCTTACTAAAACCACTTTCTTTGAGGTGGTGATGTAGTAACGTCATTTCTAAAATTTACTGCCATTTACACCAGACTCTAGCCTATGTACATTGCCACAGCTTTTCAGTCGGTCATTTCTCCGGCCATCATCAGGTGTTAAAGCATTCTTAGAACGTACACAGGTATCTGTTTCTCGCGTGATATGCATTTAGGTTGTATTTTTCCGCATGCACGACAGGGTTTGAACCTGGGATTTTTCAGTTATCAGTCCAACACTCGAAGCACTAGCCCACTGCGTCATCCTTGCATCCGTGCAACGTGAATACAATGTAAGTGCTCACCTTGAGCGTACCAGATACCTGTGGTAGTTCTGTAACACCTGAGGATAGCTGGAGAAGTAACTGAACAAAACTCTGTGTTAATGTAATTAGGCAGGAAGTTGATTTAAATTGAGGAATAGGTTTTAGATATTATGTTAAGGCCAGAAATCTAATTTAATCTAATGTGAGTACATGGGAACAAATCAATACTAGATTTGTGGCTGTACCTGTGTTGTGTTTTAGCAGCTTGTTTCATTGAAACTGCAGCTATATATCTCTCAAAAGTACCCCACCACTTGTAAAGCACAGTTCTTGCTTCGAGCTACTTTAAATTCTCTTTTGGCGTCTTCTGTGCTTGTCCGCAGCGAATAAGTTGAGTCAACTTGGCTAAGAAAGATTCTTGTGCTATATTCAACCATTCAATAATTATTGATGCCTAAAGAAATAACTATGTGTTATTTGATTCTGGAATGATTAATATATATTAAGCAGGTGAAGTGTCGTTCTGCAGAGCACTTTCACAATGTGTGTGACTCGACTGCAGGCAAACACATGCACTTGTTTTTTACCTGTTTGGATTTGCCCATAGGTGTCACTTCAAGCCAAGTATTTGGGAGCAACAATAATTTAAAAATAAACTTTTAAATTTTGACACAAACGCACAGTGTATGGCATTGATAACTGTGGTGGCACCGATAACTAGGGTCAGCTCCCTTTGTTAGTGAGCATGGCCAATTAAGGGATTTTCAAATCTGAGAAAACTGCTATTAAAGCTAATTAACCAAAACAAATTAGTCCCCTTTTCAAAATGTTTTTCTAGCCAGTTTATGTTGAAGCTGTATTTTGCCGTGTTTCACTGCTTAAAGAAACAAAAATCAAATTAGGGCTTTTACTCTCAAAAAGAATATTCCCCATTGTGATGGAGTTCTGTTTCCATCAGCAATTGACCTATTACAAGCTCCGCCCCCTTGCGAAATGTTGACAAACAAACAATAAGTTTTACCCGGCAACGTTTTGTTTGTCGGGTAAAATGGCAGCTTGGAAACGAAGGTGTGTCAAGTCGAATGCTGTGTTCTGATTGGTCAGTTAAGCTGTCACTCAAAAACCTGGCGATAGGTCAATTGGTAAAAGAAGTAGAATCTCATCAGGGTCACTTAATGAATATTGTAATAATGGTTTTATGAGAATAAAAAGCCTACGGTGATTTGATTTTCATTTTTTGCTAACTTCGGGCAAAATTCAGCTTTGATGTTTGAAACAAAGGTACGGTAAGCAACATCCATACACTCAGTATTTTGTATTGTTTTTTCTTCTTTCTAGCTGATTGGCTGTTTTGCCATTGCTCTTGGGACATACGCCTATTTGGAGAAGAATCGGTTTGCCCAGAAGAGCGTGGAGTCTATCTATGATCTGATGTTTGATGTAGCCATTTTGTTCATCGTCGTTGGTTGTATTATTTTCGTCATAGCTTTCTTTGGATGTATCGGAGCCTTGCGAGAGAATGTTATCCTGCTCAAAATAGTGAGTACATTTCCTTCAGATTTGCAAACTAATGTTGTTTTTAACATTCTGTATTCTGTTGCTATTTTTGTTTCGAGTTTTGTAGTAAATTCCAAATTATACGGAGAGGATTTTCTACACTCTTTGTTGTAAATCTGCTAACTTTGTTTTGTCTTTCTTTCACTGAAGATGATCACAGAACTCGTATAGTTGTTCATGCTTAGCTGAAGAGCAAACAGTTGCATCAAGGTTCTGCTAGTGTGATTAAGGAGGTGGTCTTTTCCTAAAATTGCATTTCATTCTGTTAAGCTGTCCACAAATACTGCCATGATCAAAACTGACATTGCAAATATGGCCTTGAGAATTTCCTTGACATGACATTCATTTCGGATGTCATGAAGAAAGTTAACACGTGAAAAAAAACGCTGCACAACTTTGCATCAGTTGACTCCTTGAATTTCAACAGAATGATAAAACCTATTTTAAATAGCCTTATAATTTCATGATTTCACCTCAGAGCAGCCAGTAATATTTGGAAAAAGCATACAACTTGTAAAGTAAGAAATTGCGCTCTGTTCCGTTTCAGTTTGCTGTACTACTGGGTATCATCTTTCTGTTGGAGGCTGTGGGCGCCATCTTGATGTTTGTTTTCTCCTCCCAAGCTAAAGAGTCGGTCACCAACACCTTGAAGGAACAGGCAATTGTTCGTTACCGTGATGACCTGGATCTGCAGAACCTGATTGACTGGTTCCAGAAGAGTGTGAGTACTGTGCGAGGGCAGTAACTCAGGCTCAACATTACCCCCACAGTCAGTGGCATTGATTATAAAGCTGACTGAGTGTGTAGATCTTATCTTTGTGGTTCATGCATGGTTAGAGACACATTCCTTCACTTGCATATCCAAGATTTATTTAGATTCCGCTGAGTTGAATGGAAAATTTGTTTTCGAGTTTTAATGCTATAAAAATGACGAAAGAAATTGTTTTTATAACTAAATAAATCTTAAACCGGTGTGTAAATGTGTATCACACACATTTCTAAGTCTGTGGCTACATCACGTGTCGGGACCTAATGAATATAAGTCTGGAAAGATTTTGGTTTGCCGCAGAAATCTTTCCAGAATTGTATTAATTGTGCCACATGATGTGGCCACAGTTGGCGTGCTGACCAGACTTAAAAATGTTTGCGAGACATTGTTTTGTGTATTTTACGACTTAACATGACTTAAATCGTTCCCTTCAGTAAACTGTTTATGTGTTGATAAATGAGCTTTTGGAATATAACATTGGTAACTAATGGGAAATTTTGAGGGTGTTGAATTGTAACAACTCCTCAAACAAATGACGGTGGTAGTTTCCTTCAAATTAGACAGCACCCAAGTAGCAATCATTCATTTGATGAATATAGGCCTTGTCTATACGATACAGTTCGTGAATATTTGAGTATTTTGCATAATGGGAAACAATGGAATACCACTGGCTTAAAATAAGAATTCTTCTACATGAGATAATTGTACTTAAAATTGTCATTTTTCCATTTTTTGAAGGTTTACTATATTTCTGCAAAAGCTCAGGAGCCCGTTCCAACAAAATTGACTTAGCTAAGACAAATCTTAAATTTTAGTAAATTTTAAAATAAAAGTTAAATTTGTCTCAAAACCAATTCAAGAAAGAGATCTTAAGTTTGATTTAAGTGTTTCACATAAGTTTTGTCTTAATTTTTACTAACTTACCAAATGTGGAAGTTTCAAAGTTTGAAAGTTAAGACCAATCTTAAATTTAAGTCAAATGAACTTAAGTGAGTTTCTTGGAACAGGGCCCAGAATTTTATCAAATATTACATGATAAATGCCATACAAAAAAATTATGCTTACAACCACGTGAAACTTCCTTGAAAGTAATTTTTGTAGAAAAATGTTGTGAGTTAAATTCCACTTGTCTGCCGTATTATACTCTAAGTGAAGATTTCAAGTACAAGTTAGCAAGCTGGATGTTTACGCGTACTTCATGTCTTTGCAGTTTGAATGCTGCGGTGTTGGCAACAACGGTCCCAAGGACTGGTCATTGAACCCGTACTTCAACTGTTCTGACACTAACCCTGGTGCGGAGAGATGTGGTGTTCCGTACTCTTGTTGTATCCAGGATGAGAAGGTGAGTGGTGATGGTGGGACAGGGCTACCAGCTATAATAATGAACAATTGTAGGGAGTCACCATTCGTTCCTAAGTGCGCACGTCCTGAAATACCGCAACACCTCTCTGATTCTGTGGTGTTTACCCGCAATGTTGCGCAAACGACAGACTTTTGAAGCACAGTTGTTCACTGCTGTCATGCAACTTACTTTTTCACTTAAAGCAAAGTTTTTGGAAAATTGGGATGTGTGCTTACCAAACTTAACAATTTTGTTTTAATAATTTTGGGTGCTGCATCCGTGTACTAGCTAGGCACCTCACATGTATGAATTAAATGAAAATCTTGCAAAGCACAAATGATAGGCTGCATGTGAGTTGATGGCACGAAAATTTCATGTATTTTGTAGCTGAAGTGAGCATTCAAAACAACAAGGTGCTTTAAAGAATCGGAAGTTTTAGCTGTGTAATTTGAGTGTGCATAAAACCAATCAAGACATAAGCAATTGAAAGTTTGGGAAATTAAGGATGGACATTTAGCTGAACATGGCACACAGACAAGTATTGTGTGTCATTCTTTGCTTAATCTCTAATTCAGCTCAGAGTTGTGATTGGGTCTAACGTTTTAAAAATAGGTTAGCCATACATGTACAATGTGTTTTTGTATCTCTGTAAAAGAAAGAGCTCATTTGACATTGCTGCAAGATGTACAGTCTTATAGGCATATGTTGGAAAAGCACTTGGGATAGATAGTGGGATAGTGGTTTTATGAGAATTCTCTGGCCCACTCTGTAAAATGTTTGTGGCTGTGAATCTTTTTGAAACTATATTATCACAGCAGAAGTTGACCCTGTAGCCTGTAGGTTGACTTAAACTTCTGATGGTAAGATGCTGGTGTTTTTGTTGCTTCTTCCCATTTGCCCACCTGGTTGGGATTGCAAATTCCGCTAGTTCCTATTGTTTTTTAAGCTCTTTAGCACGAACTTCTATCAAATGGATTGTGTTTTGAGTTTGTCTTCTAATCCTTATTTCTTTACAGACGTGTTGTGGGCTGTCTAAAGTTGCAGCTCGTGCTTGTTGGACTTGTGGATTGTGTGAGATTAGAAAAAAAATATAGAAATGCGATATAATTGAGTTAGGTATTTAGAAAGTTTTTTCATGTTATAAACACTTAAAGTACTAACTTTCTGTTTTCAGACTACAGTCATCAATACAATGTGTGGTTTTGGAGCTCAGAAACTGGTAAGGTTTACTTAATTGCTGCTGGTGCAATGTGCCCAACCATGATGTCTGCGCACATCTGATGCAACGCAAATGACATCAGGTCACCTGCACTGTTTTTTGTTGTTGTTTTTTATGCAATGCTGCTGTAGGATTTTGTATGCTCACGTTCAGTTCATTTTTATTCTCTCAGGATGTGATGAAGCCGCACTTCAACAAAAGTGCAACTTGATGGCACTTCAGATATTTTATTGCAAGTTTTAAGGATTACGGATTTGAAACTAGTGTCGTTGTTGTTTATGGTGGTCATAGGCACTTTAAGGAAAAATTCTTGATTATCTTACATTAAGCCTGATATTAGCGCCTCACTTTCCTCATGGGGTAACTAGATGCCATTATTCAAAAAAAATTCAAACTGGAATTTCAAGTATTTTGGAATTATTCATCACGGTTATTTATCACTAAGCTTCACAATGTCTACCTGTGGTGAACTCCTTGTTTATACGGTTTATTTAGTAAGTACTTGCGCTGTGTTTCGTTTCTTGGGTGTAAAAGTGTTGTGGATAATTTTAGGAAACTTATTTAGACCACTTACTACTAAAAAGCATCATCGTACATTAGATAGGAAGTTGTTTCTTGGCTTGGGAATCGACTGTTCCTTATTGTCGGAGACCATGCCCTGCCATGACAGACCTACTTGTATAGCCTGGTCTCAAGCAATAATGAACTGTTACTTCTTCCCAAGGTTAGATATCTCACTCAGGCATGCCTATTGAAGCCATTAGCCACTGGATTCCGAAAAATAATGCCAAAAAAGTAGTCCAGGGATCCCTTGGAATTGACCACAAGACTTTCAGAAACAAAAACTGAGAATCAAATTGTCAGATAGGCAATGAAACAGAGATTTTAAAATTGGCGGACACACTGGCACTGTGGCCTAGTGAGATGAATGTCTGCTTCCTTTACTCAAGGTCATGGGTTCAAGTCCCACTGGGGCACACCGCTAGACCCTTGAATCAGATCTCTAGCTCTTCAGCTTGATTTTAACTACATATTAATGAAGCATAAAAAGGGTTTCAGATGATCAGTACAATGGGCCCACCTTAGCGCCCTGTGTACCCCGTGTACCAGACGATACCTTGTGTTCTAGACTTCTTGCCATTATGTTATTATAGTCGGACACAGTAAAGATGACACTGAATTAACGTGACATCAACGTGTGGTATTTCCTTTTGAAACTGTTTGTCTGCTGAGATCTATGCTTGAGTGTTTTTCTCTAAAGCCTCGTTTGAGGCACAGGCCATTCTCAATGTAGAACTCGTAAGAAATGTTCTAACTAAAGTTAGGGTGTTTGCCGTTGATCAGGATAGTTACATAAATGCCAGGACTATGACCTTTCTGACCTCCCTCATATCTCATTTTCCATTGTAGAATAATAAAGCTAATGGATGTTTCCAAATAGCCAGTCACGTGTGCAGTTGAATAAGGGAGCTGTGAACTAGAAATAGTTCTCAAAAGCGATGCTTGTTTAGTTTAGTCTACTAAAGATGCGATTTGCACACAAAACATACCTGTACCACTGTAGAATGTCCGGTCCGAAATTTTTTTGTGACTCTTGCATTTGACCGACACTCATCATTTCTCTTGTGATGGACAACTAAAAGAAACCCAACCAAATAATCGTCATCTACTCACACTGATTGCCCGCTAATTTTTACAAAGAAGTTGGCCATCAACTTGAGAACATAATGCCCATGACACTCACTAGTACCGAAGATTTCCGGTAAAGTGCCCATCATCACAAAGCTCTCGTAGATACTTTTTCTGGAAAGGACGTAGTAGTGGTCATGTGACCGTTATCAAAGCGATGCTCATGGCACTTCTTTAGAACAAATAATAACTTGTTGCTTTGGGCGCTTTATCTGAAATCTCCAGTATTAACAAAGCGATGTAAACCAGGGGCTAGTGATAATTTTGTCGAGGTGAAATGACCACAGAAATTGAGTTTCTGTAGCTTGGTTAGAAATGAACAAGAGAGGAAACCCATTTGGATATTTTTTTGCATTCTAATGTAACTTGTGAAGAGAGGACCTTATTGACGAATCAGCCGGTCAAAGTTAACACATACAATCATTCCACAAATTTAGCTGCAGGATGACATAAAGTCGGGTACAAGGAGATTTACTATTGATTATATATTAGTTGCACATGTCATTATAAAGACTTATCTGCATTGATTCCAGTGGGGGTAAGTAGTTCTATGCAATATGCTGCAGCAACTCGGTGATCTCAGAGCATTTTAATAATGACTACAAGTATGAATTGATCGTAGTGTTTATTATCTGATACTTTGTATGTGACCATGGATTCCTTGAACAGTCGTCAGTTAAGTATGTGACCTTGAACTCTTGCAGCTGGGCTAGCCAGGCAAAATCCACATTGTGCTGTTCAAGCCTCGTTTTGGCATTAGAATGTCAGCCATGACAAGACTGGTCTATAATAACAAAATGTAGTTGTTGATCCATCTAGGAAAGTATTCGAATTGAATCTGTTCTGCTGGACAATACTAACGAAATTTAACTCCTAGAACCTCAAAAGCATCACGCCTCCCTTGATACTGTAGATTAGCGGGAACCATCGTTTTCTTGCCTTCTCACAAGATCTCGTCTGGTTGCCAACCTCACATATGCTCTCATCCCAAGCAGACGGCATTTTGAAGTGAGCTCCACCTTACTTGTTCAGTGAGGGATTTAGCCATTTTATGAACCTAACATGAGCACCTCTTTGAAACCAGTTTTTCTTCCTGTGCAAGATCTTTACACTGTCATTCTTTAATTCGTGACCTGTGTTCTGGAGGTAGTTAAACACAGCAGACGACATTCCCTCTCCAGCAGCCCTTCTATCTTGGCATGTGAGTTTTTTAACGGTTGTTCTGTTTCCCCAACATTTAATTTTGGGAGTACTTTCCAGCAGACCATTGTTCAATTCGAGTTACAGTGGTCTATAATGCATTAGTTGGGTGTTCTTATGAAAGAAAAGCTGTTAGACTTCATGTCTCTGTTGACAACATAGGTTATTGCTTGAGTGTGTTGCCAGTGATGTGCTAGAGTAAAATACAAGCCTTGCAGTTTTATATTTTGTTGAAGATGGTTGAGGGGGTAACTTGAGTTACCTACAACTATGATGTGGTAAATATGCCAATTGTTCAACAGTTCCAACAACACAGTCTCAGTAATGGACTTATAGTGCTCTCTATGGCTAGACATTAATTCTAATTTCAGTAAAAGAGCTTTAAAGTAAGGAGCCAGTATGGCAACTGGCCAAAACAAGTTTGTTTTTGACGTAAGGCGGACTCATGGCAGATTCAGTGTGTACATTGGCAACATTTTTACGCTATTTTTTAAGCATTTCTTGTTGCCAAACTTCGTTATCATTCTGAGCCCACCTGTTCAGAATCCTCATGGAGTACCAGAACAATTGTCTTCTCAGCCAGAACCATAAACCCTTTTGTTAAGTTGTGTTTAGTTACACAGTCCAACTGGGACAGTGTTACCGACACCCATGATTTAGAACCACCTGCAAAATTCTGAGCCAGTACACCGACTATTTATCCCCTCCTAGCCCAAAAATTATAATGTTACTACGTGTATTCAGAAAATATAAGATTTCCAAAATGTTACCAAAATGTTGGACATAGAATTGCCATGGCAATTTTTGTTGCAAAATTTTTTGAAGTTGCAACGCAGTAGTTTTATAGACTAGTAAAAATGTTGCAGTTTTGCCACATTCTGTTGTCATCAGACTGATCATGTGACCTACCTGATGTCATGTGATGCAGGCGTAGACAACATGGCAGCCTTGGACATATGATAAGACCTTGTTAATTTGTTGCCTATTTATTAAGTGTTCATAGGGCATGCTGCAAAATTGTTGGGAAAATGGTAGAGAAATGTTGTGAAAATTTTACCAGTGTGCAGCCTAGTTTAAGGCAACTCTTATTGTATACTTTGCTTTCAGACCACATCTGAACAGTCTAAGAAGATCTATACTACCGGATGTGTACCAGCTGTATTGAACTTTGCGGAGGCCAATATTTACGTGATCGCTGGTGTAGCCATTGCCGTGGCTGTCCTACAGGTACGTAACGCGGAAAATCATTTCAACTTAAATGGCTGTTATTACCTTCACCTTGTATTCATAGAGATTGAGTCTTCATCATTATTGTTGACAAGGTTATAACTCTTTTCTTTTCTTTGTGAATATATTTGTTCCCAGTTTCAACAAGGATGCTTCTGTGTTATGTGCACAATATTGCATTCATATTTTACATCTATTTTACTACATAAACAGTGTTTCCATATACCAATAAATATACTGGCATTTTATTGGAATTTTTGAAATCGGAGAGGAAATTTTTCTAGCCAGTTCTTGGGACTTGCAAACTATTGTTAAGTATATGGGTTTCAACTAAAACTTTTACGGTATGTTCATTTCGACCTTGTAATTACCGGTTCTTAAGGGATAACTCAGGGCTTGGAATTTTCCGCAGAAATGCGGATTTCCGCTTTTTTCAAATGTGCTTTCCACTTTTTTTATAATATTTCCGCGTAAAAAAATCGGATTTGATATAAAATTTCCGCGGCAAATTCCTTTCTTACCGCGGCGTTGCAGACGACGTTCACCTCGAAAAGCAGAAGTTGCTCTTTATGTTTCGGAGGAACGTAAATTGTCAAAATTGCCGGGGCATCTGGGACAGCGTGGTGGGATTTTCAATGGCGTCTCGTGTTATTGTTAAGCGCGGTGACAAATACNTTAGTCCTCCCGATTCTTGTCGGGGAAAGGTTCACATTGACCGTTTCAAGGCTGGTTATCGGGCATGATTTGGGCCGTAAAAGTTTCACAGTTTCCGCGTTTTTTGTCATTGGTCATTCCAAGCCCTGATAACTTCTCATGAAAATTTACGTGTAGTTTTTGCTATCTGTTTACTCTCTACTTATGTCACATCGATTTTCCATTCAAAGCTTTTCCTTGTTGATGATCAGACAGTTTTAAAAATCTATTCTTGAAAACATTGGTCTGGATATATTGATTTTAGTCTGCCTGGAATCCAGCCTAATGTTAACATTAAGCCAATAAGGTTAGTCAATTATGGCACATCATTTATGAGCTCAAGAGGCATTATCAAAATTTGAAGTACAGTACGAGACAGAAATTAGTCAGATAAATTATCGTTTTCTGTCATCGCAGTTAATTCTCACAGCAAAAATTACTAGTAATAATTGTTCAGTGTAGCAAAATTCTAATTACAAACTTAAATGGCTTAGTCACCTTACAAACTTTCTTGTTAATTCTCCGTCATTCTCAGTCATCAGGGGAGATTACTCTGACGATAAATTTGGTTTCCGTACGGACGTAATGATGGGGGAAATTCCAGGTTACTTTGTCCGATTACTTATGGCATGTAATGTGGGAAGAGTCAGATTTTTTAGTTGGTATTCACTCAGTTGGAAGTCTTCTATGGCTAGCTTGTAATGATCACTTCAGTCAACTCATTTTCTAAGACCATTGTATGCTATGTATTTGTTTCATTATGCAGCTGACATATTGCTTACAACAATGTAAAGAGATGACAGGCTACACCAACGACATCTGTTGGCTCTCTGTGGAGTTGTTGCTAGTGGCAGAACAGTCCTAAGACAGGCTGTGTGTCGTTTCTGTTTCAGTTGCTTGGAATATTCCTGGCCTGGATGTTGGCTTCTCAAGTCCTGGAACAAACATTCAGACGCACAGTTTACGCGCCATAGACTGGGTACAGCTTATGGTGATAATGGCCTTTAGGAGGCGCTGAACTCAGTTTTGTGTGTTAAAACCAGTTACTGCAAGATTGGCACATAATCTACAGAATAACGTCAGCTTCATTTAAATAACTGTAAAAAAATTGATTTGTAAATTGGACCGCGTGCCACGATTTTTCGTCTCTACATATTCCTCTGAAAGCAGCATCAGTGTCATCACATAAAGGGAGTAGGCTGGTTCTTGTCTCAACACTAGATGGAGTCAGTGCATTGTGCTGTGTAGCTTTTTAAATTGCGAAAAGTTCAATAGTGTGATGTTGTCAAAGTTTAAAAAAATTGCAAGTGTATTTTAATTCCAATTCGAATGGATCTTATCTGCAACAAAAACCCCTGGTGGCCATTCTCAAAACTATGCGCTGATGCTTTTCCATGTAGTTAACTTTTTTGAATTGAACAAATTGTCAGCCATCAAATAGCTATTTTCAGAGGTTTATGTGATCCACTTGCAGTAAAATGTGTGTTTGTGCGTGCAAACCTGAGTAAAGTGCATCTTGAAATCACTCATGTCGCATGAGCTTACAGTTACTATATCTGGAGGTGCTCTTCTAAATTGGAGCAGTGTTGATTCTGTGGTGTTGAAAGCAGAATATGCATTGCTCAAGTAGATTTAGCATCCAGGTAGTAAAGCTACTTTCAGATTAAAGTTTTTGTCAAATTCTATACGTTGTTGCCTTCATTAGGGATTGGTAGTTTGGCATTGCTTATTATGTTATTTCAGTTGCTGAAAATTCGTGTTATTTTGAAAAAAATCATGGTAATGACATTCGATATTTAGATTGTGCTACCGACTTTTAAAACATATACCTTCATGTGTATTCACTGTGAAGGTAGGTCTTTCTAAACGTACCTTGGGATATTTTTGCTTTTAAGCTCATGAGTGGTGAATGGTTTACACAATTTGTTGTCTAACAATTTTAGTTTATTTCAGTGGTCGTACTGGTCTCGTGATTATAATTTCTCTCTCTTCCTGTTCAGTTTAACCGTTTAACATTTTCTTTAACCAGGTAACCCTGTTTTTAGTTGCCTCACAGCTCCTGTACTCGTATGACCTCTATCCTTGTGGTGTGGTGTTTTCTTTAGACAGTTGACTCGGTTGAAAGAATTTGTGTTGTTTTTAAATAACAGTGACTGGAAGAATATTGTAGCATTATTTAAAGAGTGCGCTCTTCTCCCACTGACTGTGTAACGTTCTTCTTCTGTTTTGTGATCAACAGTTCCAATTTTTCTTATGAATAATTTGAGACACGTTTTGTTGAATACAACGTTCCATTTGTTTTAATGTCCTACGAGAGACGATGTACCGAACAATTGTGCTGTATGTTATCTCGTTATGCGCTTTGAATATGAAGCCTTAATATTGACATTTTGTGCTTTCTTCACTGTTAAAGGGCTGGGTCATCATTTACATCAACTGACGTCTGACGTGACATCAGCCTGTCGCCAATTAGAGTGTTTATTTCTAAAGACCATTAAAAATAAGGATTCGTGTTCAAGAAAACTTGTCTCAATGAAAATTTCCTGCGGAGATTCTCGTGAATTATTTAAGAATGAAAATGAAAAACAAAATGCACAGGTATCCTGCCAAACAAGAATCTGTCAACTGTGAAAGGTTGTCTGTTATTTTGAATGACAGATTCTCGCAAGTTGAGCTTAGAGTTACGCTTGATACAATGGCCTATTAAAATTTCTGCATATTTTATCGCTTTTTCTTTTCATCTAACTAAAATTAAAATTACATGCACCATCTAACAGGTATATCCTCAGGCCTCACCTTACTTGACATAGTGGGCTTTTGAGTTTTCTGCCTATTCACATTTCCAGCTTATACTATATAGTACAATTTGCAAATATTGTGTGGAACAGGTAGCATTACTATTTGCCAACTGTCTTCAGATGCATTCACTGAATGGAATGTCTTCTGTTTGGTGCCATATTTGCGTCACTCCATTGGTTAACTGATGAGCTTGGCAAAAAAACAAGCTTTTCGCATTTTCAGTTTACACTATTTTTAATAAGGTTTGTATTGTGGTGCATATTGATACAATTGACAGTTTTCAGTTTCTGTCATTTACTTATAACTGGAACAAAACAGTTTCTAATGACAATCAGTGTGTCACAGTGTATGCCCCTAAGTGTCCCCTTACTAACAAATTTGAATTAGTAATTGATATATGTTTTCATTTTTCATACGAAGGTATAAAGTTGGAAAATTTCATTTTATGATTTGATGTGCAAAGGCAACGTTTTAGCGTGTGCTACTTTTTCTTGAAGAGCTAAAACATTAAAGAAACCTGTGTTTTGGAAACTTTTTAGGAGTTTGGGATAAAGCCTGACAACTACTGTAAACAACGAAGCAATAAATCTCTGTTATTCTTGGACTTTGAGAATTCAGCATAAATTAGTGGGTTCACAAATGTCTGCCTGTGTATACCCGAATTATCTCCCATGACAGTTGTGAGTGTGGTGATGCATTTGTATTTCACATCAGCTATTTTTATTCTTCCAGCTGGTGGGTATACTCTTAGCATGTCAGCTTAAGGGTCAAGTTGAAGATCAGTTGTCAAGGTGGAACTTTGCCGCATACCGCTGAATTTTTTCGCTGTGACATTAACCGAGGAAAAGATTGAAGTTCACCATATGGCGCTAGTGGAACGATGGTGCTGCCTGTGAAATCTCTGAGTTCTGGTAGCCTGAGTGTGTCCCACACGTGCAAACGGCATTCATTTCTTAGTCTGTTCAAATTATGTCTTCAATAGCACTGGCGAGTGAATTTTGAGTATCCTAGTGGTTTTGTCATTCTGTTGTACATTATAGTGTAATTAGGATTCACTAAGGCAATTGCAGTACATGTAGCTTTCTGCATTGGTTCTACAGGAAACCCTTAATTGTCTAAGATTTTATCAATCTAACGTGGTAAAAATATCGGCATCAAATTAATTGGGTTAGGTTTCATTTTAACTTTCTAAATGCAGGTAAAAGTAACAAGTTAAAAATGTTATTATATGTTGCCTAATTATGTAATCTTGAAGACTCTTTAAGAGGAGAAAGAAGTATGATTTTAGTGTTGAGTTTGTCTACGAGATCATGTAAAAAGTATTATGAAGCTGTTGATTGTTTTGCTTTTTTGTAAATGATGCGGGTTAGAAGTGACTATCGTGTCAAGATTAAATCTGGCTAAGAATAGGCATTATCATGAAAAACATCGTCTTTGTCTGTTATTTAACGGTTAAAGGCTGTGTCTAATTTGTATTTGTTGCAAAGTACTTAGCTTCTTGTGTGCGTGCGTGTGTCTCTCATTTCAGATTTAACGTTTTGCTTCAATTCTGTTAAAAAGCGTGTTATGAAGTTAATTGTTTTTAATTTATAAGTGGACGAAGTAGCATAATGTTTTTGCACATTAGCCTAGTATGAATATGAGTTCTGTTACAGTATTGGTCAAAGCCAAGGCCTCTGTATAGTTTGTTATTGTATATGTATTGCTTGTTCTATGTGGCACTTTTACTCTTATGCCAGTACTTAAACTGGCTGATTGGAATATTTGACGTTTTTGTTGTTGTTTAAATGAATGTCGGTCTGGGTAAATATTTATACTGTTCATTGATGTGTTTATACTAATGTAAAACTCGCGCTAATCAGATTCATGCTAACCAAGAGATTCTGACGCAATAGTGTGGCATCTGACTCATCTGGGTCCCGCCACATGAATAGTGACTCATGATGAGTTGGTCTGAGTTAAGACCAATATTCAGGCAAAGTTAACTCTGGTGATAAATATTTGAAAAACAACGTTTCATGAACACAAAGTCAGTTTTCGTCTATGACTAACTTAGACCGAAATTGAAGCAGTTTTCACCGCAGTTGACCACTCTTTACTATACTTTTGCCACCTTTTGCAGATTTGTGAAAACTAATCGAGGTGATGAAGTGAAATCCAGTTTAAGAATATCCGTGGTACTTAAACTCTGAATTGACATTTATTTACATTTTTCGTTTATTAACACTGGCCACAAGTACAATTCCATTCTCCTTAACTTGAAAAGATGCTGGTATAGATGTGCAGGGCTACTCGGGCTGCGCTGTCTTTGCCATGCTTTGCCAATTCCTAAATTGAAAGCAGACAGTCTTCACTTTGACGATGTTTGGGGTCATTAAATTGTAAAACGCAGTGAAAAACAATAAACTAAATTAAATTTGTTCCTAAACAGCTTAAAGTGACGACAGTCATTTGTTTTTGTCACGTAGATAAAAATATGATCTTAGGACTACTCCAATGCAGGCTAAGTTTCAATCTATGCTGAAACTGATTTTCAAAAACGAGCTAAGACAGATTGGTCTTGGAGCATCTATAAATCAATTTTTGGTTTAGACCATTAATGTTATGAAATTGATGTTAAGTTATTCCTTTGTGACATTGGAGGTGATTTCTTGGCTTTGAAAGAGCTGGTGGCTCGTTATTGCTTGGACCAGTTGGCTTGTCACGTGTGTTATTTTATGCGGTTAGCATGGTCCGGCCAAGGAAGAATGAACTGTCAGCTCTTTGCAAACTCAGGGATAAGTTAAAATCAATTTTACAGCAGTAAGGGGCCTATTGAATCAATAGATTGCTTCTTGCATGGAAAGGAAGTTTATAGCTGCTTCAAGTTAGCCCAATTACAGTTTAAGATAATTACAAAAAAGTTTCATTAAACATACCCCTGTAGGACCAAGGACTGGAACAAGAATATGATAAGCCAAGAAGTTCTGCATGGTGGACTTGGGCAACTTATACTGTACTTGAAACTTCTACTTGGACATTTCAGGAAGGCAAATCTAATAGTTTGCTTGTTTAAATTGCATTTGCACTTGCCAACAGTCATCTGTTTATTATGAATATTATGAAGTTACCAGGCCTTGTACTGTTGTAAATAAATCTTTATTTATCTTGTTATCAATGGATGCTGCCTGTTACAACAGATTTAAGGGAGCTTTAGAAGGACGTGATAATTGTGTAGCCACATCACTGTGTCCTCCGCTAGAGGGCGAAGTAATCAGTAGTTATTGTGTGAGGACTTCTCAATGTGAGATTACCTCAAGATAGGAAATATCAAATCGGCCTTATGTGCCTGGTGTCTCGAAATGGTTTGAATTCTTACTCACACAGAGTGTGAATTTTTGTAATTTTTTTTGAAGATTTGTAGCATTATTAATATGTATAGAGTGAAATGGCCAATAATGCACAGTTTAATTTTTATAATGTATGAAGTTATCTTTTGCATAAATTTTTGGGTGTCTAATTACAGTAGTCTTGTTTTGATGGAGGGGTATATTTGCACACCACAGTTCTGCTTGTATATTTGTACGTTTAAAGAATTCCGTCATCTATTTATGAAATAAACTTTATATTAACTCTCTTTTGGTGTTGTTTTTGTAGTTCAGGTCATAGGGATCTTTCATTCTTTCTCATTTCATTGTGTGCACCCATGACAACCACACCAAATCGTCTTCAACCTTTTGGATTAACAATGATAATTATTTTTCAATAAACAGGTCATTGGAGTAGCTATAGGGGCTAGCGTAGATAGAAAGCTGCAAAACTGAGCAATTCTTACGTCCTTACCCGCCCACAGAGTGAGGCAAAACGCTCGCTTAGGTGACCTGTGAACTACCTTAGTAGAAAACATTGTAAACGTAGTGGACCTATGAACGTTGACAATGACAGAGATTTTCTGTTGTCAGATGAGGTAATTATTAACTTCCACTGATTATTTAGCCTACCCTATCAGAGCTTGGGACCCGCACAGACGACTGAGCTGCGAGCTGAGCTGTCTTCCTCACGTGGACTTTAGCTCGGCGGCAGATCGATTGAGCGGGGAAAACGGTCACTGACCAAGTATTCATTACGTTCGTAGTAAATGATCATGGTGCTCACACGGTAAGAATGAGTCAACAAGAGACATTTGTTGTCAGTGTCAGGTACAAAAACCTCCCAGTATGTTTTTACTCCAGACGATGGCAGATATTTAATGAAGATCGAGTCACTAAAACCATTCATCAACGGGTACCCGAGATTGAAAATCTAACGCATGTGTTTTGGCTAATTGTTCTACTTCTTCGGGAAAATGTCCTAATTTAAAACTGCCTTTAGTGCCGTGTTTAACAGGCTGAAAAGGAAAGTCGAATTGGGCCTTTTATTCTCACACTATCTGTTTCATAACCCTTTCCTTGATAGTAACTACTCTATTAACGTTACTCTGCCATTAGGGCGAGCGCAGACGAGGGGGCTCCAACATTGCTCAACCAGCTCTTGCCTCGCGTGTGAAGCAAAATGAACCGTGAGGATTTTGCTTTGCAAGGTGGTGAGATGAATGTACCACTTGGTGACTTATACAATGGTTTTGGCCATACAATGTCCAGTTCCGACATTCCTCAACAACCCAGCATCCAAGTCAAAGATTTTATAGTATCTTTGTCCAAGTGTACATATGTGCCCTCGTATCACTCGCATGTATACGTGGCTCACTCCCGGAACCAAGATTAAAATATGAGTAGAGAAAAACTGCACAAAAAGAAGAGGCTAAACGAGGTAATTAAGTTCAATGTATTTATCTCCACTGTGGGAAAGACCTGTGTTTAGTGCTGATCCTGTAGTGGAAAGCAGTAAATAAGGGTCTTGATTGTTGAAACCAGGGAAGATGGAACATTTTATTCTCCATCATGACAGAAGCCAACATTCTTAGCAGGGCAATAGATTTTTTCAACTGTGTTTTGGTAGTGTATAATAAACTTTAAAGGAGGCGGACATTAATTGCGACAATCCGTGTCTAAGGAAAGCCATAGATCTTTTAAATCATGGCGATGATTTTTTGTGCAGGAAATCAATTTGAAAGTTGCATAGGAACATATCTATTTGCACACGAAGTGTTGTTTTTTAATTCGTTTCCACGTAAGACTCCATTGAGAACAATGAACTGGCAACGACCCGCAACATTGTCGAAATCATTTTTATTGATGATAAAGTCATTATCTTTAACACAAGTTAAAATTTCCTTCCCGTCAAAATAACATCATTATTTATCCCCTTAGAGCGTCATACTTTGAAGAACCATTAGAGTATGATAGAAAGTGCTGGGAAACCTGTCAAGTTATTTAAGTGTAATAAATTTGACCATGAATAATTGTTACTCATTAGCGGCGGGACAACTTGTATAAGCAGGGCAATGAAGTCGGGGGTATTTTTCGAGTTTCAGTTTCCAATTTTGAAGATTGCGAACAAGAGCACCATCAAAACAAATTCAGGCCCACATTTGGATGAAAATAACTATTTAATGATCGCCAGAATTGATGCATTATTAGTTGTTTTCGCTGCAGAAACAATACAATTAACTTGCCCTTGTCGAATCCGTTTAAACCACCATTAAAAGCATCTGTCCAATACAATATATTCGTTTTTGCCGTCAGACATGCCGCTTAGAACGATACCTTATAATTCTGCCATATTTTATTCGGTCCTTTTTATTCAGTTTACCACCAGATGTTGTCCACCAGTGGGTTGATATAAAGCTTGACTGCAAGGGAAATAGACTACACCTTCTTTTGTTTGTGTCGCGCGACGCAAACAGTTGACAACATTTTCAGGTAAGAAAATTTTGGAAATTTATCAATGTCATATGCGGCTACATTCTTGCACATTTTTGCTAAGTTACGAAGTTGGTTATTTAGAAACTTCTTTTACTAGTGTCAACGCTCTTTGTTCTTATTCAGGCCCCCTACGAATTCTCCAGGGGCCCTTTCCAATAAACTGGCTTAAGTTCATTTTTGACTTAAGTCTAAGATTTGTCTCAATTTCTAAACTTTGAAGATTCCACATTCAGCAAGTTAGTCAAAACCAAGACAAAACTTAGTCAATAACTGAAGCCAAACTTTTAAAAGATCTCTTTCTTGAAATGGACCTGAGATTAATTTAAGTTTTATTTCAATATTGACTGAAATTTAAGATTTGTCTTACTAAGTCAGTTTTCTTAGAACGGGTCCCAGGACTTCTCGACTCTTCGTTACGTCTCAAATGCAGTCTTGTTACGTCAAGCAGCTCTGACATAATCACACGTCGACGCGATGACACAGTTGTCAAAGGTGACGCGATGACACAGTTGTCAAAGGTGACGCGTTTCAGATTCCGCAATCTAAAAAGTGGAGGCATTAGTGATTCCAATGATTTTTAAAACAGGGGCTTTCAATTTTCCCTTTTTACATAAAATGGTATTAAAATGCTGATTTCAGTGGAACATTAAATGGACCATTAAGGCCCATCTGCTGAGAGATGTACATTAATTTTACGTTTTCATGATTTTTAAGGGGTAAACATCAAGTGAAATAATTATTTTGTGGTCATTATAGTCAAAGCTTTTGTGAATTTGATAAAGAAAATCCCGAATTCATACGGCACAATATTGCATTTATATTTATATTAATTGCTTCATATATTGATGATTTAGCGGAAAATTTTGTTTAAAATTGTCCTTACATAAAGCGTCGCAGTCATTACCGTTCTACCTGGTGAGAGAGCCCAGTGCGTTTCAGGTGAGTACGAACTGATGTCAGTACTCCTACACTAATATCACAACTGCGTACAAAACTATTTTAGAAATTACATAATTTACGGGGACTTAGTGTGAAACATTCAGCTGTCTGTTTTATGAAAAGTGACTTGACTCAGAAATTTGGTTTTACGTTACACAACTATTTATCAAAAATTAATTAAATCTCATTTTAACAAAAAATCGAGTTTCCCCGGGAAACTAGGTCGCAAGACCGGTAGATAAGCGCATCTATTATTCACTTTGTTTTTCCTTCTTATAATGGTAAGCATCGGTAACCGGCTGATATGCGACCACGGTACGATATTCGTTCCAGCTGCACTGTTATATCCAACAAAGACGCAACAAAGGAAAACAATGGTAATGCCCCACAGGCGATAACCATGCGACGTACTTAAGCCCGTCCAATGTATCTCGCCAGTTAAACAATAGCTTGCGACATCCATGGGACGCCATTTGGCATACCCATAACGGCTAGTTACTGGGTGAATAAGTACAAATTATTTCTAGGCTGGGATGCGCCAATAATTACATGGCTAACAGTTTTTTCAGTAATTGAGAAGTAGGAGAGCAAGACCGAATTTCCAACATTTAAGTCAATTTTCACGAAACACGCCCCCGTGAGTTAGTACTATCGGCGTGATCCCAGCCTAGGAAGTTAGATATGATTGTGTTAATTATACGCAAATGCTAATAAATACATATTTTTGTCAAAATGCTGTTAAAAGACAAGGTTAAAAATATACTAATCATCACTTTCTCATATTTTAGTTAATTACAGTACAAACAGTGAAATATCCCAGTGATGTGAATTGCATTATCGTTTACAGGTATTAACTAAGTCCATCGTAGAACAGTGTGGGTTACCAGTTATGACATGGGATGTGTAAGCTTAGTATTGTTTGACACCAAGAAAGTTTATAATCACTTTAAGTACATCGTTTTGCACGATTCGACCTGTATTGTGACATGTCAACTGAAAATATATTGTTTTCGGGTCAATGCTCCGGACGATTTATTCCTTACAAATGCAAATTGCGTTTTTTGTGAAAAATCTATAGTGCTAGAAGCCTGTAGAAGGAGTGTTTGCAGGCTCCAATGACGTCACGGAACACATCTAACTAGCACTGTTATAAAAACCCAGTGGTAAGTAGAATTTTTCAGAATTTTTCTCCTGAATTGAACTTAAATGTTTCTGATTCAGATGGACTGGAAGATTTTGCTGTTCTTGGTCGTGGTCTTCGGCTGTGCAACAGGTACTGATTTTACGAGCTAGTGTTCTTTTAATCGTTTGCTTATTCACATCCGAACACATAACGACACACTTGCATAGGTGCTGCTAGTGTTCCTAAAAGCATCAGTTTGTGTTTGAAGATATTTGGAAGTCAATTTTATGAGTTCCTCACTCATTACCGGGTGTCATAAAGAGACGTTATCGGTTTTACTGCCAAAAAATCTCATTCTGGGATTGTTATTCTATGGATTAGACTTCTCGAAGCTTTTATCAGAGCTATAAAACAATAAAAAGATATGTTTCGTTTTCGTGATTTGATTACACTGAAATCGCCAACTCTTCTCGTTGTTTGCCAGGCAGCTGAAATCTGGTGGCTTAGCAGAGGCGGATCTACAGGGGGGGTTCAGGGGGTTTAAACCCCCCCCCTCGGGACAGGATCAAAAATAAAAACTGGAAAAAAAATCGCCAGAAAAACGAAATTAGCTACTAAAAATCCCAAAAAATTTTACACGACCGGGAGGAGGGAAACCCTCTCGCGACCTTCCTTCTCCTCGGTGCTACGCGCCTCGGATTCTCTCGAATCCTAAACCCCCCCTTACTGAAATCGTAGATCTGCCACTGCTTAGCCGTTACGCTAAAATTACTTCCCGCCGTTTATCGAGTGGGTTCAGTTTAGCTCCGTCAGCATATTGTCACTACTGAAATGCTGTCGGCAGATTCCATTCGGCGCTGAGCCTGAGTCAGGAAGTCACTTTTCTCGTCGATAATGTCATAATGTATTCTTTTAAATTTGAATATCTTATATAATACAATGTTCTGTTTCGCACTTGCAGACACGAGTTTTCGCCCAGGTTCCTAAGTTTGCTTTTATTACATTTAGCAACTCCCGTGAATAAAGGCGGACGCAAGTGCCCTGCTGACCCTTGCAAGACAAAACATGGGAACCAACGCTGTAAAAACAAAGGCAGGTGTGTGGAGATAGAGACGCCTCCATTTTGGCAGTGCAAATGTCCCCAAGGTCGTCGTGGAAAGGTTTGTCAGATTATCGTCCCTGGAAAATGCGTGGGTAACAAGTGTGACTGCGACAAGCAGTGGCCTAACCACAGCACACAGTCAAGTAGAGACAGTCGTAGCGGTAAACCATCGCATAGGGTAAAAAGACATCAAAGACATTGGCGTCGTCGCACCGTTTTAACTTCTCATCGCTGGGGCAAGATTCCCGGGTCCGACAGCAACTCTGCGGGTGTCGGTGATTGGTCTTTTTCCAGTGATAGTTCGTCCTCCGACAGTGACAGTTTTCCATTTTACCGACATCACACTGATAAGGACGACAAAGGCAAAAAAGGTGGGTACCATGTTAGAGGCAAGGAGCGGGTACCATGATGTCAGAGGCAAGGGGTGGGTAAGATTGAATACAATGAACTTAAAAAGGAAATGCCATCTTTTCACATCGACAAAAACACGTGTTGAGGGTAATTATTCAAAGTATCGTCATCACGGGTCAGGGCTTTTAAAGTATATTTTAAGTAAAGATTACACTCTCTTGAAACCATGCGCGCACCCAGGGGGGCTCGGGGGGCTCAACCCCCCATATTGAAGGATGGGTGCGCGCATGGAAACCATATATTTTTGAAATTCTGCTGAGTCGACCATGTATAGAAAGCGAACGTATTATCTCTACATGACTACTTGTGTCTAAACTCACTCAGAAAGACTGACGTAACTTCCAATTAAAATGCTTGTCGCATCAGACTATCCTAAATTTTGATGGGTTTTACTGTTAATAGCCAAGTTTTTGAGCCAAAAGCCCTCACTACAACGAACACCAGTTCGTTGGCCTGTCAGCCATGAGAATTTCCCGTTACCGACAAAGCTCAGTCACAAAAATGTTTAGTAACAGCCTTCAAATACCCTGTTTAGCGGTGACTGGTGTTACCGGCATCATATCCAGGAGGTGGTTTATGTCAAAAAACAATTACTGATTTATTCAGCTTTCCGTTATAAAATTGGTCTCAAATTGTTCCTTAGTCAAATTTGAGGCGACTTCAGGGCTTCGATTGAACTGTATATTGGTTAATAGTCTCGACCCTCTGTGAAATAACCTTTGACCTATCGCAAGCTCCGCCCCCTCACGAAAAGTTGACAAACAAACGTGTTGTTTGTTGGGTGAAATGGCGGCTTGGAAACGAAGGTGTGCCAAGAATGTTGCGTCCTGATTGGTCAGTTGAGCCATCACTCAAAATCCCGGCGATAGGTCAGTTCTTCCCGAGTTTAGGGATCACTTAGTTTTTAACTAAGTATAGAACAAGATAAGAGTTATCAAGTGACTTAAATCTAAATGCTGCCTTGATTTTCATATTACTAATCGAGTTGCTTAACAAAATTGGAGCATTGTCTTAAGTAAGAAAATTTCACGATTACAACGTTTTATTATGTGACTTTCTGTTAATCAAACGCGTGAAATATACGCGTGGGAAATGACAATTATTAGAGTATCACGTAGAAGTGTAACACTTCTAAAGCAGGTATCAATTCGAAAAATGAGGTGGGGCCGGGGAGAGAGCTATAATTACTTTGTTCCGCAAGTAATTACCTTACACAGCAAATAATTTCTTTATTTACGTTTCAAATAATTATTTTACGCCTCTAACAAGAATTAACTCGCGCTCGTAATTTACGTGGGTAATGTTCAAAGAACCATTGATTAATTCCTGAGTGGCAGTTCTTCTGACACGTAAACAAGAGTTGGCAGTTTTTATTGGAAATCAAAGTTAAAATCCTACTACATGAATAAATCTTTCTCTTGGTTTTTTATTTTTTGCCAGAATCTACGATACTACCATCAACCTCCCTGGTGAAATCACGCGGTGTACGTTATTGTTTTATAACCGGCCTCCCGCTTACTCTGCTTTGTCAGAATCAATTGTACTATAGAGTTGTGTCAATTTTTTGACGCACCGACCAGGTTTCGCTAGAAGTGACCCCCGGCTACGGAACCCGGCAGCCCCGGCAGTGCCTGCATCCTCAGTGCACAGTGCTCAGTGCCTAGGGGACGGACCAAACGGTGCCCCTTTGGAGTCCGGCCTTAGTGGAACGCCGGGTCAACAGCTCTATCCTTTTCCTTTTATTGAAATGTGAGTGATCATGCACGGCGGTCACTGAAAAACTATGATGCGACTGAAGTAGACTGCGTACGCACCTAAGCCAAATGCAGAAAGAGCGGTAGGTTTTAGTCTAACCAAGATGAATTTGCACACATCGGGTAATATCTGTACATGGAAGTTTGTATGCTATATCGTTGTTAGTGTTCGCCGCACCACAGGGGGCTGGGGGGGGGGGGAGCTAGAGCCCCCCACTTTTTAAGTGCTGCGCCGTGTGCTGGGCGGTGTACCACAGGGGGGCTGGGGGCTACAGCCTCCCCACTTTTTTCGTCTGCGCCGCCCTTGAAACGGCACTTTGTAATGAGAATCCACTTTAATTGTTTGCTCCCGTCAATGATTAAGATCCCCATGAGCGCGGCCAACACTCCATAATATAACCAAAAAAATTTCGAATAAGTGTGAGAATTCTGTTAAACTGTTGGGTATGCACATACTGTAAATTAAACTTCCATGAACTTGTGGACAACCTCTATGCCAAAACAGTAATATATGTGTCTACCTTCTTCCGTCTGCGTCACTTATTGGATACAGACAGTCACTAAGTTGAAGAATAATTATGCATTTATTCGGTCATATTTTAATTATTGTCCTCTTGTTTGGCACTTATGGGGTGTTCAGNCCACTCAGTTAATTGTTTGCTCCCGTCAATGATTAAGATCCCCATGAGCGCGGCCAACACTCCATAATATAACCAAAAAAAGTTCGAATAAGTGTGAGAATTCTGTTAAACTGTTGGGTATGCACATACTGTAAATTAAACTTCCATGAACTTGTGGACAACCTCTATGCCAAAACAGTAATATATGTGTCTACCTTCTTCCGTCTGCGTCACTTATTGGATACAGACAGTCACTAAGTTGAAGAATAATTATGCATTTAGTCGGTCATATTTTAATTATTGTCCTCTTGTTTGGCACTTATGGGGTGTTCAGAAAGCCCGAAAAATCGGGAAAAGATTCAATATTGGGCCTTTGTTACCACAGTCGACAGTCGGTATTTTTTGTTCAAAGGCTACAATGTCTTGGGGTGACTGTTTTCAGCATATAAATCAGATAGGCCCTGGCTTGCCCTTTCCAGTGTTTTGCTCTCCAGGCAGTCGTCTTCCATAGGTACGGGGGAAAAACACTCTGTGTGTTGCCGGCAAGGTTCGCCACGACATCCTATGGGCTTAAATCAACTACCGGGGTATCTTTATGGAACCGTAAAAGCTTGAACGTAAGATGTTGCCAATTAAGTTATTAATGAATTAAGTCGCCATTTACGCCAAGCTTGTGAATGCCAACAGTGCCTCCGCTGTCAAATACTGTCCAAGTTTTGATGCTTGTAGTCGTTTCAGTCAACTTTCTGTACATAGCCCTTAATTCTACCTCTCTTGTACATTTTAACTTCTCATTTCACTCGGACTGCCACGCGGCCCGATTTGATCGTGACTTTATGCCAGCCAGAGAAAAGAGCGGAACACGGGAACTGTAAGTTATGGGACTATTAGCCTCCAGATTTAACCGGCGCTGTCCAGCGCCTTCTCGGAGCCGAAACCATGCAATCAGTACGGCCGAAGTTGTGATGACTATGAATCCATGAAGTTCAGACTGTCGGCCCAGAGGCCGCGTTCCCCCGCATAGGCTATATTTTTAATGATCAAATCCTATTATCAATGCAACATTTGCTTGACCACATGTTAAAAATCGTCTGTTCAACTGTTATTTCTGACGGGCGATCAAAGTCACGATCCGTGACAGTCCGCCACTGGCATTTTTTGGCATGTCGGAAGGGCGGTTGACAAAAAATTAATACAAGAAAACTACAATTTTGTCATTGATTCAGTGGTATTTTATCTATTATACACAGGAAACTGTTTCAATGATTGTTTGGTATTCTTCATATATCAATCGAAACGTAAATCGGACTGAGCCATTCGCCGACGTAATGGCGGGGATGTGGCGCAACTATGAGCCGGTTTTCGAGCAAGCATCCACAGGCAGGCGAGAAATTATGGTAACCAAATGTACGCACGATATACGAACTGTAGTAGTAATATTAGGTCCTGTTTTCTAGTTTAACAGTGCATTAAGTTGCCTTTGAAACACTGAAGCCGTTAAAAACGTAGGACTTAAGAATTACTGGGGATCCAAAAACTGAACCGTGGACACGAAAACTTAGGGAGGCCTACTAGTACGCAACGTCGGCTAGAAAATAAATGATAACTCTGTGTAAAAGTGTTATGGCGGTAAGCTTGAGTGTTGAAGTGACATGACAGACCACAGGCACCTTTAATCAGCCCTCAAATGAAGAGAAAGTTCTCTTTATTATAGTGTATCGTCGAGGGCTAGTAAAGGTGCCTGTGTGACAGGTATCTGTGAAGTTCAGCCTTATTATTCACGTTCTTTAAATANAGTGGACAAAGGGGGAATTGGCCAACATTCACCATTCTGCCGAAAGCTTAGGTAGGCCTACTAGTACGCAACGTCGGCTAGAAAATAAATGATAACTCTGTGTAAAAGTGTTATGGCGGTAAGCTTGAGTGTTTCGTGACATGACAGACCACAGGCACCTTTAATCAGCCCTCAAATGAAGAGAAAGTTCTCTTTATTATAGTGTATCGTCGAGGGCTAGTAAAGGTGCCTGTGTGACAGGTAGACTATCAACAATCTGTGAAGTTCAGCCTTATTATTCACGTTCTTTAAATACACTCCATCAATAACAGTGCAGACAGAGATTGTGACTGTCGTGTCGGCGCCGCTAATCAAAACATGCGTGTTTACTGGTGTTAGATGAACATAAAAAGCTGGATCTTCGAGGCACCAAAGACCAACTGCTTAGTGTTTCCCAACTAAACAGCCAGTAGGCCTACCACTGTCGGAACTTAGACACGTAACCCGTCTGTAAATAATAATTTACAGTCGGAACTGGGCTAGCCCAGCTGGCATAGGAAACAACGTCATCCAGAGCCCAGCCCAGGTCTGTTTACTCGGAAGCAACTAGAAGTTATTTTTGGCATTTTCTTCGGCTATTCTACTTTTGTGGGAACTCAACTTAAGTGTCTATTTAGACTGAGTAGACTATATATATAGGCCTGATGACTTGGTGAACATAAACCTGCACTAAGCTTGATCCTAATTTGCATTTGATGACCCCAGCATTAAGGCTAAAAGTTTGAACTTGAAATTTTGATTTTTTTATTCGAAATCTTGATCTCTTTTACACAAATCTTGAGTTTACTTGAGTTTGTTGCTCGAATCTAGGACTCATCAAGTGCGAACTTGGACTAGAAACTCATGCGCAAACTGTAATGTATCCAAGCACTGAGTTAGCACCCAATTAGAATGGAAAGCCAGTACCAAAACTTATTTTGATTTTGAGTTGAAAGATTATACCCCGGCCCTTGATCTGACTTGGTGAAAATGAAATCGCCAAATCAAATGACTAAATCAAGGTTTAGATTATCTTTTTAAGGGTTTATGGTTTAGTTTTAAAACTAAACTTCATTATTTTCTAATAACGATTGAGGGGAGTTTTAAGAATTTTATTTGACCCATTGTTGTTTATATTACTCCATCATTAATAGAACCATATTTTTCTTGCTTACATAATGACACAGTGTGTGTATAAAAACTGATATCAAACTACTTATGTATTTATATGGCTAAGTGTGTATATTAATTAGTGTTTTTGTCATTGTTTATATAATATTTCATTTGTAAAGTTTACCTGTTGTTCAGTTGTAATGTTACTTCCATTTCTAGGCAGTTCAAATGTCATTCATTGCACTCATGACACAGCATAGCAGTTTAATAACCTCAAAACAATTGCATTACAACTAACTCCCTCAGTAGGTTTGGCATACAAGAAATCTAGAGAACCATAAAATGCATGATTAAGTCTGTGACCAGCTGACTACAGAAGTACTATTTCATTCTAGGATGTGCCCAGGGCTGTTGGGTGTGTCATAACAAGCAGTCGTGGGATGAATGCTATGAAGATGGAGAATGGACCCAGTGTAACATGCAACAAGTGAGTGGTGTCGTATCAGGTGTGTTAGGGGATGAATAACTTTACGGAAAAAATTCCATTGCGCTAAAATTTCCACAATTGGCGAGCATTCACACAACTTGTCACGTTCCCCAATTTCAAATTTTATAAGCGCCGCTGGCACCTATATACATTACAAATCTTCAAATATATTTTGGTTGAAAAAAAGTGATTCTAGAAAACTCAACTTTGGTGAAAAATTGAAATTACCCTTGCTGAAAAACTCAAAACATGACCATAAAATGCAGAATATTTACTCTGAAAACCTTTTGGTTTATTGAAAGTTATACATGGTGTGTCAACTGCTGGTATCAACAAAAAAACAAGTATAGAAGTAGAAAATATTGTAGTTAAAATGAAATTAACCTGGGATATGTATTTGTAATTAGTATTAAAAATAGTTGCTTTCCACTTTAACCCTAGCACCTCTTGAAAATTGAATGGCTTACAAGCATTTCTCGAACAAGTTTTGTTTTTGTAGCCCATGTGTGAGGCCGAGGTTCACAAGAACACGTATGGCAGAGTTGTCCAAGTGTCCTCTCGATGTAAAGAAAAACAAGTATGTCACCGCCATGGACAAGACAGGGGTCACATCTGTGTCCGGCAGAAGTCGATGGCCAACGCCATCTGTAGGAATTGCACTGAGACTTCCACCTGTCAAGGTAAACTTTTATCAGTTAAATCACATGCGATTCTATACAGCATGCATCAAGTCCATCTGGAGTTTACCCAAGGAACCTTTGTATTCACTAATCTTGTCTAACCTAAGAACAAGGTTCTGTTGATTTTGATGCGTGTTAAATAACCGGGGATTCATTTAAGGAAAGTGACTTAAGACAGAAGTTTGTATTACCCTCCCACTTCAACCCTGGTTGATTCAGTGGTTGGTTGTTTTTGAGATTGCGAATCAATTTATTTGGGCATTTTATGACTTAAAAGGGATTTTCTTAATAGTTATTACCAAGATTTTCCATAGGTAAGCCCACCCAATGAAACATCCGTAAGCGTTTATTCGGAAAATTATGCAGAAAAAACGCCCATGGTGTTACAACTTCTGGTGTCAAGTGTCCAGATAGTGAAGCGTTTATTCGGAAAATTTCCTCTTGAAAGCCCACTCAGCGTCATTTTTCAACCACAAATTTGGTTTTGTGGAGCATTTATCATTTAATATGAAAATGAACAAAGTGTTGGCGAACTATGTATTTATTTACTTAAAATTAAAAAGATCGCAGAAAAATTTGTTCAGAAAGATTTTAAGTTTTACTTTAGTGCCACTTCGTCCTGATTTGAGTATGTGCTCTTTTTACTAATATTGCATGGCACTGCATTCTTTCAGTCAGTGTTTTGCTGTTCGAATGTGTACCTACCTATCTACAAAAATGACTTAGACTAGGTTTCCATGAGTGGTGAAAACATAACAGCCTGAGAAATGAGCAGTCTACGATGGGGCCATTTTTGCCAGCAGTCAGTTTATTTCCTGGCCACCTGAATCACTTTTAATTAGAAATTGATGTCAAAACACTGTCTGCCACTTATTGATTAATGCGCTGAAAAGCAATAGCCTGTTACCCCTGCATAATAACACTATCAATTTTGAAATAACTCCAACGACCAGCGAAGTACTAGTAAAAGTGACACTTGTAACCATTCACTTGACTGGCATTTTAGTTACAGAAATTGATCTTGTGTGTGTTGAATTTGTACCAAACCTCAGCAAAACATCGAGTTCTAAAGCATAGCTTGATGTTTTGCACCCTTTAATACATTGATTATGCTCTTTTGCAGATCCATACAAAGGCAAAGTTCCAAATCCATTCAAAGTACGATGTAGGCCCTACAGTCCCTGCCAGTACAAGGGTCGCTACGCCAGGTGTAAGAATCGTGGCAAATGCATATACATTCCCGTGCCTCCATTTTGGTCATGTGATTGCTCTGGTACCGGCTATACAGGATACAGGTGTGAAAAACCAGACAGACCAAACCCTTGTAAGTTGAGTTGTGATTGTGAAGCCAACAGTCAAATCAAATACACTTGATTTGTAATCATTTTTGTTGTCATCAAAACTCGGTATAGATAAAATGCGAATGAATGTCCATCATTTAATATTATTATATCTGAAAGCAACTGTCTTTAATAATGCATAGGGTTCATTTGTCCATGGTTGGGTAAGGCCTACTTATCTAATAAATGTTTTCAATCATTTTGTTTGAAGGATTTTTGTCAAACTGATGAAGATGTAGATTAGTGTGTGACATTTGCGATAATGTCTGCTGTGCTTCGATGAATTGAGGGTGTATATGTGTGATCTTTGTGATATTCACCTCAGTTTCACTTCTTACAAACGTTACTGCTTTTTATGATGTAGATGGGCTCTGTGATACATCAGGGGCATCAGCAGATATCACATTTTATTTTCTTGTTTTTTTGATTTGTAGGTGATGTTAAGCGTGTCGATGGAGGGTGGTCGTCATGGGGATCATGGACTGAGTGTGTGGTGGGTAATTTCGATGGATGTGGGTGAGTAATGCTGTATTGAGAAATTGTTGGGGAAACGTGTCCTTTAAGTAGTACGGTAAAGTGTCACGCATTCAGGACACAATATGGCGGACAGGTGAAATGGTATTTTTTCATTTTCTTTCATACATGTTACACGGTATCCGAACAATGGTTTCCCACACTCAAGTTCTGTTACCATAGCTACCAACAGACAATATTTTGAGATTTTGTTGACATTCGTAACAACATTAGAGGCCCTTGAAAAAATGAAAATGAAAATAATGCAGTTGTGTCGATTATTTTTGTCCGAAATTGGTGAGATTTTATCGTGACATTTAGAAACATGTTTTGTGTTGTCGAAAGTGTGTGTGGCCTTCATTGCTTGGGGGTAGAGGGCAAGTTATGGATTTCCACTTAGGCCAATAATAGCGTAATTTGTTTTGGTGTATGGTCAAATTATTTTGAAACCCAAGTCTTAAAGCTGGCAACAGGTGGCATTGGGTAAAAAAGAAGACTCCTGACCCATCTCTGGTGGCATAATGTGACTTTGTCTTTATATGGACAAGTAAAAATAATGCATTACCACATTTCCAAAAAATAGACCACAACCAGTTGGTGCCAGAAACATGTTTATCTTGCCTGGAATTTTCACACTTTTGTCTGAATCTTGGGACAACTTATTTCTTTTTGTTGAGTTGGATTATGATTTGATATGCAAAATAGTTGACTTGTCTCATAATTGATTTGGGTTGTTGGTGTACTATTTGTTTATTTGTGTACTATTTATTGTTATCAAAATACTGACCAGATAGTGCTGGACATACATGTATAGATATTAGTTAAACTTGTGTCTTTGAGGCTATAGAATTTTACACATTGCAGAGATCAGACGAGTTGTTTTTTACTCACGTTATATGCCGATTTTAGCTCGTAATATCTACATATATTATTATAATATCTACATATATTATTATAATATCTACATATATTATAATAATATCTACATATATTATAATAATATCTACATATATTATAATATCTACATATATTATTATAATATCTACATATATTATAATAATATCTACATATATTATATGTGTGTGTGTTTGTGTCATTAAACGATTATTCTGTTTCAAGTGTGGGAAAGAAATATCGCTACCGAACCTGTACAAATCCACCGCCGACGTATAATGGCAAAGATTGTAGGGGCAGAGATTGTGATATTGAGGAGTGTGATGTGGACTGCAGTACGTATCTTACGAATGAGTCTTTAATATCGAGGAGTGAAATTGAGATTTCATTGCAATAAATTAATAGTAATACTGGCACTTTGAAGGCTACCTAGTGGCCATTTTATTATTTTCGAGTCTGTTTTTTACCATTCACCTCTATCCTCCAACACACTTGAAACATCATTATAAATTAGTATGCATGTTTCTTCTGAGAATGTCAGGGATGCCGTTGTTGTTTGGACAGGTCTGATCCGACTGCTGTGATGCCCCCTAGTGGCAAACTGCTCATAGGATCATTATGAAAATTGGCAGATGTGATCCTACTGATAAGAGCATGACCGATGCTACTTTTCAGACGGTTCAATTACTGTGACACCCCCTAGTGGTATTTTTTACATTTGCTGCTGTATGTACTTAACTTTATGGAGAATCTTTGGTTAGTTTATTCTTATGAACTTTGCAGCAGATGGCAAATCTTTTGGATGGATCCTGCTACCACTGCGGCAATTTTGATTTTTTAGTAGAATTTATTTAAAATTTGGTAAACAAGTTTCTATTAGGGATATGATGACGCCTTCCCACTTTTGTACGATTTTGACATATTCTTCACCATTTTTATGATACTAACAAACACCCCTTGAACCATACCATTTACTGCGCAGACGTAACAACTGATTCCAATGCATTGCATTGCTCTTGTATCAAATGTTGTCAGCTCATTTGTAATTAAGGTGGTGGTATTTTGAAACAATTCAGTGTTTTACGAAGTGAGCTTTCAATTTGAATGTGAACTATGATCAGGGATATGTCAGCAACCGTGTCTTGCTCTTTAAAACATAAAATGCGTTGTTGCCTTTGCGATAATTGGCTTACAAACATCATAGCAAGGGCTCGGCTCTTTGGAAGCCATGAATTACTTGACCGTAATCAGAATTGGACTGCAAGACACAAGTGGTTTTTGTTACTTGTTTAGTTCATGGATGTGGAAATTTATTTAGCCAGGGGTGCAAATTGTTAGGATGCTTGTTAAACAAAAATTTTTTTACTGTCATTCAGTGGTTCATCATGAACTGAAGTATTTGTTGTCACAATAATTTTTGATTGGTGTTATTTCAGGTGGCAAGCCTTGTAGGTACGGCGGTCTGAAATGTACGGTCGACAACTCCCATTGCGTGGTCACACCATTCAGACGTCGTTGCGTTTGTGATAGAGGATATGTCAAGTTCCGAGGTCTATGCGTTCGTAAGTTTACCTCATTACTCTTTTTCAAAAATAATTCCGCACAGTCCAGTGTGGTCCTTGTTCTGCAAGTAGCTCACTAAACTTGTTGTGAGAAGTCATTTCAGCAAATGGCTAATATCAGAAACACAAAATCACAAACTGTGTTGCAACATTAATGTATGTACCTCACCCATAGCGAAGCCATTTGCAAATTTTTAACACAAATTTAATATCAATCACATCTAAGGAAACGAAGTGGAACTGAATGAACTAAACACAATGTTGGATGGTTTACTTACACACGTCTGCACTGCATACTGATGGATGACCATAAAGCACAGACCGTTGATCTGTTGCAGGTGAAGATGGAGTGCCCTGCTGGGGCTGCGGCACAAGGTGTACAGACCGTAACTCTCACTGTGATAGGGCAACCAAGAGATGTGTCTGTAATGAAGGCTATGTACCATTTGGTATAGCAGGCGTCTGCACTGGTGAGTCGGGGCTTGAAATTTTCTTTTTAGAGGATCTCCTGTTTTTTGATTTCGATTTCCTCTTATTTGATAATCCAGTTTCCCCAAATTTTTCTCTCTTTTTTATCATTTTTGACTTCATTCATGCAAAAACATTTATTTCAGTTAAAAATATTTCTACACACTTGTGGAAAACTACATCACCTGGAAAATTTTCCTCTTTTTTGTCATTGGTCATTCTAAGGCCTGGTGAGTTTGACCGGTAGAATTTGGATGGATTTGTAGGATTTAGGGGGTAAAAACATGCGCTGTTTTTGGACACAACTGGTCACAAAAATTGCCCTTTTTCAAAGGCTTCTTGTTCATTACTGTTAAATTACTCAGGTGTGGCAATGGTGTAAAATTCAGTACGTTTCTTTTTGCTTGAAATTTGGGCAAAATGATATTGCTCTTTTGTATCATGCTACATCCTGAATTGAAGATTGAATCTCTTCAGTCTATAATTGTTGTTTGTGTTCTGTAAGGGGACTGATATTACTGATTACATTGCTCGATGTCTTGTTAACCGGACTTAGCATGTGGATCTTCATCTGTTGGTTGAGTTATGTTCAAGTAATGTCAGCGATATGAAATTGACCGTTTTCAATGGCAAATTGGTATAAATGTGTTTCTTCCCTTACATTTGTGTCAAAAAGACCATAGTGCTATGACGGTAGGATTCCACTTTGCCCTGAATAATACAAAAAGCAGTTTACATAGAATCATACTGTTCAGTTACACTCTTGACATTTCAACTACATTCAATTCAGCACTGATGATTTAAACATCAGATTTTAGCATCTATTATATTCCGACACCTAATTTCCTTTGAACACACCATCCTCGACAAGTAATTCAGAATATATTTTCTGACATTCGTAATATCTTTCAGGTATTGTGCATACATTATATATGTATACCTTGTCGTGGCTCTTGTTAGTGTTTTGAGTGGCACAACTTTCAGGCCTGTCTAGGGTCTTTCTACAGTGTTACCGTTATTCTAACAGTCAGCTACCAACACTCATTCTACAACATTTACCCCATTATGTGTTACTGGTATGCCTGAGATATGTAGGGTACTTTATGAATCTTTGTCAGATGCTGATGTGGTACCGTGCGCGTACGGCGGAACTCGCTGTCAAGAACACGCAGTTTGTGACCTGGATGTGAAGAAGTGCACATGTGAGACAGGTTATGAGCCATCCGGAGACACATGCATTGGTAAGTAGACTTCGTGGATTTGGAAAGGAATGAGGAATGTCTACTTTAAGAATGGAATTTGTTTTAATTAAAAATATACTTTGCTGTCAACTTAATCTTTTCCTTCCTTTCTTTGAGAACAACTGTTTATTTTTGATAGCTATAAATGTTTTACTCAGTCTTACTTTATGTCCTCTTTTTTTCTAAAATTGCATAAATCTGAAAATAAACTTGTCAATTACATTAATTTTACGCAGACGTTCTTTTCATTGGTAATAAAACTGAGGACGTATTCACTCACAGGATATTCAAAGCTCACATATCATTTCTTACTTATCAAAAATGACATTATTTTCTATGTCTGTTCTTTTAATATCCAGTCCTGAATACTCAGACGCATCCTTCTAAGTAGTCATTGCGCCAAGCTATACAGCTGTGCAGTTTTGCATCGCTCATTTCTTTTTCAGCTGCGGCGTGTCATCAGGGAGGTAGTGTTTGCCCCGCCCACTCTCACTGCAAGAACAAAGAGTGCATATGTGATGATGGATATGTCAATTACAACGGAGCATGTAAAGGTAGGTTTGGCATGACAACCTCAATGGTGGTGGTGGTAAAATGTTGTTGTAAAACCCAATTAAATCTGTACTGAAGTTAAAGTTTCCAAAACATTTACACAGCGCCACCTGATGTTGCAGCACCAATTGAGAGAGTGTCATCTGAATTCATTTTAAGATTGTATAAAGAAAAACGACGAGTGTCGGTACTAAAATATGTTAAAATATTCCCCATGTTTCAAGCAGTATGCTCATTATCAAGGCCCTTGATACCAACACCATTGTAAGATTACATTATTTGCTTGATTATGGTCAAACAATGGACAACTTTGACGTAATCTGCCCAATCTGGCATTAAGTGAGCAAGTGATTTTCTAAGACAGTCAAAATGTTTTGTTTCATCTTGTCTAACCCACACTGTCTTCAGTGTCTTGGGTTGATAGACAGGGAAATACATCATGTGATGCATAACATAATGAGGTAACCCTAGCAACTCTGACCAGACACAACTGTGGTGTCCTTAGGGATTATAACCGTGACTAAGAAGCCCATGTGGGTCACTTAATTCAATGGGCCGTTGTGTTTGTGCTAGGAAGTTTCTCCCTTCACTCCATGAATGATGGACTCAATTTCCACCTGGCCAAAATTCTTTCATGATGCTTACAATTGTTGACTCACGTAGCACACAATATGGGCACAGTCAAACTTTTGCTTTGTGTCTTGCTTTTGACATATATCAAAAATGGTTTTAAAACAACACCTACGAAGAAGCAATTTTCGTACAATCATAGGCAATAGTTGAATATAACGTGCCTGCTATTTTGAGAACCAGTTGATGCCTGTTATTCAGTGGAGACAACTGGTTCTCAAAATGCGGGTATGTTATATCAACCATATTCAACAGTTATGTATTGTTTCTTTGATATTGTCATTCAGATGTACTTGCACTTCATGTGCTAAGAGCTACATTTTTCTTTGAATTAATTATCTATTATTATTATTATTAATTTCATTAATGCTTCCATTGTCATGTTATGCCTTTTGGACCTCCTATACGTGACATTTTCCGTTTTCTTGCAGATAAGAGTAAGATCCCCTGCAACCTGGGCGGTACAAAGTGCGCAGATGTCAACTCTTACTGTGACCCCATTAGTTGCACCTGCAAGTGTAAGAGGGGTTACGTGTTGTACAAGGGGTCATGTAAAGGTCAGTCATGGACCAGTTTGTAACTTGTGTTATAACATGGAACGAACATTTCATTCATCATATTTTAATGCGCCCACGTATATTGTCGACAGTTCACACTCAACAGCAACCACAACTCAAAATTAAAATTTCCTCGCTTACAATATTTTGAAAACTACAGAGACAAATTATTTCAAATGAACCTAATGTCCAAGTGAAAACACCATAACGAGGAGACAATTTTTTTACTCAGAGATGAATATGAATGATAGAGTGCTATAATCGCTCTGAAAATTCCCTTACCACCTGTGCGACCAGATTTCCACTTGCCCACTGTCATTTTCATGGTGTTGGTGGCTGGGCAAATGGCTGGTATGTAAAAGTTCCCTTAATTGTCTCTCTGTCAAACTGCCAACCACGTTTGCCACTGTTTCTGTATTGTGTGCAAAAACGGCTGCTTGATACAGGCCATCTTGTGTTGTGTCAAGCTATCACATTTCGGGCATGACTATTCAGTATCCACAGGGATAATATAACAAATATTTTCCCACCCAGGACCAGAAACTTTTTGTTAAGCTTTGTTTACTTACACAATTCAACTGGAACAATTGTATGACTCAAAAAACTGCTTTCATTGATGTTGCATGTGAATTTCAAAAGCCCTAGTGTTTGTGAATGACTCCTGATTTACACAAAATTCTCTGCGGACACCTTACTTCTTCCAAGCCCAAAATTATCTGAGCAGGGAATACTAGTAGTCTTGCGATGCCTTTGCTGACAAGTCAGCGATAAACTTGAAATATTTCAAGGACTCTTTTAAGTAACAAAACTGAAAAAATAGTGACATTTGTCATACCTTTGTTTTTGTCAATAACACAAAACATTCCCTAAAGAGCACCATGTGTGTTTTTCGTTCTCCCTGTTGGGTCTTTATTTTGGCTTGGGCTGCTTCGGAAATCCCCACTAGTTCTGCTAAACATATTTCCATTTTGAGACTGAGGCACACTTTCTGAATGTATGATTCTGTTTACGTAGATATATCCACTATACCGTGCCAACATGGTGGGACAAAGTGTGAGTCTGCTGCATACTGCGTTCGTAGGAAAAAGTTCTGCAAGTGTAAAAAAGGCTATGTCAAATATCACGGAATTTGTACAGGTAAATAGTACATTTGAACGACAGGTTTCAAAACAGATCATTGGGTTTGTTGTTAAAAGAATACAAATCGCAGTGTTGATTCACTTCATAACCTAAAAGATGAGATAGGACAAGGCTACTACACAATTCCATCCATCTGATAAATGCACGTAAGTTTTAATCTCCATCACTAATTTCTCTCAGTGACCCTTACTGACTTTATATACGATTCGGGTTTTCAAGAATTTTAACTTGTAAAAGTCTCTGTATGTTACTCGAAACAAAGTATTTTACTATTGATATGACAGATTAAAAGCCTTATATAACCTGACTAGTGATGTGTTATCACCAGCTTATATGGGTTTTGTCACCGTGGCCAGAGAGATATTTAGCTGCATTGCAGTCATGATGTCCTTGTCAACTGTCATGCTTTGCTGCCAGGGTCTCATGATTGTGGATTAATTGTGAGTGAGACTTGCCCTAATATGAGCGGGAGATTGACCTAAATTGTTTCATAGTTTTGTCATAGCATTGTCTTTGTATCGTTGTTGTATCGTTGTTGTATCATTATTTTTAGACATCAAGAAGGTGCCTTGCCAGTACCATGGTTTGAAGTGTCCCTCAAGGTCGTCATGTGACCGTGCCCAGCTGAAGTGCATGTGCAAGACTGGTTATATTTATTACAATGGAAAATGCAAACGTAAGAATAGATGAGATATACATCATGCATGAACACTAAACACTGTTGTAGGGTGGTCTTTTGTCTGGATGAACTAACGCCATTTTGTCTTGGTAAACCGTAACTCAGTATACGACACACATACTCGAGATGATCAAAACATGAGTGCATCGAAGTTCCGACCAACACATCTTCGTTATTAGTAGTAATTCCAGTTACAGTCCAGCTGTAGCGTAACTACCATGTTTATTCATTACCCACATTGCATGAGTTATGATGTCCTATTCAAGTCAGTGATAACATTGTGTTAGGTGTAGTCCCTGAGGTCCCTATGATTGCATGGCCATTTTGTGTTATGTGCATTGCAATACTGGTCTCATTTTTATAGGTTTGTTATCGTAGCTTATTAAGTGGTGCTCTTTGAAAGAAAAGATTGGTCCATATGCTCTCATAAATATATTTAAGGAATCAAATATCATTTTGTACCTTTTTATCTTGATTTATTGTTGATATTTCAGTCTCTGGATCTTGTCAAATTGTGCATTTATTCTGCAACAAACAACACTTATTTGTTAACTTGGGTTTTTAAAAGACTCCCGTAGTGCTAATAGGGTGAAACTGAAATCGCAAACCTCAAACTGGAATGAATGAAGCTAGAGGCTGCCACTCCTCCCAATAAAGTAATCAGTGCTTTTATTAAGTGTAATTAGGACACCTAACGTGCAGTATTAAAAAAGAAAACAAAGAGCTCCACCCAAAACATGAACCAAACCAGTGGTTTTCACTGATGGCGCCGCTGTGCAGGGTTTTACACTCGCGTCTGTAACAAAAACACACATGCTGACTTAGTCGCATCTTCATTTAATGAATTAAAGTGGCTCCATTTTTGCCTGAGGTTTTTGTTCTTAGGCTTAAAATTCGATATCTGAGCCTGTGACTAGCAAGCTGTACTCCATATTTGATTAAAAAATTGACAAATCACGTGTCATTGTTGGAGGGAGTAATTTTTTTCAATTTCATGCAGTGCTATCAATCAGTTATTGGTTACGTTCCGTGGATTCGTCGTATCATTTTCGAATTTTGTGTTGTGCAGAAATGGCAGTTCGTTATTTCCAACCTTCTCTAATTCATCTTACAGCCTTGGATAAAGTGCCTTGTGAACATGGTGGTAGGAGGTGTTATCTGGCAAACAGCAAGTGTAACACAGAGAGGCGTACCTGTGAATGTGTCTTTGGATATGTACTGTATTATAAGGCTTGTAAACGTGAGTATGTTGGGTTGATTGTACAAGTGTAACAAATAGAGCTCACCTGTGAATGTGCCTTTGGCTGTGTACTGTATTATAAGGCTTGTAAATGCGAGCACTTTGAGCTAATTGTACAAGGATGGGCCGGTAAGCACAGGGCTTCGAAAATTGAAAGTATGATTAAATTGAATGAAATTTTTAAATGCTAAATGTACTGAAATGTCTCGTTTGTTTTACACATTCCATAGTTTCCTAGACGACTGCGACACAACTTGTAATCAAAGGAAATGGGAATTGATATAATCTGAAATTTCGGCGTTTGAAATGCTTTGGTCACCTGTTCATTGAAGTTTAAAGCTTCATTATTAAAATGATATAATGATATCCTTTGTAGCGAAAAAGGATGTTCCATGTGAGAAGGGGGGAATAAAGTGTGTCAAACAAGATACATACTGTGATGTGGAGAAGGGGCAGTGCGTATGTGACCCCTGTACAGTCATGTATCAAGGAGAGTGTAGAGGTAAGGTATACAGGACATGGTAAATGACCAGGTTACAGTGTACAATCTGTGTTGGCCCTGTTATGAAAATCAGATACAGGTCCTCTGACAGTCCTGGGTTGTGGTCAGTCTAAAAACTGAAAGATAAATTAGTGCATGTCTCTTCAGAAACTCTTCATAATCATGGAGTAATCCCATTTTAATCTGCTGAAATTAACACAATACATTTACCGTGTCACCACTAAATAACTCTTGAGATATCCCCCAAATAAATCAACACAAGAATTTCAGTCGGCTCGCTCTAATGATATCGAGAAGAAGAAGACAGCCAGTACACCACAGCAGGGAACTGAGTAGGGTAAAAATTCTCTAATTTGGGACAGTCGCTAGAATTTTGGACGTGGAAACACCCTAAAAAATTGAGTTTTCTTATTCTGGAATTTGAGATAATGTGATTATGGTATTCGTTATTTTTCTCAAATTTCAGACAATATGTTTTCAATCTACATAGTGGGTAATTATGTCATCTTTCCCATGATTCTTGACCCTGAGCAAAATACCTAAATTTGCACAGTCCCAAATTGGCGAATTTTTTTCGCACCCAACATGTTGCTGTAAGTAAGTTTTACATTGTTTTGATGGTGTTTGGGGTTTTTTGTGGGACAGTGGAGATTAAAGTGAAATTAATGTGTAAACCCGGATAAATAGTAATTTTAGTTTGTGTATTAAAGCCAGAGAGGATCTCGGATTCACTGTATATTCTGAAACTGGTGTAGGGCCTTGAAATTAGTGAATAAGGTCTTCGCTAGTTGCTATGAGGAACTATTGAATAGAGCAGATGTGAAATTATGTGTCATCAATAGATTAAGGAGAATGACACTCATGGCTTTCAACATCGCCCACAAGAGGTCGCCCTGGTTGCTTGATGACGTTATCGCAATCGGAGATATTACTCGTGATTTAAGGGGTACAAATGAGGCTATTTTGGAAATCAATCTTTTAAATACTGCCTCAGGTTTCTAAGTTTAAATATTAATTTTAACTTTTTCTAAATATTTAATCTAAAATTTGTAATTAGCCGGTCTAAACAGTACTAGTTGTTGCTTTTGTCAGTACTGACAATAAACAAATCTGTATCTGCATTACGTTTGATAACTGTTGTAGATAAAGAGAAAGTTCCATGCAGTGCCGGTGGAGTGAAATGTACCAAGTGTGGCACTGTGTGCAATATGAAAAGGAAAAGATGTCAATGCAAGGCTGGCCTCATCAACTACCACAATGTCTGCACAGGTATACTCTTTGCTGAATGGGAGTAAAGTCATAGAGTTTGGTTTGAAGAATGTGGGAGACTCCTGCCATTATGAATGTTGACGAAGTTTGCGAAAGTATCTGTTTTTATCTTGCTTAAGCTTGCTGATATTGATTTGAGATGAAATACTTTTGACATCTGCTGTCCATACTTTTCAGTGAGAAACCATGCTTTCTCATCAAGTGAAGGTAGATGTCTTGCTTTCAGAATCCTTGATTTAGATAAAGACTGTATCAAAATTCAAATCTAAATAAATTATAAATATGCCCTAGTTGAGCTGATAAAATGTATAGCCTCCTGAAAAATATTTTCTGAAAACACTTTTGTACTCTGTATGTTTTGTCAGTTTATCGTAAATGGAATATTTTGATTGATATTTGTACATGTATGTATCTAATTTTGTCCTCAATGTTATCGATCATTTTAGTTAAAGTGATACCATTCCTCTAATGTAGGTCTTTTCATTGCCTGTAACAGTTTCATTTTCCAAACCTCATTTGCTTGTAGCCCGTCAAGATGTGCCTTGCTCTGCTGGGGGACGTGCGTGTGGCGTTCATGCCAAGTGTGCTGCTAAGACCTGTAGGTGTCTGAGTGGTTACGTGAAGTTTGGAGGACGATGCACAGGTGAGGTCACTCTCACTATCACTAATATGGAATTGTGTGCTGTGAAAAACATCATACATTTGGAAACCGGGCCATTCATTGGTATCCTGTATTGTAGAATGCTTCTCTACATCAACCGGGAAAGCTGGTGCTCCGTCTGCGCTTGATATCATGAAAGTTGGTCTAAGCTCTTATTGTGTTGTACAGGGCAGTTACCACATTACCAATGAAGTTTCGCATGACAAGTTAGTGTAAAAGCCTCCTTTCGGGGAAGACATACACTAAAAATTGACCAAAATGCTGTGATGGGTTTTTGTTTTTGACAACAGCTTTGAGTCGATGCATGACTTTAGATTATAGCAATGTATTCATTCAGCCTGCTAGGTAATTGGGGTTTGTGTCATGACATCGGACAAAAGACTGAGCCTGGCGATTAACAAAAGAAAAATTGATATCAGGCCTCTAAAAATTGGTGTCGTCTGGAATGAGGACTAAATGGGAGTTTGTTGTAATGAGTGCAGCTAAGGAAAACCCCGCTTTCACTTCTCATCTGAATAGAGACAAATTTTATAGTGGCAAATGGTCTAAATAAGAAGATAGCTTTTTGGATGGAACACGGAATTATACCGGGTTTAGTTATAATTATTTATTCATAATAATTATTTATTTGATATTTTACACAGCCAAAGCTGATGTACCATGTAAAAACGGAGGTGAAAGATGTCCTGCCAACTCTCAGTGTAATGTGGCCAGGAGAGTGTGTGAGTGTGTCACGGGGTACATCAAAGTTCAAGGTTCATGTGTCCGTAAGTATGAAGTCAGCATTGGTGGGACTGAAACATTAATTTTGAAAATTATGGTAAAATTTTGCAAATTTAGGACGAAAGATGAAATTTATTTTCTCTTTTTCATCAATAACATAACACTTACCAGAAGTATGCTTTACGATATCCGAGCTCTGTACTATAGCTGCTAACAGGCTATATTTTGAAAATATGTGGGCATTCACAACAATTTTAGAAACCCTAATTGAAAAATGAAAAAAATTCTATTTTTGCCATTATTTTTATTCGATGTTGGTGACGATTTACTGTACGCTATTTACCCATCACTTCAATTGCAGTTGAGATATTGAATGTTTATATTCCTTGCAAAAAGCTGAACTTGTAGCTGTCAAAAATATCCCATAAGTGGTGCCATCTGGCATCATGTCAGTAGCTTTTTTACTTGAAAATGGCACTTCATTGGAACATGTGAACAGTTCTAAATCCATTGTATGATGCACCCACATGTACATGTAGGTTTGTCCAATGTTTGCTGCTGTATCTTCTAAACCTCTAACAGGATTTTAATGAGTTGTGGCATATGTGTTTCAGAAGCTGACTACAAAAAACAAATTTTGGACCGACCTAACTACTGCTGTGCTCTCTGTTGACAATTTTTATTCTTTTAGTTTGCTTCCGTATGTTTGGACTTTGTTAACAGATTTTTGTGAAAGTTCAGTTGGCAAATATAGTTCTATTAAGGAGACGCCTACCTGGATTTGGCATCTTCTACTCCACCTAGTTTTCTGTGACCGCTGGTCTCTATCTGCCAAACTGCACGGAGGATTATCATGAAAATTGACAGATGCAGGTGTTTCTTTGGCGTTCCCTAGTGACGTGTTTTTGCATCCGTGACTGTTTTTCCTTAACCCATTGCAAGATCTATGTGCAAATGGGATATGTGTTTCAATAGACCTGACAATGGATGTAAACGTTTTAGATGGATCCGACTACTGTTATGCCCTCTTGTGGCAATTGTAATTTTTTGTGTTAGCCTCTGTATCTTCGGAGTTCATGGATAGATTTTTGTGGAGTTAGACAAATAGATTTCTTTTAAGGAGATGTCAATGTCTTTTTATTTTCAAACAGCTTCAATGTATTCTGTGCCACCTAAAGACTATTTTTGATAATTTTGATTAATGTTTTGGCAACTTCTTTATCCACCACTCTACTCAAAGAATCATTGTTGTGACTTGTAATGGCTATTTTGCCTCTGTATCTGTGGAGTTTTTTTGGCTTATTTTCATGAAATTTAGTAGTACTACACACTACACAGTTTTTGGTTAGGTACATGACCCATTCCAATTTTCGGACAAGTTTGAGGTATTCTGAACCATCTAATTGGCATTTTTATGATACTAACATACCTAGAAACATGCAGTTGTGGACATCTTTAACTCTGCGTTGCTCTTGTTAATAAAATGGTTACTCGCTTGTGCAGTCAGTAGGCACATTTTAACCAACCTTTCTGTTTCTAGCAACAAACATTCGCTGTGGCCCAGGGTACACTTGTTCTCTTGCCCATGCATCCTGCGTCAACAACATTTGTGTGTGTAAGGCTGGATACGTGCTCCACGATCAGACATGCAAAGGTGAGTTGTTTCTGATGATTAAACTTGGCGCTCGGAAGTTATGCATTAGTCAAGTCATGTTGGTCTTAACACAACTTGTTCATTACGTTTAGCAGAATGCAAAAAGATGATTTCCACCAGCAAACAATTAAGGGTTCACTTAATGCAAAAAGGAGATCTGAAAGAACATCAGTTTCAACCGTTGGTCAACTACACCAACACTGAGCTGTATCATATCTGTGTCATCTGGTGCTAATTGCTCCCATGGCAAGACTGACATTTAATTAGAATGGACTGCGTCATTAAATGGTGCTTTTTTCATTAGTTGACAAACCGTAGTTGCACTTTTCAGCCAAGTCGTCTGTTCCATGTGAGAGTGGAGGATCTAGGTGTGTAGCTGGTGCAACATGTGACGCTGATACCAAGAAGTGTGAATGTAAATATGGATATTTACCTTATAAGGGAAAATGCACGGGTAAGTCTGCAACGTTTATATTCTATTAAACAATTTCTCATTTAATCCATAATTTTTCTTTATGTTAATTAATATTTTGCTGAATTTCTTCTTGTGTGTTTAACGTGTAGTACATATTATTTTTCGTGATTTTTTTCTTAATGTCTGTTTATATACAGGGGAGGTTTAATCCTCCCTAATCGCAAGGTTTTATTCTCTCAACTCGAATGCAATAAAGTAATTTGTGCACAATACATCTTGTCAGATTGTCAACATTACGTGTTTGAATGAAGAACTCCATATTTATATGCGGCAGGTCTTGTTGACTAGATGTAGTAATCACTGACACTTTGTCTTATTCTACTGGACTGTTTTTATTTGGCAGAGCAAGAAAATGTTCCATGCGAGGCTGGAGGGTTTGTGTGTACCCCGCACGCATACTGCAAAGCTAGTGGAGAGTGTGTTTGTCTTGATGGCTATGTAAAACGGAAAGGCCTATGCATAGGTATGGACAGGGCTTTACGTGGGTGTGCTGGGAGGGATTATGTTGTAGTATTGTGTTACTATCTAGCGTAATCATATGTTTGTGTGAATGAAGTATTTCTCTCTGTAATTAGTTCCAATAAATATCTGTTGACTCGAACGTGATGTTGCCATTATCGCCTGTAACCTGTCCAATATCATTTCAGATTACTTGGGTGAAAAGGCCCCGAGTGGGCCAGGATAGGTACATGTGACCAGCACGACTTTGTGTTTCTCTTACCCATCAGTACACAAGTTCTTTTTAGTTCAATATGTATTGGGTATTTTGTTAGGTGCTAAACATCACTTTGGAAGATAATTGCTATTCAACTTGACATTGGCTTTAGTGTACCTTTTCTCCGTCAGATTGTTCTTTATGAATGTGACTATTCCGTTGTTATTGCTACTAAAATGTTCTTGTAATTTATAAATGTTAACACTGAAGTGCAATTAACCAACACTATTATAGAACATTACGATTGACACTTGAATATCTCATTACCACTGACACTTGAATATCTCATTACCACTGACACTTGAACATCTCATTACCATTGACACTTGAACATCTCATTACCACTGACACTTGAACATTTCATTACCACTGACACTTGAACATCTCATTACCACTGACACTTGAATATCTCATTACCACTGACACTTGAACATTTCATTACCACTGACACTTGAACATCTCATTACCACTGACACTTGAACATCTCATTACCACTGACACTTGAACATCTCATTACCATTGACACTTGAAAATCTCATTACCACTGACACTTGAACATCTCATTACCACTGACACTTGAATATCTCATTACCAATTTGTCTATTTATTTCAGATGACTATGATGTTCCGTGTGACCAAGGTAAGCTCTCCACGCTCTTTTGTATCTGATTACTGGCCCAGTTGAACTAACAGCAGTCTGTTCTGTTCTGTAAGAGAATCCTATGTATTTAGTGTATACTAAATTGACATTATTGGGTCTTTATGGATTACTCTTTTATACACGTGATATTTTAAAATTTAAATATTAGCTACACGGATATTGTGGAATATGTTATTTTGTAGCTGAGTTTGATTAGCAAAAATGTAAATCTAAAGCATAACAGTCACAGATATGTCAAAGGTTTCATGACAGCTTGTAAATTAAACTTAGTTTGTTTTCTTTATTTATCACTTGGTAATTTCCTAGGTATAGACTGTATCCTCTACCCTTTGGTGGACTGATCTGTGAGTTTGTCCTCATTGCTGAAACAGTGCCTAGTTTGAGCTAGTTTTTTTTTACATTGTTAAGAAAACATCAAAACGTTTTTATTGTTTCATAAGACACCACAAATTCCCCAGACTGCCTTACTGCTTTGATGGCTAAAGCTAAGCCGCCATGACAAGGAATTTAACAATTTGGTCTGAAACTAAAATCTGCTGTCAGTTCTTCATACAGAAATTCTTTCGAATCTGAATAAGGATCAATGTGAGATCGATTTTATTATGGTGTATTTTTACACAAGGACTGGGTTTACTGCACTTTTAAATCAGAAGATTTTGTATGTTGTTTCCTGATCTGTAATATTGTTCACAGATGGAGACAACACACCGTGTGCTGAGGGTGGGAACAAGTGTACTGAGCCCCACACTCACTGTGAGGACTTCAAGTGTGTCTGTAACCTGGGCTATGTTCTGTACCAGGGTGAATGTAAACGTAAGTTTTGGTGGCTTTACCACACTGTGCACTGAGAGGGGTAACAAGTGTTTAGAGCTCTCAGTCACTGAAGACCTCAAATCTTTTTGTTACCTGGGCTATGTTAAGTTGACCAAGTTGCATGTAATGGTTGTATGTACCTGTGGTTAGGAAATATTAAAGCCACACTGGTATCTGGAAATTAGAACCATCGGAAGTGTAATGTCGAGTGTAAATATGATCTGAATATCAAGTTTTACCTGTTACATGTTGGCCATTCATTACTGAATTCAATCAATCTGTACAGCTGTGTTAGTCATATCTGAGTAGTCCTTGCCTTTAACCTGCTGACCTTCCTTGCAGCACGCAATAATGTCCCTTGTGATAAAGGTGGCCGTAAATGTGATGATATCCACTCACAGTGTGATGGTACTTCATGTCAGTGTAACTATGGTTACATACTATACAAAGGTGTCTGTACTGGTGAGTACCTTCTTTTAAGCTGGTTGTACCAAGTGGCACCACGAATCAAGCCCAGTTGAAAGGTGCTATGAAATGACTTCTCCAGAACAGAAACTCAGTGCTGTATATGATTTGTTGTTTGTGATAGAAAACATCCTATTTTGATAATGGATATTTTGCGACTCTTAAATGACTGGCGAATGGCTGTGTGTTTTCACACGAGACCATTAAGTGAAATAGTAAGTGTAGTTATTGGATCACATAGGATTTATGTTGTGCAGCAAAGTGATCTATGAATGCTCACATTCGCCAAAACCTTAGTCTACCAAATAACACACAGCCAGTCAGTTTAAAATGGCCATTTATATGATATTATAATCCAATATGGAATTCTGATTTTGTTATGAAGTTCAGTTCATGGATTGCATCTCCTGCTAGATTCTCTAGCAGAAAATTATTTTATCATATTATTTGAAGTGTACTATTTTAATTTGGGCTTTACAAGAGTACTGCCTTTTAGTGCCTGCTTTGCATTGAGCTTACTGTGAACCTCTTCTCATGCACCAGATGAGGACCATGTGCCGTGTGAAGCCGGTGGGAAGAAGCCATGCGGTGCAAACGCTCAGTGCAAGAATCGGGTCTGTGTTTGTGATGAGGGTTACGTCATGTACCTTGGATCATGCGTAGGTGAGCTGGCAGTGATTACATGAAAAGTGTAGGGTGAGCGCTTAGCCGAACACTGTCCGGTTCATATTATAATTTTCAAAAGTAGGGGGTCGGTAGTTTGGTGTTGACCTAAATAAATTGATAACGGGATGGTCATTATATGGGGGAAGGGTACGTGTAACTCACTGTGACATACACGGTGTGATTTTGAAATATGGGTCTACCATTGTCACTCATTTGCTTGATTGAGTGAATTTTTAAAATTTTGCATGAATGTGTAATTTCTAACCTGAATTAGCGAAACTGCAGTTTTGTAGCCTAAAATATATTAAGAATTTTCATTGATTATCATAGTTTATGGTAATTTGTTGACTTCTGCGGAATACGAGGACATCAAATGAAATGAATTCAAATATGGGGGATAGTTTTTCAATTTGGGACTCTATTTTAATTGGTTTTAATAAAAGGGTGAAGTATACATATTATATTACTGAATATACTGAGGGAAGGACATTGTTCCAACAATCTCTCAGTGAACAAGAACTCAGTTATTATTTTCTCAAGACACCCAAGATTCATGAGAATAAGTGGCTTTGAAAATGAGGAATTTTAATTGTTCCCGTTGCATTTTCTAGAGGATAAAAATGTCCCGTGTCAAAATGGCGGAGAGAAGTGCGACACTAACGAAGTATGTAACGAGGACACTAAGAAATGTGAATGCGTCGCTGGTACTATCCGCTATAACCAGAAGTGTACAGGTTAGTTAACGTACATAGGTCATATTTTCGGTATCAAACTCTCAGGTAATTTGAAATTTTTTTACTAAACACTGCTTGTTTGATATGGCTGCATGAACATTTTTTCAGTACCGTATTGCACACAATCTTGTATGTATTATATATTTTGTAACATTCTATTGGTCAGTTATTTCTTGCTCGCATGCGCCCAAAAATAAACTTAGTGACTGCGCCAAGGGGCGTCCAAGGTGAGAATTTACGCAGATGACGCGCTCTCGTGTAAAAGTTGCCCCACTAATTTGTGAAGCATGTAAAAAGTGACTGTCTGCATCCTCACGGCTTTATCAGGTGACAATAAAGTTATGTGCTTTCAATTCACTCTTGATTTAGACTACTCAATGACTGCTGTAATGGTTGGTCTCAAGTTGTTTCTTACTTGTATGAGAATGATAGTGATTTTCGGTGTTGCAAAGAACTGACATTATTGTCATTATTCAAGACCATGCTTGGTGAATAAAATGACATATCATGACAAGTCAACTTGAAGGGAACTTGAGCAATAATGAGCTTTCAGTTCTTTTCAAGCCTTGAAATCACTACACATGTCAACCTATATGGAATGTCTGTAGTTTATACAAACTTGATTCAATAAAAGTAGTATGCGGGCTTATAAATAAGTTATATAGATTCTTTGTAAAAAACTTCAATATTTATCTAGAGCTGTTACAATTCCCACGATGATAAAAAAACGCATAACATTTACAAATTAAACATTCTGTACACCACAAAAAGCATAAACAGCCAGTAAAGAGTCTTTTGAAATCGCACATTATCGCATGCAGCTGTACGTGCTACTCACTAGTTTGTGCGAGCATGTCTTCTGTTTTCATAATGATTGAATTTATTAATATGTCATGTTGCAATCCAGTTTTGGGATCTTGTGGGTTTTTTCTTTAAATATGGATGATACATACGGGGGCTTGAAGGGGTGGACGTGCTTGAATCACACCAACCTATTTTGACTGAGGAGCAGTTTTAAGCCAGTCTCATAACAGTAAGTGGGATAAATCAAAATTTGGATTTGTCATGGAAGGTGAGTTCAATTATTACTACTTTAACTTGCTTGTAGTAGAATTTTATTAAAAATTTTAATGTTCTTTTAGATGAAAACGAGGTACCTTGTTCACACATGGGTAAAAAGTGCATGCCGAATGCGCACTGTTTCATATCTCGCAAGAAATGCGTTTGTAACCCTGGCTACAATAGATTTGGCGATCATTGTGTTTGTAAGTATGTTCGTGAATATTTTTATTGGGAGTTCAAATTTGAAATTGCACTATTTCCTAAAAGTTACTGGACCTAATTTCGGTGAATGAAACACTTAAAATTCAAAATAAACCAAATTTTATGTAAGTTATTCTTGGAGAGGAATCATGATCTCCAATCTGGTACAAATATTCCTAATTTGATGTCCTTGCATTCTCTACCAATTATTGCAAACAATTTAATCGGTGGCCCTAGAATAGCAATGTTTGTCAGACTGCCTACTTTTTGTCACATTAATTTTGTCAGTTAAGAACAGATTGATGTTTTTGTCGAAAACACTCAGTGAAAACTTGTGAAAGTTTATTCCAAGCAATTCGAAACCTATCACGAAAGGCAAAAATCAACAATTCAGCAACTTTAAATGACGTTGATGTACAATATTGAAATTTGATGTCAATATTTTTATTTGAAATTAGTTAAACTTGTTTGTTTTGTCTGTTGTTTTGTTCACCGTCACCATGGGGACCAGAGGTCTGTTGCAAGTATGATGATAACAATATTTCATTTTGTATGTTGAGCACATGTCATTAAGAACTACGTCTAATTTCTCGATGAGTAATGTTTAATGCCTTTTAACAGTTGGGATTCGAACAGCCAGTAGCCACAGTTCCTGAACTTTTTTGACTTCTTTTGTTTGGGAAGTAAGGAATTAAGTTGGACACTATATTATGATAGAATGTGCTACCTATTGTACAGTTAAACAAAAAAATTGCTATGTCGGCTATATTTAAGTCTGTAGTCTATTAGAACTGGATCCATCTTTAAAATTTGAACCCTTTTAGTGTTTGAGTGAAAAAATTGGCTAATTGCCAACAGAATAAAAGAGAAACTGCATTGCTACTGCTGATTCCTTTTTAGGCGTGCTGGACCACAATAATCTGTTGACAAAGCTTGTGTACTTAATTCCCACAAGAGCGCTTATCTGACTAATCTTAACCCCTCAAAGGAATCTCCTCAGTTTTGAATAAGGGAGCGACAAATTTTCAGCCTTTTAGCCTTTTCACTGAGCTCAGTTATTTAGCAGAATTGTCGAACTTGTGTAATGATAACTCTGTTTATCTTGTGCTTAGCTGATGGTGAGCCTTGCAAACTCGGAGGGAAGAAATGTGGTAGTAATGCTCACTGTGTGGTGTCTCATGATGGCAGTCGATCATGCGTATGCTATACTGGGTACACAATGGTAGATGGAGTTTGTAAAGGTAAGGAACTGGTGTGTTGGAAGGGGGGGGGGAGTGTTGTGAGTAGTAGCCACTGTGTAGTGTCTAATGATGGTAGTCGATCATGTGAATGTTATACTGGGTACACAATGGTAGATGGAGTTTGTAAAGGTAAGGAACTGGTGTGTTGGAAGGGGGGGGGGAGTGTTGTGAGTAGTAGCCACTGTGTAGTGTCTAATGATGGTAGTCGATCATGTGAATGTTATACTGGGTACACAATGGTAGATGGAGTTTGTAAAGGTAAGGAACTGGTGTGTTGGAAGGGGGGGGGGAGTGTTGTGAGTAGTAGCCACTGTGTAGTGTCTAATGATGGTAGTCGATCATGTGAATGTTATACTGGGTACACAATGGTAGATGGAGTTTGTAAAGGTAAGGAACTGGTGTGTTGGAAGGGGGGGGGGAGTGTTGTGAGTAGTAGCCACTGTGTAGTGTCTAATGATGGTAGTCGATCATGTGAATGTTATACTGGGTACACAATGGTAGATGGAGTTTGTAAAGGTAAGGAACTGGTGTGTTGGAAGGGGGGGGGGAGTGTTGTGAGTAGTAGCCACTGTGTAGTGTCTAATGATGGTAGTCGATCATGTGAATGTTATACTGGGTACACAATGGTAGATGGAGTTTGTAAAGGTAAGGAACTGGTGTGTTGGAAGGGGAGGAGGGTATTTTGAGTAGTACCCACTGTGTAGTGTCTAATGATGGTAGTCAATCATGTGTATGCTATACTGGGTACACAATGGTAGATGGAATGTGTAAAGGTAAGGAACTGGTATGTTGGAAGGGGGGAGGGTGTTTTGAGTAGTACCCACTGTGTAGTGTCTAATGATGGTAGTCGATCATGTGTATGTTATACTGGGTACACAATGGTAGATGGAATGTGTAAAGGTAAGGAACTGGTATGTTGGAAGGGGGACGGGGAGTGTTATAAATAGTGCCCACTGTGTCCAGTGTTGGCTTGAGAATGTGAGTGGTAGATGGAGTGTAGGCATTGTGTCTTGTGAAAAATGATACTAGGTACATAAAGATAGGTGGAGCGTTTGATACTGAATGTCTGTTGGTAGACATGGTGTGTAAAGGTTAAATACTTGAAGAAACTTGTTGTAATGAGAGTTTTGCTCTGCCCACCATGCAATGTTAGGGGATTGGGCCATACAAAATAAATTAGAAAATAATATGATTACATTTGTGCTACTTTGACTCACCAAGTTTGTCTAGCTTATTCTACTGCCTTTTGCATAATTTTGTGTTTTTTGTCTGATTTCTTATAAACCTGACATGCCTCCTAAGGACTTCCAGGCACAATATCGTAATCCCACACGCAATGTATTTACTTCTCATTTCCAGCCAAATGTGGTCAACCTTGCCCTATCTCTCATGGCTCTGTAACCACAAGTGGTCCATATGTTGCCGGGAACGTTGCCAAATATGTCTGTGACAGTGGCTACTACATGACCGGCTATGACAGCATCACGTGTCTAGATAATGGTCAATGGACACCTTTGACTGCCGTCTGCAAAGGTAGGACTAGGTCTTTTGTTATAGAAGAAAGCTTGCAGTTATTTGATAAAACAAAATTTTGCTAAGTTTGTTGCCCTGTTGTTATGTGAGTGTGATCGTTTAGTATCATTTTCATTCCAAATCAACTGGCCAGTCTTTAAATTGACTGGCAAATCATAATTTGACTGAAGATTCAGTTCAGATATCCAAGTTTGCTAAATACAGTTCAGTGATTACTTCTGGGGCTTAAGATATGCAGTTACGAACTGTTGGAAAAGTGTGATGGCCAAACACTTGAGCTAATTATGATTACTGTGTGGTGTAGGTTTAACTGGATAATCAGCATGTGGTGAACATCCTTTAAACAAGATTCCCTCACTCCGGACCACTTTAGTCCACAGCTTGTGTTGTGAGTCGGTGATGCCTTTGTTTAACTGATAAGCCATGCTGGAAATTACGTTCCAATGAATAGCTCAAGGCTTGGGTTTTTATTTACAAAATCGCTATTACTTGACCAATTTTGAAAATTCAAGAATGCATGTAGTCTAATTTTTACTCCTCTATTCAAATTTTCCTTCAATTTTCATGTCCCAAAAAGAAAATGGAAAAATAAAGCCTAGATGCTTTCAAGCCCTCAATTTAGATCAGGGGCCCATTCCAATAAAACTGACTTAGCTAAGACAAATCTTAAATTTTAGTAAATTTTAAGATAAAACTTAAATTTGTCTCGAGACTGTTTTCAGCAAGAGATCCTAAGTTTGAATTAAGTTTTGGATAAAAGTTCAATCTTAATTTTAACTATGTGACTGGATGTGTAATTTTCAAAGTATGGAAGTTAAGACAAATCTTAGACTTAAGTCAAAAATGAACTTAAGTCAGTTTCTTGGAACGGGCCCCTGATCTCTGATAACAAAAAGTAATTACCATCACTATGTGTCCTTGTGAATAGGGTCACTCTGTTGATGACAAGCCCACTATTAAGAATGGACTGTGGATAGAGCCAGGTCCAGCTGACCACATAATCTATGATATTGGAGAATTTCAAAAAGTTCTCCAAATCGATCCTTATCTCAGTTTAGAGGGAATGTTTACAGCATGAGTGGTCTCTCGCAGTACTGGGTAATACTGTATTCCCTGTTTGTCGGTGTTTCAGCTGAGTGCGAGACTCCTGACAATATCCCGCACGGGTCTATATCTGCCAGTGGACCATACTATGCTGGTGTTGTGGTAAAATACACTTGTGACAGTGGCTACAAACTGTTTGGAAAAGCGAGCATCACGTGTCAAGACAACGGGCTGTGGACGCCCACTTTAGCGCAGTGTAAAGGTATACACAATTACACAGTTACACAATTACACAATTACAGGCTATTGATGAAATGTTGTGGCGCACCTTTTATGATGGTCTATTACCGATGAAGAAAAAAATGAGTAAAAAAACAGTTGATTTTGTTGAAATGTCAAAGGTTAATCAAAGTTCATAATGAATGAATTTTTTATTTTGCATCAGGCATGAAATGGCAGGCGTTTTGCAGATAGAAACTATCAGATACCGTATTGCAAAAGGTCATGAAAAGTGTTACAATTTTGACTTTTCATTATTTATTTGAGGGTTTATGGTACACTCAATAATGGTTCTTCATAATGGCCTTAAGCTGTTGCTGTAAACAATGTGGTCTGAGCCTCTGCTTGTGTCTTACTTTGTCCCTTGGTCTCTCCCCAGATAGTTGTAGTGAGCCTACGCCTATTGCAAACGGAGTTGTCTCATCTATGGGCCCATACTATGCAGGAGATAAGGCCACGTACACATGTAAAGATACGTACACGCTGACAGGGGACAGCACTATCACGTGCAAAGATGGCGGCGTATGGACTCCAACCACTGCTATGTGTAAAGGTAAGTGTGATGAGGGGTCTAATGGTGTTTTGTTTGTATTGCGGCTAAATCACAGGAGAGACCTTCCTCAAGGTTAGGGTAGTTTTTACCTTATTATTTTTCCCACAGTTTAAAGACAACTATTGTGTTGCATTTTCTAACTAAAGGTAAAGTGCAACTTAACTAACTACGATAAAAAATTCTCCAATTTTTAGACAGTGAAAAACTAGTTATTTTGCTCAAGGTTGGAGCTGATCCCAAATTCTTAAAAATAGGCAATATTGGCTGTTCCAAATTTAAAAATCACTTGAAAATAGCAAAATTACCTTCTCTGTAGAATAAATTAGATAGAAAACATTGTCCAAAATTTGAAAAATATTTATGCCAAAATTACCCGTCCCAAATTTTTTGGGGAGTTTCTGTGTCCCAAATTAGAGAATTTTTACCATGATAAGTCATTGTAATGTAATCACTCGTGGCATTCTTGAACAATAAATGTCAACACAGAGGTGGATAATTGCCAAGTAAAAATATTTCGCCTCACCTAATTCACATCCCCTCAGTTTTGCACCTTGGAAAATTCCAAAATGAACTCCTATCTTTGATTCTAGTAATACACGCCACTTTAAGCTTGTTAATAATGTCTGAGCTCTGTTTATTCCCCTCTTCATCTGTATGGGATATATCATGCTGTTGCAAACACAAGGGGAAAGAGGCGGCCTAGATGACTGTCGTGATCCAGAGGCATTTGCTCAGCAGAAAATTTCACCAGCAATTGGCAACCTATAGGCCTCATTTTGGTAAATTGGCACATGGCCATATGGCGGTACCTGTTATTCATTTCTTTTAATTTACTCACCAGTCCATCACGAAGACTGAATGTTCAGTTTATTTTGCATGGTCGAACTATTGGGAAATGGAATTTAATTTTAAAAATTTGTGTGTGAAATCAGTGCAGAATTACTGTAGCATTATTATTTTAATCGTCCAAGTACCCCCAAAAATGTACTGTTACACAACATAGAGGAGGGTGCTATACGGGATATGCAATACGGCCATTACTTCACTCCATTTAACTATAGATGAATAGTATACATCAAGCAGAAGTGAGCTGTAATCAAAATATGGTTATTTTTCTTAGATTTTTATGAAACCTCAATCCGCTCCTTTGCTTGCTTCAGCGGAGTGCAGCGAACCTCCGACCATTACACACGGTTCATTCTCTACCAGTGAGCCTTACATCACTGGCGTCGTGACCACATATACATGTGATGATGGGTTTTCTCTGATTGGCTCAAATACGATCACATGTCAAAGTAATCACAAGTGGTCACCAGCCCCACCTCAGTGTAAAGGTGAGTTCCTGAGCTTGGAGTGAATTTCCATGTAGTTATGTGTCACACTTACAATGCAATTGATTTGACACTTACGCTGGGGCATCACTAGTTAGATGGTGTAAAATTTGTAAGTGAAGATTGTCACCATATTTACCTTGGTCACCTTGAGATATTCCATAGTTTATTTCCAATCATTTTCATATCGTTATTCTGCTCAGACGTACTTCTTGGGACCTCTTGATCAACCTGCAGAAAATTGCTGTGCCCATTGGAGTTCATTGATATCTTATAAAGAGGGTATCATAGCTACTGTAACATTGCTATGCTTAACATTTCTCTGTTCTTTGTCTTTAGCCAAGTGTAGTGACCCCAGCCCTATCCCCTATGGATCTGTGTCTTCAACTGGTCCCTATGTGGCTGGGGACAAGGCCACATTTGTCTGCCAGTCTGGTTATCACCTGATTGGTGACGACACCATAACTTGTAAGAATGATGGAACATGGACACCCACCCAGGCTGTATGTAAAGGTAAACAACTTCGGAGCTCTATTATACTATCATGTTGTTCAGATTACTTTGTGAAAAGGAAGACACCTGGTAATCTTAAAGGATTAATGGGAGACATTGCCAGCCACCTTTATCTGGTCATAACTAGAGCTGAAACAATCCGTCAAGTACATTCTGTTAGTAGATTGATGAAGCTCTGACTTTAATCATTGTCTTTTATTGCTCTCAATCTAAAAATGGTTTTCCTCCTTATACAATTATTCTGGAGCAAAGTAAAACTTGTATAAAGATAACCAACCTTTTTAATGAATCAATTTCTAGGTAAATGCGATGCCCCACCATCCATTTCACATGGTTCAGTGTCGGCCAGTGAACCATATGTAACAGGATCTACTGCCACATACTCATGTGATTATGGCTTCAAACTTGTTGGTTCAAGTACTGTCACATGTCAGAACACAGGAGAGTGGAGCCCAGCGCCACCTACATGCAAAGGTAAACATTGTCAAGAATAAAGTCTTGCTGGTTTTGTCAAACATTTTCAGTGTGTTTTTGTGTGTTTGACTTTTGATAATGTTATATAGAGAGTAACCTTTCTACATAACATTGCTATGCTTAACATTTCTCTATTCTTTGTCTTTAGCCAAGTGCAGTGACCCCAGCCCTATCCCCCATGGATCTGTGTCTTCAACTGGCCCCTATGTGGCTGGGGACAAGGCCACATTTGTCTGCCAGTCTGGTTATCACCTGATTGGTGACGACACCATAACTTGTAAGAATGATGGAACATGGACACCTACCCAGGCTGTATGTAAAGGTAAACAATTTAACCAGAGCTTTAGTGCTGTATACTGCAGAATGTGAAACTTCTTGAAGTGAGAGATGAGCAATAATTTTAAAGGATTGATGCGAACTGGCTCTTTTTATCTCTAGTCGTGACTAGATCAGAAACAATTCATCAAGAACATTTTTTTTGTGGAATGGCTTAGTTGTGTTATATGTGTCATTGGCTTTGTGGCTTAAATCACATTGTTTTTGATTGCTGTTAATCAATTCACTACTTTCGTTCACATATTTATTCTGAAGCAAAGGAAAAGCTGTATATTAAGATAACCAACCTTTCTAATGAATCCATTTCTAGTTAAATGCGGTGCCCCACCATCTATTTCACATGGTTCAGTGTCGGCCAGTGAACCATATGTAACAGGATGTACTGCCACATACTCATGTGATTATGGCTTCAAACTTGTTGGTTCAAGTACTGTCACATGTCAGAACACAGGAGAGTGGAGCCCAGCGCCACCTACGTGCAAAGGTATACATTGTCAAAAATAAAATCTTTCTGGTTTTGTCAAATGCTTCCAGTTTTTTGCGTGTTTGACCTTTGAGAGTGTTACTCTTCTCTTGGCACATCTTATGTCATGGCTGTCTGTATTTCGGAACTTTGCTATAATTCTGATTGAATTTGTCTTTTATTATTTTTGTAGAATCAGTTTTATGAACTGATGGCTTGTTGTTTGAGTTCTAACCATCCATCCACTTAGTCCATATTCTAAAATGATCAGTCAAGTAAACTAGTGTACAGAATATTGATCTAGTTATTGGGGTCTTTTACAGTCATCATTTGACCTAGTTATTGGGGTCTTTTATGGTCATCATGCACAAAAACTGATGGTTCCATTGGCTGCATTGATGACTTAACGACAGTAACACTTTTCTGCGTAACAATTTTTTTATTCTTTGTATGCAGCCAAGTGCAGTGAACCCACCCCTATCCCCTATGGATCTGTGTCTTCAACTGGCCCCTACGTGGCTGGGGACGAGGCCACATTTGTGTGCCAGTCTGGTTATCACCTGATTGGTGACGACACCATAACTTGTAAGAATGATGGAACATGGACACCCACCCAGGCTGTGTGTAAAGGTAAACAACTTCGGAGCTCTATTACACTATCATGTTGTTCAGATTACTTTGTGAAATGGAAGACACCCGGTAATCTTAAAGGATTAATGGGAGACATTGCCAGCCATCTTTATCTGGTCATAACTAGAGCTGAAACGATCTGTCGAGTACATTCTGTTAGTAGATTTATGAAGCTGTGACTTTAATCATTGTCTTTTATTGCATATAAAAATGGTTTTCATCCTCATACAATTATTCTGGAGCAAAGTAAAACTTGTATAAAGATAACCAACCTTTTTAATGAATCAATTTCTAGGTAAATGCGATGCCCCACCATCCATTTCACATGGTTCAGTGTCGGCCAGTGAACCATATGTAACAGGATCTACTGCCACATACTCATGTGATTATGGGTTCAAACTTGTTGGTTCAAGTACTGTCACATGTCAGAACACAGGAGAGTGGAGTCCAGCGCCACCTACATGCAAAGGTAAACATTGACAAGAATAAAGTCTTGCTGGTTTTGTCAAACATTTTCAGTGTTTTTGTGTGTTTGACTTTTGATAGTGTTATATAGAGAGTAACCTTTCTACATTAACATTGGTGCGCTTAACATTTATCTATTCTTTGTCTTAAGCCAAGTGTAGTGACCCCAGCCCTATCCCCCATGGATCTGTGTCTTCAACTGGCCCCTATGTTGCTGGGGACAAGGCCACATTTGTCTGCCAGTCTGGTTATCATCTGATTGGTGACGACACCATAACTTGTAAGAATGATGGAACATGGACACCCACCCAGGCTGTGTGTAAAGGTAAAAATATAACTAGAGCTTTTCTGTATACTGCAGGATGTGAAAGTTCTTGAAATGAGAGATGTGCAATAATTTTAAAGGATTGATGCGAACTGGCTCTTTTCATCTCTAGTCGTGACTAGATCGGAATCAATTCATCAAGAACATTTTGTTTGTAGATTGGCTTAGTTGTATTATATGTGTCATTGGCTTTGTGGCTTAAATCATAATGTTTTTGATTGCTGTTAATCAATTAACTACTTTCGGTCACATACATTTATTCTGAAGCAAAGGAAAAGCTGTATATTAAGATAACCAACCTTTTTTATGAATAAATTTCTAGGTAAATGCGATGCCCCACCATCCATTTCACATGGTTCAGTGTCGGCCAGTGAACCATATGTAACAGGATCTACTGCTACATACTCATGTGATTATGGCTTCAAACTTGTTGGTTCAAGTACCGTCACATGTCAGAACACAGGAGAGTGGAGCCCAGCGCCACCTACGTGCAAAGGTAACCATCAATAAATATTAAGAGAATCTTCATGGTTTTGTCAAATTTGATCAATTTTTTTTAACCTTTGAGAGTGTTACTCTAAAGTTCTCTTGTGAAAAGGTTATTACTAGCGGTACTTATTGTGATTTGATCGTTTGCATTCCAGAAATTTGTTATAATTCTGGCCACATTCCTCTTTGATTATTTCTCGATACTCATCTGCTTGGTTGTTGTATGTATTTTATACCATCGAACTCCCTAATCAATATGCTAAAATGATAACCAGTCAAATAAATTCCGTAAAGAAAGTAGACCTACTTAATGGGAATGTTTTATAATCGTGTTCATACACAAAACTGCTGAGTCCATTGTGGTTCGTTGATATCTTATATAGAGAGTAACATTAATGCTGTGTTTAACTGCTACTGTGACATTTCTCTGCTGAGCAGTTCCCTCTAAATGGTATTTCTGTATTCTTTCAGCTAAGTGCAATGACCCCAGCCCTATCCCCTATGGATCTGTGTCTTCAACTGGCCCCTACGTGGCTGGGGACAAGGCCACATTTGTGTGCCAGTCTGGTTATCACCTGATTGGTGACAACACCATAACTTGTAAGAATGATGGAACATGGACACCCACCCAGGCTGTGTGTAAAGGTAAACAACTTCAGGACTTTAGTATAATGTATGGGAATACTTTGTAAAATGAAAGACGTCCAGTAATCCTAAAAGGTTATTTAGAGGCTAGTCGTTCCATCTCTAGTTGTGACTAATTATCTAGTCATGACTAAGAGCTGATACACTGTCCATCCAGTACATTCTGTTTTAGTAGATTGACTTAGCCTGCCTGTTGTTCAGACTTTGTACATTAAACCATTGTATTTTGTTTCTATCAATTAAAGAATGGCTTCCCATCACATACATTTGTTGTGGAGCAAAATGAAAAGGTGTATAAGAAAACCATGACCCTTGTTGATTAATGTTATCAATTCTATTTATAGGTAAATGCGATGCCCCACCATCTATTTCACATGGTTCAGTGTCGGCCAGTGAACCATATGTAACAGGATCTACTGCCACATACTCATGTGATTATGGCTTCAAACTTGTTGGTTCAAGTACTGTCACATGTCAGAACACAGGAGAGTGGAGCCCAGCGCCACCTACATGCAAAGGTAACCATAGTAAAGAAGAAATTTCTCATGGTTTTGTCTAATGTTATCAAGCTTTTTTGACATTTGAGGGTGTTCTCTAAAGTTCTCTTGTCAAAGCGTTATGGTAGTTGTGAGTTGATTGTCAGCATTCCAGAGCTTTGCTATAATTCTGATCGCATTCCTCTTTGATTATTTCTCTAGAATCAACTGTTTGTTTCTTGTGTTTAAGGCCATCCAACCCGTTAACCAGTATGCTAAAACTATTGTGTGTCAAACAAATTTTGTAAGAAAATTGACTTGATGGAGCTGTTTTATAATGATATTCATACCCGAAACTACTTCGTCTATTGTGGTTTGTTCATTTGTGATATTGAGAGTAACATTGCTATTGCTATTGTAACATTGCTCCGCTGAGCATCCCTGTCAATGGCATTTTTCTATTCTTTGTCTTTAGCCAAGTGCAGTGACCCCAGCCCTATTCCCCATGGATCCGTGTCTTCAACTGGTCCCTATGTTGCTGGGGACAAGGCCACATTTGTCTGCCAGTCTGGCTATCATCTGATTGGTGACGACACCATAACTTGTAAGAATGATGGAACATGGACACCCACCCAGGCTGTGTGTAAAGGTAAAGATCTTCAGAACTGTTGTATAATGTAATGTAGAATGGGAATACTTTGTAAAATGGAAGACACTCAGTAGTCCTAAAGGGTTAGTGGGAGACTGCTTCTTCCATCTTTAGTTGTGACTAATTATCTAGTCATGAGCAGAGCTGATACGTTCCCTCAAATACATTCTGTTAGTAGATTGACTTACCAGACTTCCTGTTATTCAGACATATTTTATTTCTGTCAGTCAAAGAATGGCTTCCCACCACATTCCTTTAATATGGAGCAAGAGGAAAGATGTATAAAAAACCAAGAACCATTTTAAATTATTCTATTTATAGGTAAATGCGATGCCCCACCATCCATTTCACATGGTTCAGTGTCAGCCAGTGAACCATATGTAACAGGATCTACTGCCACATACTCATGTGATTATGGCTTCAAACTTGTTGGTTCAAGTACTGTCACATGTCAGAACACAGGAGAGTGGAGCCCAGCGCCACCTACGTGCAAAGGTAATCATTGTCAATAATAAATATAGTCGTCCTTGTTGTACCAAATGTTTTCAGGATTTTTTAGTTTGACATATTATTTAAGGGTGTTATCATAAAGTTCTCTTGTCAGCGTTATTACTGTACATCTGGTGATTTGGCCATTTCGATTGTCTTCGAACTTTGCTATAATTCTGATCCCTATAGCAATTAATTATTTCTGTAGAGTCAATTTTGTGAATTGTTGACTTGTGTGTCTTCTACCCAACCAACTCCTTACTCTGTACTCTAAAACCATAAAGAAAATTGATCTACTTAATGCTGTTCCTATAGTCATCATCATGCACAAAACATCTTGGTCTAATGTTGTTCATTGATATGTTGTAGAGAGCACAACATTGGTAGAGTAACAGCGCTCTTCTTAACATTTCTCTATTCTTTGTCTTTAGCCAAGTGCAGTGACCCCACCCCTATCCCCTATGGATCCGTGTCTTCAACTGGCCCCTACGTGGCTGGGGACAAGGCCACATTTGTCTGCCAGTCTGGTTATCACCTGATTGGTGACGACACCATAACTTGTAAGAATGATGGAACATGGACACCTACCCAGGCTGTGTGTAAAGGTAAATAAGTTCATAGCTCTTGTACAATATCCTGTAGTTTAGAATACTTTGTGAAATGGGAGATGTCCTGTAATCTTGAAATGCGGGCCTCCATTTGGGGCACCCGCTTACTGTCTGCCTTGTCTGTAAATGATCTATCTATAGTATGTTAATCGATCCCTGAAGTGACGTCCACCATGCATCTATATCTTCTTAAACCTGTTGTTCTCGTTTTTGTTCAATCTTCATTGTTATGCAGTGACATAATACACTGGAGAGAGTGTGGTCACTTAAACCAAGAACAAGAAGAGGCTAGTTGGAGACGACGCTGGCCATCTGTAGTTTTGATTACATCTGAATCGATTCATTAAAAATATTCTTTTTGTGGAATGACTTGGTTGAATGTATAATTTCTGTCATTTGCTTTATGGTTTAAATCACAGTATTTCATTGCTGTCAATCAATTCACCGCTCTCCATCACATACATTTATTCCAAAGCAAAGTAAAATGTTTATATTAAGATAACCAACCTTTTTCATGAATAAATTTCTAGGTAAATGCGATGCCCCACCATCCATTTCACATGGTTCAGTGTCGGCCAGTGAACCATATGTAACAGGATCTACTGCAACATACTCATGTGATTATGGCTTCAAACTTGTTGGTTCAAGTACTGTTACGTGTCAGAACACAGGACAGTGGAGCCCAGCTCCACCTATATGCAAAGGTAACCATAGTCAATAATAAAATTTTCATGGTTTGTAAAATGTTATCAAGCATTTCTTGACCTTTGAGGGTGTTGCTCTAAAGTTCTATTGTCGAAACGTTATTACTGTACTTCATATTATTTGATCGTCTGCATTCCATAACTTTGCTATAATTCTGACCTCATTCCTCTTTGTCCGAAACATCTTTATCTAACTGAATCGTCTCAAGTGATTATCTCTTACTCCAATGCCTCTAGAGACCAATGACCAACTTATTCTCCCACAAGTTCCTCTTTGATTGTTTCTCTCTAGAATCAAATGTTTGGTTGTTGTGTGTACTCTAGCCATCCAACCCGTTATCCAATATGCTAAAACTGTAGTGTGTCAAATAAATTTTGTAAAGATAATCGACTTACTTAATGGGGCTTTTTTATAATAATATTCGCACCTGAAACTGCTTCATACATTGTGATTTTATTTGTTATATTGAGAGTAATATTGCTAATGTAACGTTTCTGCAACATTGTAATTCTGCTCAGCCGTGCCCTGTCAATGGCATTTTTCTATTCTTTGTCTTTAGCCAAGTGCAGTGACCCTAGCCCTATCCCCCATGGATCTGTGTCTTCAACTGGCCCCTACGTGGCTGGAGACCAGGCCACATTTGTGTGCCAGTCTGGTTATCACCTGTTTGGTGACGACACCATAACTTGTAAGAATGATGGAACATGGACACCCACCCAGGCTGTGTGTAAAGGTAAATAACATTCAGGGCTTTAGTACAATGTGATGTAGAATGGGAATACTTTGTAAAATGGAAGACACTCAGTAGTCCTAAAAGGTTAGTGGGAGACTGCTTCTTCCATCTTTAGTTGTGACTAATTATCTGGTCATGAGCAGAGCTGATACGTTCCATCAAATACTTTCTGTTAGTAAATTGACTTACCAGACTTCCTGTTATTCAGACTTATTTTATTTCTGACAGTCAAAGAATGGCTTTCCACCACATACCTTTATTCTGGAGCAAAAGGAAAAGATGTATAAAAAAACATGAAACATTTTTAATTATTCTATTTCTAGTTAAATGTGGTACCCCACCATCTATTTCACATGGTTCAGTGTCGGCCAGTGAACCATATGTAACAGGATCTACTGCCACATACTCATGTGATTATGGCTTCAAACTTGTTGGCTCAAGTACTGTCACATGTCAGAACACAGGAGAGTGGAGCCCAGCGCCACCTATATGCAAAGGTATTTATAGGCAATAATAAATATAATCGTCCTTGTTGTATCAAATGTTTTCAAGCTTTTTTAGTTTAACATTTTATATTTGAGCATGTTATCGTAAAGTTCTCTTGTCAGCGTTATTACTGTACATCTGGGCCCGGTTGCATAAAACTTGCTATCCGGCGTATAAGGCCTTATACGCCGGATAAGTCCTTATCCGGCGTATAACTTTTTATACGCCGGATAAGTTGGGTTGCATAAAAATCGTATAGAGTTATCCGCCGTATAACTCACACTATCTGCCGTATAAAGTTACCCGACCATCAGACCTCGGATAACTCAATCAAAATGAATGCACTGTATAGATTTAGACCAAGGCTGAGGCAATTTGAAAGAGAAGTTACTGATCCCCTCAACAAGNTGGTGATTTGGCCAATTTGTCATGGAACTTTGTTATACCTCTGATCCCTTTCATTATTGATGAATTATTTCTGTAGAGTCAGTTTTGTGAATTTTTGACTTGTGTGTCTTCTACCCAACCAACTCCTTACTCTGTACTCTAAAACCATAAAGAAAATTGGTCTACTTAATGCTGTTCATTGCTTAGTCATCATCATGCACAAAATATCTGGGTCTAATGTCGTTCATTGATATGTTATTATATTGAACGCAACATTGGTAGTGTAAAATTGCTCTGTTTAACATTTCTCTATTCTTTGTCTTTAGCCAAGTGCAGTGACCCCACCCCTATCCCCCATGGATCTGTGTCTTCAACTGGCCCCTACGTGGCTGGGGACAAGGCCACATTTGTGTGCCAGTCTGGTTATCACCTGATTGGTGACGACACCATAACTTGTAAGAATGATGGAACATGGACACCCACCCAGGCTGTGTGTAAAGGTAAATAACTTCAGAGCTTTAGTACAATGTCATTTAATTCAGAATACTTTGAGAAATGGGAGATGCCCTGTAATCTTGAAGTGGGTGCCTCCATTTGGGGCACCCACTTACTGTCTGCCTTATCTGTAAACGATCTAGTTATAGTATGTTAACCGATCTCTGAAGTGGCGTCCACTATGTTATATCTTTTTAAACCTGTAATAGTTGTTCCCGTTTTTGTTGATCTTCATTGTTGTGCACTGACATAATACTCTGGGGAGAGTGTGGTCACTTAAATCAAGAAGAAGAAGAAGAAAAAGAAGAGGATTATTGGAGACGGCTCCGGCCATCTGTAGTTTTGACCAGATCTGAATCAATTTGTCAAGAATATTCTGTTTGTAAAGTGACTTGGTTTAAAGTAATTTCTGTCATTGGCTTTATGACTTAAATCATTGTATTTTATTGCTGTCAATCAATGCACCACTTTCCATCACATACATTTATTCTGCAGCAAAGTAAAATGTGTATATTGAGGCGACCAACCTTTTTAACGAATCAATTTGTAGGTAAATGCGATGCCCCACCATCTATTTCACATGGTTCAGTGTCGGCCAGTGAACCATATGTAACAGGATCTACTGCCACATACTCATGTGATTATGGCTTCAAACTTGTTGGTTCAAGTACTGTCACATGTCAGAACACAGGAGAGTGGAGCCCAGCGCCACCTACATGCAAAGGTAAACATTGTCAAGAATAAAGTCTTGCTGGTTTTGTCAAACATTTTCACTGTTTATGTGTGTTTGACTTTTGATAGTGTTATATAGAGAGTAACCTTTCTACATTAACATTGCTGCGCTTAACATTTCTCTATTCTTTGTCTTTAGCCAAGTGCAGTGACCCCAGCCCTATCCCCTATGGATCTGTGTCTTCAACTGGCCCCTACGTAGCTGGGGACAAGGCCACATTTGTCTGCCAGTCTGGTTATCACCTGATTGGTGACGACACCATAACTTGTAAAAATGATGGAACATGGACACCCACCCAGGCTGTGTGTAAAGGTAAAGATCTTCAGAACTGTTGTATAATGTAATGTAGAATGGGAATACTTTGTAAAATGGAAGACACTCAGTAGTCCTAAAGGGTTAGTGGGAGACTACTCCTTCCATATTTAGTTGTGACTAATTATCTTGTCATCGCAAGAGCTGATATGATCCATCAAGTACATTCCATTTTTCAATTAGTAGATTGACTTGCCTTTATAATTCCTTTAATGCAGACTTTGTAGTTTAAGTGATTCTATTTTGTTTATGGCAAACAAAGATTGGCATCCCACCACATACATGTATCCTGGAGTCAAAGGAAAAGGTACATCAGAAAACCATGGACTTTGTAAATTATTCTAATTCTAGTCAAATGCGATGCTCCACAGTCTATTTCACATGGTTCAGTGTCGGCCAGTGAACCATATGTAACAGGATCTACTGCCACATACTCATGTGATTATGGCTTCAAACTTGTTGGTTCAAGTACTGTCACATGTCAGAACACAGGAGAGTGGAGCCCAGCGCCACCTACATGCAAAGGTAAAATTAGTAATTTCTTCATGGATTTGTCAAACGTTTTCAATTTTATTGTTTGTCATTGGAGAGTTCCTTTTTGATTCTCTTGTCAGTTGAAACCATTATTCCATCTTGTGATGTTATCCATGTTCCTATATTCAGTATTATTCTGAGCCCATTTTTCAAATATTATTTCTGCAAAGTATCAACTTTGTGAACATTTATCTTTCTGTATGATCTGGGCTGTACTCTAGCCATTGAACCCCATCGTTATAAGAACCTCTCAGTTGATTTCAACTCCAGACAATAGTGGTTTCCAAACTGAAGCTAAATCCAGTTATATCTAGTTCATTTTTAAGCTCACTTGTCTTGTTGTCTTTTGTTTGTCTTCAGTAATCATGGGCCTGCTATCTATCACCAAATACTTACAATGTGTACTAGAGAACATTCCTGATCAACCGGCTTTTTGACAGTAGCGACTCTTATACAAATCTTCTGACAAAGTTCCTTGATACAGGTCCAGTTTCTAGTCAGCCCTTTCCGTATCGTAAAATGATGATCGTTCATTCTGTCAAAAAAATTGTCCTGCTGAAACTCCCTGTCATTGATTTAACCTTGTTTTCTTTTCAATTAGTTCCTTAGAAGCAATGTAAATGTTTATTTCTGCTCATGTTTGTAAGCTGTCTGCTCCAACCGCAATCTTTTCCTTTCAATTCATTAAGCCACGGACTCCTTTTTGTGTGTTTCAGCTATGTGCTCCAACCCCGATGCCATTCCACATGGTTCTGTGTCAACTAGTGGACCATACATAGCAGGTGATGTGGCCAAGTATGCGTGTGATAAGGACTACGTCCTGATTGGATCAGATACAATCACTTGTCAAGCCACTGGAGAATGGACTTCTACACTAGCCGTGTGTAAAGGTACAGCTTGTTGGAACTGAACTGTGTTGAGCGTACTGTGATGAAAATTCTCCAGTTTGGGACATTGAGTTTTGCTCAAGGTCGGACCTTGTATCATGTTTTGGAAATGAGCAATATTGGCGTGCCAAAATTCAAGAATTGTGATCTCCGACACATGATCATTCCTCTTGATGTTACTCGCTATGGCAGCTCTTGAAAACGTTGCATTAGCAGCTAAGGCTCAACATTTTTATTTTTTGAGATTCTGTTGCTACAAAACGCAGTATCAAAATTTCTATGTCCAAATTTTGGAGATGGTCCAAACTGGAGAATTTTACCGTACTATAATGATTAACCAGCTCCTCTCCATACCATTCATAATTTTTTTTGTTTGTAATTTCTTCGGTGGACCCATCAATTCTGAAAACTTGGGATTTCAATTTACTTACTATTCATGTTATAATTTCTCTTTAATAATTATCACCTGTTTTGATTTCGCTAATCTGTGTTAGATGTGCACTGTATATTTTCTCGGCATAATAGCCTACTTTAGTTCAGGGGGTTGTGATGTTCCACCTCCTGAGATAATAGCGTGTTTGTTGTAGTTCCTGAAATCCCTAAGATTTCATCGTGATGGCATGCTGTGAACTTCCCTTTAACCGAGTTCAGGATTTGGGGGAATAATTTGAATTTCTCCAATGGCACCTGATAAGTCCAACCGGGTTTTATCGCATTCCATTCTCACTAGAGGGTTCTTGGTCATATTATTTCTGCAGCCAACTGTGGTACCCCACCCACGCTGCCGCATGGTTCCTTCACGGCCAGCCCACCGTATGTGGCTGGAGTTGTGGCTAAGTACGAGTGTGACGAAGGATACAACATACACGGCTGGCCGAAGGTCAAATGTCAAGAGAACGGAGAGTGGACTAACCTTGAAGCCTCGTGCAAAGGTTGGTGCTTTTTACGTGATCTGTTGTTTAGGAATCAGCATACTTGAACAATAAACAGTCAAATGTTAAGTGTTGACTATTTTTGTTTCCATTGGCAACTGTAAACAAAGAATCAGGACTTCATGGTGATCAAAAGCAGAATTGCAACATTGTTACCAGTACCTCAAAATTTTACTTGAATTGTTGTCAGTGACTTTTTACTTAATTAGCACAAATAACTTCACCAAATTAATCAGACAATATGAGTTGGAATGATGCAAATCTTTCCTGTTTGACACATCATTCAATTGTGATTTGCTTCATGGTGACTATACCCCTGTTAAACTCATTGTGATCCAGAGTCATACTGGACTCTTTTTATTACAGGAACCTGTGGTGATCCAACACCCATCGCCAACGGTGCTGTGTCCTCAACTGGCCCCTATGAAGAGGGAGACGAGGCCACATTTGTGTGCAACACAGGCTTTGAGTTAACTGGCTCCAACAAGATCACATGTCAGGGTCTTAACACCTGGTCACCAACACAAGCTGTTTGTACTGGTGAGTCATGGTGACATCTGTGGGCTATGTATTGAAGCTTGCCACAATGCTTCATTATGAATTATTACATGACCTCTGTTCCTTATGTCTTCTGATTGTCTGAAAGGCTGTGCAACAACTTTCGATATAGCGTAATATTGACCAACTTACTGTGAAATATCAGATTTCTTTCGTGCCTCCTGGATGTGAGAGGGTGTAGAACCGAGCAGATGATGTCGGTGCATCATCAAAGCTAGCAAGAACAAGTTTATCTGATTAAAACAAACAATTGGAGAAAATAAGCATCATTGGCTGTGTAGTAAAACGAAATATAGAGAGGTCCCTATCAAGTTATATGGACCTCTGGAAACAATTTGGCCTGCAGCCTCTTTTTTCACAAGTCTTGCTTTCTGTTGTCCCAACAACGCAAAAGCAGAAGAAAAACGTTTAAAGTTTCTTAGCTCCATGGACATGATTGCAACGTATGATCATACCCAGCACCAGTGTTTCACGTCCGCCAACATGTTAGTTTCTCGTACAAACTTGTGCCATGTCCACACTTCTCTGATGTCCCGCGAGAAAGTTAAAAGAGCCTCAGCATTCTTAAGTATCGAGTTATCACAACTAACACAAACACAACACCTCGCCATGATTATACCATAAACCAGGGCAAAACAAGCAACAGTATTTGACGACTTTTCACGCTAAACACAATGGAGGATGACTAGCTGTGATTGGTTGTCCTGATTCTACGTAGTGTGTTTTGACTTTATAAATACTCGTAACTCGAGATCAGATAGTGTTTGCGGGTGTTCTAATTTGATAGCTGATAGGCTGGTGGGGTTGTTTTTGTTTTGGTGTTTTTGATATGAAATTGGTGATTTTAAGCACTTTTTATCGTCCTAGTGCCATGTTACTGTTCTGACCTTCATAAATCAATCTTTTTATTAGACATAAATGAATGCGCCAGCGCCCCGTGTCATAACTATGCGGATTGCACCAACGTTCCGGGATCATTCAGATGCAAATGTAAGACGGGCTATGTTGGTGATGGCTTCACCTGTGAGCCAGGTAAGACGAGTATTAATAGTTTATTGTGCAACCTTTATTTGGGCGATTAATGCTAATGAGAAATTATCACGCATGGTAACGTGGAAAATGAATTTTAAAGATATGGGAAGATCTGTTTTATCAGAGTAGCAAAAAAGAGTAACGTTTATTGTGCTGATCCTGACTGCGGTTTTTAACCAAGTTTAGTGCAGAGTTGAGATGGACATGAGGTGCTTTTAATAATTTTTAGGCCTAGCATGAAACTTCTTACATGATTTCATTCAGAAAAAATTGTTATGAATATCCCTGTGTATATCAAGGCATGGTTCTCTATGAGGTTATTGGTTTTTATCACAATTCAGCATATCATATGGCAAGTATACTGCTCATATCTTTCTCCGACTCACTGCACCTTGATATGCATGGCATTGTGGGTTGTTACAGACGACTGCGCCAACGGTGGAACGCGTTGCGGCACTAATGAGGAGTGCGATAAAACGCAGAAGAAGTGTGTCTGTATTGATGGCTACATATTGTACGAAAAGAAGTGTACAGGTAATGGCCGAAGGGTGCTGCTTTGTTCTGTGTTCATAGTGTAGCGACTGTTTGATGATCTTTATTTACAAAGTTGATGGCATCAAGTACAGTGGCATGCCTTCAAATTTTCAGCTGTGACGGCCATTTTGTAAGCGCACCACCAGAAATTCTAAAGAATCAACTTAAATGGTCCATTGATTTTAATTTGTTTATTTGAAAAATTAATTGACATTTTGAATGATCACCATTTGGGAATAAGATATATCGAAAAAATTAGGTAATTGTGAAAATTCATTTTTAACCGTCGCGAAACTGAATAACTATCTTTTATATTTATAGTATTAGGATTACCGTAAGATGTGTACGATATTTTCAGATAAAGACGAGGTGCCGTGCATGTCTGGTGGTACAAAATGTGGACAGTATGGTACATGCAACACTGCCACCAGGAACTGTGTGTGTCAGTCGGGTTACCATGAGGTCGATGGCGTCTGCAAGTGTAAGTTAAATAGCAAAGGGTTGAAGGTGTCAAGAAAATGACATATGGAGGGGAGACATTTTGTGGCGATGTTCACTGAATTTTGTTATCAGTGTTTTTGAGTGAAGTTTCTTATGAATTATGATATTTAATTTTAATAGCTTACTGTTATGGCTGGTTTAATGCACCTTATGACGGTGCTATTTTTCTGTGAGTTTCAAAACGTCTCATCACAACGCAGTCTTTTTTATTTTAATTTGCCTGAAGTGAGTTTTTTACACAAAATGATGTCCTTTTAACACTGATGTGAGCTGTTTTGAATGCCTTGATCAAAAATTTTGAAAGTATCATATTCACTTAGCCTTTTACCCATCGGTATTAACGTCTCCAGATAGATTTTCGCGTTTTGATAAAATCTTGCTCCCCCTTATCCGGATTTTGAATGCTCCTTTCCTCTGGCTTGCTGTCTGCTGCATTTCATTGATGTATAGTGTACAGCGTGGTGAAGAATCGACACTCTGGAACATTATTGTTTTAAAGAAAACTTATTCCATAAAGCTTCTCTGTCAGTTTTCAGCCATAACATTAACAGAATGGAAACCAAAAACTTTTGACGATCGGATTTTCTGTTGGATACACTATATACTGCAACAGTGTCAGATGATTCACTTTAACTTTGGTTTCAATTGGTATCATCAGTATTAATGAAAAGCAATATGATCTCTTTCATTTCTCAAATACCTTAGCCAAAGTCACGTTTCCCTCAGATTAAGGTACTGTAATTGTACATGCCTAACCCAAGCTCATAACTTGTGTGTTTATTATTGTGGCTCACGCATGTATTTCAGCGACCAGTCTTTATTTGTTTCTCCTCTGTTTAGTAATATTTTGAGCTCTGAAGTGAGATGAGTTTTTGATATTTATTTTATGGGTGAAGGTTAGGTATTTTGGTATGACGAAAACTAATGTTTAAAGTTGCAAACTTTTAGACTTTTGAAAGCACTTAAACAGCCTGCTTCCTCTTTATTTCAGTGAAGAATCAGCCATGTGAGGATGGTGGTTTGAACTGTATGGACCATGCCCACTGCGTCCAGAGGGTGACTAGGGTGTGCGAGTGTGATGCAGACTATGTTATGGTTAATGGAGTTTGCAAGCGTGAGTTCACTTACTGTTTGTAGATGCATTATACAAAAACAAGAAAACCTTCATGTCTGACAATAAAAAATGGAATTTGCCAAACAATTCAGTCGACGTTATGGTCTGTTTTGTGTGCCATGATTTTTCATAAAAAATTTTGAACTTTTAACTCTTCAAAGGATTGCAATTTTGCCATTGTGTTAGTGCAGAAAATTCTCATAATGGATCACCTTGTTTATGTATGGTGTGATATTTCTTATACATGTTGGAAAAAATTGGTCAAAATCTAAAAATTTGTGTCTGTAGGACGATGCTTTACACCCTCGACTGTCTAGCCATCATGTCGGATAACCCCCTCTTTTTTAATCTTGATTGCATTGAAAGAGAATGATGTAAATTGAAAAATATTAAACAAAATGCTGTAATGTAGTTAGCAATTTATGAGCTAGAAAAGAACAATATCTCTTCAATTTCGCGCTATTGCAAATTTTCTTTTTTCAAAGGCTGATTACATTGCTCGGATTCATTTATAAATTAATTTGTTTCATACCATCTGCACAGTGCAAGCCATGGTGACAGGTGAACAGGTTAAAGACACACTGTTAGGATGATATTGTCCTCTATATTATAGTTTTTCTTCTTACCTTTCCACACATTACAGCCAAGGATACAACACCATGCAGTGACGGTGGTAACTACTGCCATAAAAACGCCCACTGCACTACATATGGTGGGGTCAGGAATTGTACCTGTGATGATGGATACATGCAGGATGGGGACCAGTGTACCTTCAGTGCTGTCGGTGAGTTATGGCTGCCATTTTGGCTCATGGCTTCTATCAGTGTACTGTCAGTGCTGTTGGTGTGTTATGGCGGCCATTGTAGCTCATGGTTGCCATCGGTGTACCTTTAAGTGCTGTGGATGAGTTATGATAGCCATTTTGGCTCACGGATGCTATCAGAGCCATTGACTCAAGTCGTACTTGTTTCCACGAATAATTGAAAATTTGAAGTATTTTAATGTTGTTTTAAGTGAATTATCGTTCTTCAGATAATCGCTGTCAGTGATTGTGTTGTTTCATTATTGATTTCTTCTTTCCTTGGAACATTCTGAATATTTTTGTTTCTTTTAAAGTTTTACTGCACAATGCAATTTGTGTTTTTAATAGTTTGTGTTTGTACTCATGATGATACTGTGTACTTTGTCCATCAGAGTGGTGCGACCACTGCTTGACCACCAGGAATGGTAACTCGTACAACGAGGACCCTGAGGATTGCACCAAGTTCTTCCAGTGTATCCGTGGCAACCCCATCTCCTACTTCCATCATAGCTGCTCATCGTGCACCTACTGGAACCAGAATCTTCTCACCTGTGTTAGCCTGGACCGGGCAGTGTGCCCCACGGGAGCGCCTCCAAGTATGTAATAGCTTGGGCTTCGTGCTCCAAGATGTTCAATTGAGATTGTTGCCCCAAGGTCTACATATGGCTTGGTGTCTGACCCTTTTGGGCTGGTGCTGCCCCAACATTCAGGTGGCTTGATGCCCTTCCATTTACATTATACGCCAGAAAATCCATCAAAATTCATTGTTGTGACTGATGAGCGTGTGGGCAAAATCCCCATATCATACTGGCAACATTTTTTGTTACAATATGCAAACTAACAGCATATGACGGTGCAAGTGTTAGATGGCACTGACAGTAATCTTGTTACAGAATCATTTCAAAATTTGAGGACAAAATACGGTAGATTTTCTGACACCTTTTCATTAAGTGTGACTAAGTAATGCATTATTTGCTACATTCAACTTCCAAACTTCCAAACTTCCACATTCGGTAAGTTAGTCTAAGTTAAGACAAGACTTGAATCGAAAACTTAAGTCAACTTCAGATCTCTTTCTTGAAATAGATTTTAGGCCAGTACCATAGATACTAGCAGTCAGTAATTTTGTGATCATTTGCAAAAATGTTAGACGACCTCGAAAAATGAAGAAAAGTGCTGTTTTGGCCATTTTATTAGTCCAAAATTGGTGAGATTTTACCATGATTTTACCCTGGGAGAGGGTCAACTAATCACACCTATTGCCTTTCAGTGAGTAAACATGCCCACCCACAGCAGTGCTCGTCCTACTTTGAGTGCCACATGCTGTCGCCCACCAGACAGACACCCTACATACAGCGATGCTGCTCCTCAGGTCAATCCTTCAACTACACTCAACAGCGGTGTGTCTCTGACACGCAATGTACTGATGCCTGCGTCATCTCAACAACGCCACAGACCACCACCCAAAGGCCATCTGATGTCGGTAAGTTATAACCAAGTACCCTAGCTATTGTGGTGGTTAGTTCAGCTACCAACCCATGTGCCCATAGACATTTTTACGGATGAGGACAATCGATCCACATACGTCTCACAACGTAGATTTGTAGAGCACAATTCATGTAATCCAGAATCCGGAAAGTATCACACAGGCGATTGTCTGCTCAGTAAGCTGACTGTTGATTTCTGAGATATGCTATATCTGCTTACAATTATCTGTGGTAAGGTAAATGTCGGCGTGAAATGTTACAGTGACTCTCATGTGTGACCTAACTACAGTGTGCTTGTTTTCTCTGTTTATCGTGCAAGGCATCAGTTTAAAGATTTTTTAAGATTGATTTATCTGAACTACAGGAAGAGTGAGAGACTTTCCATTTTATTGATTTTTCATTAAAGGACTCGCCATGACGGATTGCTTTTGTGACCATAAATTTTGTTCTCACCCAACCATTATTGCACAGAATTTCGTTTGCGTTCATGGCACGGAATAACATTTTCTTTCGGTTTGATTCTACTGTATGTGCCACCAATTTAAGTCCTCTTGATATGCTACCTGTTTTTGGTGCATTGTCAATTAATCATGCCATATTTATCAAATCCATTTCTTCTTGCATAGTTTATGCCATTAATTATTGTTCAGACTACATAGAATTCACTTGACACATGCCAGAGTGTTGTCGGTCAATGATTTTCATACACATTCACTCAAACTCCATGACATCACGGGTGCTGGTGCAAAATTATTTGGCTAAACTACATATTAAATGTATTGCTTTGAATTTCAGTCGGTCCAACTTGTGTTGATAGCAATGGTTTCCGACGCGAACAGATTGCCAGCGAGCCCTACTCTTATTGGTTGGTTTCCTCCACGTTACATCGAATCAGGAAGGAAAGCTGTGGCTCCAACATGTTTAACCTCACTTCTTGCTCATGCTCCGTGGTCACTGACAGTGAGTTGTCCTAACTGAAACTTGAGATTTAAAGCAAGGTGCCCTGATACAAGGCTTGCCGATTTTGGGTTCATTGTCATAATCATTGAATAAATTACTGTAGATAACTCATTGAATATTTTTGTGTTAGAAACTACAGCAGAATTGACCTTTGTAATGGGAATGCTTCAAAAGAACTGAACTCATAGCCTGTAGTTTACAAGGGTGTTAGGGCCAATTCAGCTTTGACGTTTTCGTGTCCTTATCACACTTTGTGAAGTACAGTGTAACACCATCATTAGTTGGGAATCACGTAATACGTGTAGTCTCTCTCATACATAAAGCACAGCTGAAACTGTCTGGGGACTTCTTTGCCTTCTTAACCAATATTTACACCTGACTCTTCAACTGTGCTTGAACTGGAGAAAGTGTAAGGTGTACTGTCTTTAAGTTTTTTCATGAACAAGTGATGTCACACTAATTAGTTTCTTAAAATATTGCGCCCCCTTTTGTCAACAAGAGGTAATGCAAGGTGTACTGTCTTTAAGTTTTATTCTTTACTTGCCTCTTCATGAATAAGTGATGTCACATTTTTATTACTTTGAAATTCGTTAAAAGTTGTATCCCTTTTGTCAACAAGAGAAAAGTCATTTGCAGGCATGAGGACCCATCCTAAATATTCATTTCAGGCTGCTTGCTTGTCTACATGAAGCTCAATGCCGACATCAAAGACTATAATAACTTCGCTACGTATATCGACCCCGGTTCCGTGACCGTAGTGAACAATGCTGCTTGGTTCCCAGGCAACTCTCACATTGAGCTGCCAGTCTTCTCTAACTACGAGTTCTCAAACACATTTGCCATCAGCCTCTGGTACAACAGTCAAATGGGCAATGACGACAAGGCTGGACTGATCACCAACGGTGACTGCTTAGGTAAGACATGTTCTGCATCATGTTTAAGTACCTGAGGGTTTTCAGTACATTGAGTTAGCATTACTTTCTAATTTTACACGGTCAATCACATTCTGGTAACTACATGTCTTTTACCTTAAACTTGGTAAATAACTGAATTATGGCAGCACTACATGTGACTTTGTTTTTGGTACCCAATTGGGTGCGTTGGGGTTAAAGCTGACATCTTTAAAGCGACTACAAACCCTCCCCCTTCCGTTAATTTTTAGGTTTAGGCCGCTAACAGTTATAGAATTGGTCTCAAAATATTTCTTAGTCGAAATGGTGGGATTTCTGGGCTCAGAAGAATGGGCAAGTCATTATTGCTTGAGACTAGGCTCTACAAGCTCACTTATGTCATGTCAAGTCATTTTATTTGCTGAGCCTGGTCTCGTGAAATAACAAAGTGTGAGTTCTTTGCAATACCAAAAATCACTTCTTGTCTGAGTAAGGGCTAAGTTGAGATCAATTTTGTAGTCGTGGTAAATGGTTCGAATTAGCATTTTGGGTTTTTTTTTGACGGGAATGCGGTCTTAATGACAATGAAAGCTGTTCAATGTTTAGTAATTAAAATGTAAATTGCATCGACAATGGACAATATGAGAAACAATACATGTTTTTTGTTTAAAGTAAATCGAGAAACGTGTGTGGGTATAAGTTCACATTAATTAGATCACAATATGTGGGTATCATTTGACCTGAGTCGAGGTCCTTTCATCGTTTTTTACCTTAAGAATGGCTTACTGCACAACAACAGTACCACACATTGATAATGACAGGAATTAATGTCTTCACATTCTACTCGCTGTTTCATTAATTCAGCGCTGTATTAGAGAGACCTGTGAAGTTAATTCTATCATCTGGACATCTTGCCATTGCAGAGGTGGGCAGCATCAACATCTGGGTGGAGTCCAACAGTGTGCTAGGCGGATACGTTACCGAGAATGACAACACGAATACGTCCATCAAGATCACAGGAACGGTAAGAGACAGCTAATCATGTTGAACATTCTCATGCCTCAACGTTGTCGAGTTTCAAGGATAGCCACGGAAAACTAATTAACTCATTTGAATCTAATGCCCCAGCTTCGTGTAAATCATGTCTCAGCTCCGTGTAAATCATGTCTATCAAAATTGGGATGCCAACTTGACCAGATCACTACCCAATCATCTACTAATTCTGAAAGTGGTAGGATAACCCCAGTTTGTTATCCAATCAAATTGAAGACATTTGAACCTCACATGTCCAAGCTATCATCAGTTGGTTATCATTGTGTGTAGTATGTTTTTCTACTTGGAACTGGTCAAATAGAAGTATCTTAATTTTAAGTTTGTTGTTAGTGGCACCTAGTGTCTCACATCTAGTGAATCTCTCAGCTCTTTTTAAGACAAACACGTGGAAGGTTAACATAGGAATGGTTTTAGAAAACGTTAAATTAATATGCTTAGAAGAGAATGGAGAAATATATCAGTTTTCTTAGAAATATTAGAATTAACAGTATTTTTCATGACCATAATTTAAGTCAGCGTGGGTGAAGGTTATGTCGGTGTCGAGCATTTTCATCAAATCCAGGAAACCCTCCCTTCTGACTAATAAATTGATTATTTGCGGGATAATAAGCTCGCAATTAAGTGCAATGCTAGTGACCTAGTTTTGCCCAAACTGTCGGCTCCTAAGCTCCAGACACATTTACACTGTCAGGGAGATCAAGGTATTTCTACCACATGATGGCCAGGGTCCACAGAATTAATGTATCTGGTAAATATAACATGTGTATGCAGTGCAACCAGATTGTCTCAATGCCAATCACTGTGTAAAAGTTGTCCCCGTAAGGAAAAGATAATTCTTAGATAGTGTAGTGTCTTTGAACTATTGTTTACAGGCGACACAAGGAGTTTGGCATCATGTTGTTATGACCTACAATGGAGTGGAAATATTCTTCTATGTTGACAACTCCCTTGTTGGACGACATGCCACGACGGGTTAGTTTAACGTATTTTGTTTTTAGGGGCAACATGGTATTTTTAATGCTATTTAACAATATGCAAAATACGTTTTCATGTCAGTGGGTAAATTTGCTTTTACGAACCTTCTTTCATATCATCTTATTGAAATGAAGATAACTTTTATTAACTTTACATTCGTTCGGTAACACTAGATTTTGTGCTTGTTTCAATTATATTTGCCTTTGAAAGGATGTGCGTCAGGCAGTACCTCCTTGCGGATAGGTGCAAAATGGATGTATCAAAAATGTACTGTTAAGTCATAAATATCTTATTAGTTTGTAACCCAAGCATTTGGGTGGCATAAAACCAAACGTTTTCTTCATTTCAGGTGGCATAGCAAGAACACACAATCCCATGGCATTTGGACTGTTACCGTATGTAGCAGGGTGCGACAGTGACCACTACAAAGGCTACATGAGTCAGGTAAACAGTGTGTGCAATTGTTTTTATCACATCCCGGTATAAGCAATTGGAGAAAATACAGGGTTTTCTCGCCTTTTGGTCTCTACATGGACTTACCAACGGGTTAACTTGCTAGTGAATTTTACCACTTGGCCATGGTTGAGGCAGATGGATACTACGGTAATATACTCCATGTTTACTCAGCTCTCACAAGGAAACGGGAAATCCCATCTGGATCATTATATCTGAATACTTATGGCATGTACTGTTTTAAGCATACTTAATTATTAAGAACTTACCGATTCTTCTTTGAGATTTCTACTTTGTGAAACATATCCTTATCAATGGGCAATGTAAAATTTTCTAGCAAAATGTTTTTGATCACGCCAAAGTGTTTTTTAATTTGCTAAATAGGTACAAAAGTGTAATTTCTGGGGTGAACTGGTCTACGTGGCAACATTCAAAACAGTAACAGACCATTGTTGGAGACATTTATTGATTGAATATTAAAAATAAAATCTCAGACTTTTCAAATTAATGTCATTCAGTTCGAGTATTTTGAAGCACACAGTGAATAATTATATAATGTTGAAATATGTTAAATAGATTACATCTTTTGCATTAATTATGTGAGTGCTGGACGGATAGATTATTTGTCCCAAGTTACAGGACAAAATTAAACTGCACCTAGTGTTGTTCAATGGAAAGGACAACTCCTATCGCCAACTGGCTACTGACAGGAACAATGGGCATGCCTCTACCTCACTCCTGCAACACGGCGATATTTCTATGCACCACTAGGTGGTGTTAGGATTTGCTGGCTTCATGATACCAGGGGCTAATAGATTCGCAGATATTTCCACTCTCTTGTACCCAAGATTTTTTTTCAGGTGAAGCTGTTCAAGTGCCACCTCACTATTTCTCAAGTTGCAACTCTCTTCAGCTATGGTAAAGGCTTCTGAGAAAGTGAATCGGGAATTCAAGAATTCTATTGAAGCTGTTACTGTTATTACCCTTTGTGTCTGTTTTTACATTTCTGGACTCTCGACAAGTTATTGCGCAGCCTGGATCTCGCCCAGAAGCATCTCGAGTGTAATGAACTAAAGTTAGCTTGGAACCAATATCAACAGGAAATATATAACCGTGTGAACTTCTGTTTTCTGCTTGATTTTTTCAACGCAGCTGACAAATACCGAAGAGATAACATCCAATTATTGTTACCTTAAGTACTTAAATTGTTATGTCTCAATAAAATACTTGTTTTCAAACCTTATTAAGGTTTGCACGGTTAGTTGGCTCTTACATTTTACGTAGTGTATTACACTGTGCCTGGGTGAACTTTTTTTGTGGATATAAACGCCATGTTTGAAGACATAACCTCGCTGACCACTTTGCAGTGGACTGATCCTTCATTACCACAAGAATTATGAAGGAATACTAACCAAAAGCTCTTCATAAAATCAGCAAAACAAGACCTTTAACTTGAAATTTCCACTGGGCATTAATTGTGTGACCAAACTGTATACAAAAATAATTCTTTGCAATAACGTGTAGAAATATAAACACAATTACATATCTTTTGACCTTTGATATGCAAGACCACATCCGTGGATTCCGTGACAGTTGAGAGTGATTAAGTCAGCCATGAACAAGTAAAGGGCACCTTAGAACATGGCAAGAGTTCTGAAACAAAATAACATTTCCCTGTCATGATGCTTTAGCCCGGTGATATTCTAGAAGGGCATTTCCACCTGCAGTGGTTAAAATGTTTCCAATGGATTTCCGATCATTCCCGGTCATGATGACTGACTACTGTAATTGTAACTTCCGCTTGTCTCTAGCCATCGTGATGATGCACTCAAGTACCTTTTGTCCCGGTTTCTTCTGGTGTGTACTGCACGAAGACAACCTTATTTGGTCGGAGGATACAGTGTGACTGTGGGACCTACCAAGCATTTTATGCCCCCTGATGTCTGTGATATGTATCTCTGTGACTAGTTCTGTCAATTTACTTCCACCTGTCTTTAGAAGCGCCCGTAGCTTGCAACTCCTCTATGCGAATGTCCTTCAAATGAATCAGCTGTTCTAACCTTCGTATTTTGGCTTGTAAGATCTAGAGAGAAGAAACAATTATTTCAACAAACATCTGTTGCACAAGCTAGTGCATGTATTGTACAACCAGATAACACATTCAAGTTACTCTGCTGCAGTTACAGAGAGATGACACCTCACCATCTTTTGCCTACATAAGCATTAAGACGCACCCTTAAACTTACATTTAGTTCGTTGTTTACTTTTATTTAACTTCATGTGTTTTTAATTGTAAACTTTGAAAACTTGACAATGAAAACTTTTCAGTATAACACATAGCACGTCCAGTTTTAAGCTATGTAGTTTTTGTGTTCAACTATCTATCCGTTTCATTTGAGTTGTTTTCTTACAGATTTTTGAACTTCCAAAAGCAAGCTCAAATAAATAACTTTAACACATAACCACAGTACTGCAATAAATATCCTTTGTAACAAAACTTCCAAGTAATTACTAAGTTTTAACAACAGTAATTTTAAACATATATTGTTCAATCCATAACAACTAGCCCGCCCATCTTCTAACTGTAAGTAGACTTGCAGAGCTTTACAAAAGCCAATAAATTGTTGTCAAGGTGCACACTATCACTGTTGTCAAGGTGCACACTATCACTGGGAATTCACCTGAGGTTTGTAAGACCTTAATATGCAAAGTTATGCAATAAGATGGCGCACTTTTCTGCTAAGTTTGGAAGTGTGCAAGTGGTCCACCTCACCTGTATTGTTTCCTGTTTGGCAAGACACTCTTGTTCCTTTCGCTCTAACTGTGCCATGTTTTCCTCATACAGTGTTTGGGGCACAGTGCTATTCTTAGACCCTGAGATATTGTTCATGGATGATGCCTTAGTCATACCCTGCCGAGGGGTTGCTTGCACATTCTTGACTGGACTGCTGTGAACAGGCTTGTTTGCCTGCCTTCCAACAGGTGGCCTGCCAGGACTGTTGGAGTGACTGAAACGTGCAGGAATCAGATACCAGAACATGCTGCGTTTGCTCCTTTTAGCAGAGTTCAATCAATCATATTAGGAACCATATAGTAAGAACACCTTGAGACAACGACTAATATGCTTGTGTATTTCCATGTACACTCCATTGTTCACCAATAGAGCTTCATGGAGCCACATGGGCCCACAGTGAAATTTCTGTACTCAAATTTCTAATTGTTTTGACAACTTCTGTTATGCTTTAATTTTTTTTCCATGTCCACTTAAGTTTTTCTCAACTTACTTTTGCATGTTCTTGTCTACGTCGGTATGAACTTGAGATAAATGATTATTATTCTTTACTCGTGAACGTTGCAACGTTTAGGTGGCTATATTTTATTAGCATTAAGTTAGTTTGCACTTGAGGACTCCAGCATTAAAGCTGTCAGCTCAAGTCAAGTGTGAATGTAAAAAAAGAACAGAAAATGTCAAAAACAGTTTGGCGAAGGGTTCACTTATTTCTATCAACATGAAGGAGAAAAACGCAAGTAAGTTTTGTGTGCACCAGACAATTCATTTGATCAAGTTTAACCAAGAAAATGTTAAACAATTGCATGAAATCTACAAAGAAACCAGATTCCAGAAGACTGAATGTCGCAATAACATGACAGAGATTAGAACACAAAATGGGCAATGAGAACTGCAGTACTGCTGTGGTGTCTTGTGGAGCACTGCACTTTGGTGACATAACATTACCTGGGGTTTGTTTCATGCAAAAATGACTTTAGACAGAAATGCAGTCTTACGCTTCACACAATTATTTCTAAAAAAATAAATTACTAGAACAAGAATGCAAAATCTGAGACTATAGACTAGTTATTGGGACAATTTCTATAATTTTTAGACTCATGTGATCATAATTACTAGGCCAAACCTTAAATCAACAATTGTGCGTAGGACCAAATTTCTGTCTGTGCATAGGACCAAATTTCTGTCTGTAGTCTTAAGTCACTTTCATGAAACAGATCCCAACAGTATAACTAACCTTACTGCAGCTGTTGGTTTCCCCCGAAGTTGTTTATTACCCACACCTGAAATAAAGGAAACGCCACACGCTGTCATACTTTCATTAGGTGAAGAGCATTGTGTACTTGTCGTCACTTTGTGACAGCAAGAGAGAAGCCATACAATCACACATTAGCTACAAGTCAAGCTCGGGTCCTTGGCATTAATCTGATTATGCAAGTTGGTTATATTGTATTTCCTCAATTTTTAATTAAATGGACAAAAAGCTACCTTCTGTAAAAAATAAACTTTTGGCTTAGGCCACTAATTGGTCTCTTTAGTCCCTCACCAAAAAATAATGAGATCTTGGCTTGAGAACTGACTGGTTGTTATAGCTACACACCAGGTCCATTAAGTTGCTTTGCATGGCAGTTCAGTCGCCGATGCAGGACAGCCATTGGGGGATCCCAGCCAAGTTATTCGTAACCAATTTCAATAAATCAAGCAAAGGATAAGAAAGCTATGATATAGCTTTGTAAAGCCTAAACTAAGTTGATGGTTTCAATACCGGAACAAGGTTTATAGGGGTTCTTAAAACAGAGCTTGGCTATGAAATGTTAGTCTTACCATTCTGCACTCGCCCAGGACTACTCATCATGTGAGTGTTTTGGTCTGCCTCAGGTTTGTCAAGCCGTGCATCATAAACATTGCGTTCGTACCCCTGTGAGCCAGCACCATCACCAAGCGAGGCGACGTGGCCCTCAATCTTTTCCCGAAGCATCATCAATACATGCTCCATGACGTACGGCTTACAGAGGATCACTTGCCTTATGATGTTATCACTGATTTCAAAATCGAGTTTTTTAAACACTTTCCTGCAAAACAAGAAGGTTCCTTCAGAAAGGGACTAAATCAGACCAATGAAATATAACTGTTGTCAAAACTAACAAGAAAACTTCATGCAGCCAATCAAATCACATGGACTATGCCAGTTATGACTGGGGCAGACGTACAATCATATAGTATGCCCCACCAAACAAATTAAGATATGGTAAATCTCTCTTAATCCATCCATGGTTGGATAGTACATAAATTGACTATCGTCAGGATTTTGAGTGACGGCTTAACTGACCAATCAGGATGCAGCATTCTTGATACACCTTCGTTTCCAAGCTGCCATTTTACCCGACAAACAACACATTGCCGTGTAAAACATAATGTTTGTATGTTAACTTTTTGCAAGGGGGTAGACCTTGCGGGAAGTCAATTATTAAAAACCCATCCAAACAGGTATGCGATATCAGCTCCAGAACATTTGAAAATACAAAGTAACTTAAGGTCACCGTGGCAGTATACAAGATAACGTTAGCACAAGAACAATGGAATTGCATGATGACACAAAACCCATAACTGAATCCCTATGATGTTGAAATAATCATTATTACCTATCAGCGGCCTAGTTTTTCTCAAAAGTCGAGCTCTCGAGCCCATCTTGGGCTCTTCATAGGGGCACTGGGTGGGATCTCCGGGTCATGTGATCACCTGGTGCCTGGTGGCCTTCAAGTGCCACCTGGTGGCTGTCACGTAAAACAAGGTGTTGGTAGATGGTGGGTAATTCATAAGTACTATCTTTTTAACTCTGGATCTCAAGAAAAACTAGGCAACCGATAGGTAATAAATATTATTTCAATATAACGTAACAGCGCCACTTAACAACATTCATTCCACGACTTATGGTGCTATTTTTACACCAACAAAATAGGCAAATACATTCCATGAACAAAAGGGCAAAGATGAGATGAACAACATCTGAGCTTTGTACATACAGTATCCCAAAACTATAATATCACTTCCTTCTTTATTGACTTGGGAACAAGATTTATTTGTTGCATTTATGAAGAGGCAATAAAAGTCTTCAAATCAGCACAAATGCAAATAATTTTAATTAACTTGGTCAGATCAACTGTCTGTGGGCTTCAGACATTTTCTAGTTTCCAGTAGCAAAATGCTATAAACTTGTATTCTCTAACAATCGCATTTCCCATGTATAAATAGCCCAAGATTACTTATGCGCCTATTTTTATATCACGACGTAGAACTACTAGAATCTAATTCACAAGAACTAAATTTGATCTCCCAGTACTGTACTGAAGTGTAATTACATTTGTGGAACATCTTGCATGAAATTACTCAGGGCTGTTCCAGCAAAATCTGTATGGGAGGGGGGGAAGGCACTTTTATTTCGTACCCACCGCCCATATTTTTCATTTATTTCTCCAACCCATGACCCATAATTTTTTAATTATTTTTGATAGGTTAAAATATAAAATCCAACACTTGCAAACAAATTGCCACCAGGAGGACCTGTTAAGAACTTAGATGATTGACAGACAAGAACTAGTTGTCTTGTCCAATATTGTCAAAAACTAAAGTAGCCTGTGAGCAATACTTTTGGCAGCCACCAGGTGTCTCTGTTCACCATGTGTCTATAATTTCAATGAACATTTTTTCAATTATAAGGATCTATGAATCTCAAACTGTCTCCACNGCTCCATGACGTACGGCTTACAGAGGATCACTTGCCGTATGATGTTATCACTGATTTCAAAATTGAGTTTTTTAAACACTTTCCTGCAAAACAAGAAGGTTCCTTCAGAAAGGGACTATATCAGACCAATGAATACAATTGTTGTAAAAACTGACAAGAAAACTTCATTAAACAATGCAGCCAATCAAATCACCTGGGGCAATGCTAGTTATGACTGGGGCAGAAGTTCAATCATATAGTAGGCCCCACCAAAGAAATTTAGATGTGGTAAATCTCTCTCAATACATAAATTGACCTATCATCAGGATTTTGAGTGACGGCTTAACTGACCAATCAGGACGCAGCATTCTTGATAAACCCTCGTTTCCAAGCTGCCATTTTACCCAACAAACAACACGTTGCTGTGTAAAACATAATGTTTGTATGTTAACTTTTTGCAAGGGGGTAGACCTTGCGGGAAGTCAATTATTAAAAACCCATCCAAACAGGTAGGTGATATCAGCTCCAGAACATTTGAAAATACAAAGCAACTTAAGGTCACCGTGGCAGTATACAAGATAACGTTAGCACAAGAACAATGGAATTGCATGATGACACAAAACCCATAACTGAATACCTATGATGTTGAAAAAATCATTATTACCTATCAGGGGCCTAGTTTTTCTCGAAAGTCGAGCTCTCGAGCCCATCTTGGGCTCTTCATAGGGGCACTGGGTGGGATCTCCGGGTCATGTGATCACCTGGTGCCTGGTGGCCTTCTGGTGGCCTTCTAGTGCCACCTGGTGGCTGTCACGTAAAACAAGGTGTTGGTAGATGGTGGGTAATTCATAAGTACTATCTTTTTAACTCTGGATCTCAAGAAAAACTAGGCAACCGATAGGTAATAATTATTATTTCAATAAAACATAACAGCGCCACTTAACAACATTCATTCCACGACTTATGGTGCTATTTTTACACCAAAAAATAGGCAAATACATTCCATGAACAAAAGGGCAAAGATTGCATGAACAACATCATACTGAGCTTTGTACATACAGTATCCCAAAACTATATCACTTCCTTATTTATTGAATTGGGAACAAGATTTATTTGTTGCATTTATGAAGAGGCAATTAAAGTCTTCAAATCAGCACAAATGCAAATAATATTAATTAACTTGGGAACATCAACTGTCTGTGGGCTTCATACATTTTCTAGTTTCCAGTAGCAAAATGCTATAAGCTTGTATTCTCTAACAATCGCATTTCCCACGTATAAATAGCCCAAGATTACCTATGATCCTATTTTCATATCAAGACGACGACGTAGAACTACTAGAATCTAATTCACAAGAACTAAATTTGATCTCCCAGCACTGTACATTTGTGGAACATCCTGCATGAAATTACTCAAACAACCTGATTGTTGAAAGTTTTCTTTTTTCATTACAATAACCACATCCCAAATTATCAAAGCACCATCTATGATTCCGTGCTTTTTACCCAAAATGCTAGGCGTAAGTAGGATGCTCATCCCACTACTGCTACGTACATCAAAACCAGTACAAAAATCGTCATTATAATTGACAACATTTTATTGTTACATGAGTTGCAATGCGGACATAAAAATCAGTAAACCTAAGTGGGAGGGAGGGGATTAACAAATTGCCCATCACTTGTCCCAATCAACTCACAATAGTGCCAGTGGCCATACCTTCCAAAAACTAGGTCAACCATACAATGCATTTTTTTCCGAAAAAAATGGAATTTTGGGATGTTGTAATTAAAATATAGTCCTATGACATACCTGTTGAGGGTTTTCCAGTTTTCTTGTTTTTGTTGGCCAGCGTTTGCAGGCGTGTAATTGTGCAGCTCGACATATCGTGGAAAAAAGTGCCTCACCACTTCAGCAACCATGACTGAAAAATGCACAAAGGTGTCATTAAAAACCTTACTGACATAACAAAAATCCTAAAATTCTAGATGCTGTGAAACCCGATTTATTTTTAAAAACTTTTTTTTCAGACACTGTCAAAGAATATAAAAGTTACAACTAAATTTTATAATTAAATGACAGCTATTCTTATTGTTACGTAAGAATCATACAACTTAATGCCAATCCAAAAAGTATTTTTAAGCACGTATGCTTGGTCCATTCCCAATTTTGTAATTTCTAAGAACGAATGGCTAAGTAAATAAAACTAATAGATGAACCTACTATCCATTGAAACGATATAAAATAAAATAACTAGTTCCTTGATGAAAATTGGGTTATGATGACGCCATTCAGAAAAAATACACCGCGAAAGTTAAAACTCATTTGTGTTTACCAAGATGACTAAACACCCACCTCCATCGGAAAAATCTCTGGAAACATTTCTCTTTGGCCTAGATAGTGGAATCTCATCTATCCAGCTATAGAGGTCCTGTAGTGTATCCTCGTCAATAGGCTCGCCCATAGCCTTGACACCACTCTGGTCAGACATGGACGGCAAGACAAAGACTGTTCTCGTTAATCAAACTGATTGCATCCTCTGCAGAAATCGTGGAAAATTAAAGACAATTGTCTCAATGCCAGGAAATGAGAGTCTATATAAAAGCAAAATAGCCATGCAGAAAAAATAAAAATCTTAAATGTCTCCACAATTTCTACCTTCTACAATACTGCACATCATACAGTCGCCAACCTAATCACAAACCTTTATCTCACCATCAATACTCACCCACCTTATGTTACCTGACCCCCCAAGTTTCACATTGCAAACCCACAAAACTCCATTTTCTCTTCCATAGCAGTTCTACGGAATAATCTTCCAGCCCATCCAGATAACTTCCAGAGAGCTATCCTTCTACGTTAGCTCTACAATTGCACTCTCTCATAAGTGACTGAAGACAAATCTAGACTAAAACCTCTGCCGTGTCTTGTCTAGACCAGAACAATTGCCTGCGCGACCAGAACAAGTGTCCATTGGCAACTGATTTGTGGGGGCACTTAAGCGTCATTTTAGGACATCACAAGAACCGGAAGAACTCTGATCTGAGTAAAATATGAGCATAAAAAATCAATAAATTTTTTTGCAATTCGAAGCAAAATACCAAAACTGTTTTAGACTTCTTTATAATTTCAACACTGCTCATGCCTTCAAGCGACAGGTAAGATTGTTACGTACAACTTATTAATCAAAAACTGAACAAATGAAAACATCTATTTTTTGATGAATCCGTGCAGACGAGGAAAGCATGCGTAATCACACTGCTCTGTGATATGCACGTTGTCTGCAGGGATTCAACTTGTTGCTTACACAAATGAAAAAATGAACCAGCGGAGTATTCTTAGTTTACTCAGATGTTTTTAGTGTAGATTAAGATTTTAGGTCCAACATTTAAAATTAGGTTTTGTGATCGTCCACTAGGGCTGACTTGGGTGAGCTTTGTTCCTACTTTCACCAAAATCAAAACGAGGCTAGCTATAAAAAAACAGAAAGCGATGGACATTAAAAGCAATTCATCAGCATAAAGTACAGTTATTCCTCAGGTTTTGCTTAGGGTAAGATTTTGTGAAACGTTTGGTCAGTCAGACCACAGACACTTTTAACCAGCCGCTTGTATGACACTATACTATACAGACCGCCGAGCGACTGATAAGAGTGCTGGTGGTTACCGTGCTGGCACTAGTCGGATATAATGGACCCTGATATGGAGAACCAGTTTCATCCACTAAATAATGACCGTAATTCAGTGATTGCCTGGTTCTCTAAATCAGGGTCCACTATATCCGACTAGTGCCAGAGTGCCTGTGGTAGGACAGTCTGTCTGATTTTTAGGTGCACTTTCGACTTGACAACAAGTTTACTTTTCTCTCTCTTCAGTCGAAGTCAAGTATTCCAAAGTGGTTGTCATTCACTTCCTTACATACATTCATTACTGACTAGTGAAACCGAGTTCAGAGGCTAAGGAGACAATTTTTGTGCAATGATTGATAGTTAGCCAGTAAAGCAAGGATTCGAATCCGGGTCTCCCAAACGGGAGTCCGCAGGCGAGCACAATCCCACAACTCAAAAGGCACAAACCACTGAGCCACACTGTCTCGGCAAAATTGCCACCGTCTCCCGATATAAGTTGGTTCACCAAAACAAAAAGTAACATAAGGTTACAATCATTAATATTTTTCCACATAAACAAACAAAATAACCTTAGTATAACATGCTTTGAAAGATTCCTATAACCTTCCCCTTTTCTTCTGTCAGTTCAGTTTACAGTTTACCCCAGAGACAGGAATCGGAAATGCCAAATCACACGAATACCAATCAAACTTTTAATTGTATTTACCTGAATTATACTGTTAAACAAAGTATTGGTATTAAAATGTTCAAATAAACATTTAATAACTAAAATATTCAATACCTTTAACCATAATTTACAAATATATGATTAAAAAAACTGTATTTTACACGTTTTTTTTGGTGCGTAGTGCGTTTCTCCGCAACAAGGTAACAACCTTTTCACCTATGACGTTTTGTGTGTTGGTCAATAAACTTGTTGGCTTTTGTTCAATAATCCTTTCGCGTAGGACGTCGTGAACTTTTCACAGGGATTAATTACATTTTAAAGCTGGCCTTTCTCGAGAGCAACGATGAGAAAATGTCGGACTGGGAGGTGGACGACGAGGAAATTCTCAAAGAACTATACGAATGGGTAGATGAAGTGCCTTTGTCTCGACCCAAGAAAAATATCAGTCGGGATTTCTCTGATGGTGGTAAGACTCTCTCTCGAATTGACAAGCTTGATGTTCTTCAAAACTTACAAAAATTGTTCTGTTGATATGGTATCCCACAAAATATTTTATAGCTTAACATTATCTCCTGAGGCTGGGACCTCAGAAACTGAAAAAGGGGAAGATGAAGTTCCGAAGTACCCAGCTGATCCTAGGCAATGACTAAACTGATGCACGCCACAGTTCACACCCATCTCGCTGGCATCCCACCTGACTCCAGGGCCCTCTTTTTAACGTAATTAAAATATCCTAGCCATTCAATAAGCTTTGACAAATGCTAATGGAGTGTATTTTTCAATCACTATATTAGTAGAATACCACTGACCTAAACCAGTGACATTCTTAAACCAAACCAAGTCTGCACAGTACGGTTGGATAACAATTTATAGGAACATGAGACTGAGTAACATTACCAGTTTTCTAAAACATAAATCCCTCTTACATTATTTTCCTTGAATTCTGAATATAGAGTTAAGACTACTGCCAATGACGTCATTGTATCTTTTTTTACTGAAATGGCTGTGTTGCTTTCAATGAACGAATATTTGTATAATTAGTTCCATGTATGTTCATGTGATTGTTTGAATCAGAGCATTACATGAGATATTGGATTAAAATTAAACATTTTCCTGAATGTGTTTCATAATTTTAGCTTGCAATTTATGACCTTGCATGTTTATGTATTTTATCTGAAATTCTACTGTGGGTGTCCACCTGGGAGTCCTTAATTAACTGACCAGTAATGTCTACCTGTGTTATGTAGTCAGTAGGGGAGCTAATCAGTAATGTCTACCTGTGTTATGTAGTCAGTAGGGGAGCTAATCAGTAATGTCTACCTGTGTTATGTAGTCAGTAGGGGAGCTAATCAGTAATCAATAGAATACAATTGAAAATCAATTCTTTTCAGGTGAAGCAGGCTCTGTTTGATGCTCTTACTAAACAATTATGGCATTAAGATTTTACCCTGAATTATGATGCATTTTATGAAAAATGTAAAGTAGGTTTCTTTGTGCATCACTTTCGCTTAACATGGAATTTAATGTTTTGTGTGCAATGTTACTCTATTTGCTGTGTACAAGTTGTGTGAATTTTTTCAGTTATGGCGGCTGAGATAGTGAATCATTACTTTCCACGCTTTGTTGAGATGCACAACTACTCCCCTGCGTCAAGTGTTAAACAAAAATCAAAAAACTGGGATATGCTTAACAGGTACTTTGGCACTGGCCAAGTTTAAAGCCACGCTCTCAGTTACTCTGTGAAAGTTAGATTTTGGCATACTGGACTTTGTCGGATAGTTTTGACTGGGCATTTCTCGGTTCAGTCCTATCCAAAATATGACGGCAATTCATCAAGATGTCCGCAGTTCATGAACTGTAAAAGTATTTGTAAATCCCATGGAGTGAGAATAAAGTCAAATCAAAATCAGTAAACGAGCTAGGAACATTAGCTATCCCTGTAAAAATGTTAAGGATATATTCTTGACAAAAACAGAGATGTTTAATGATAGCTCGCTGTGTGCTATAGGCTTACAGCTTATAGTGAAAATTTATGTCAAGACTGAAATGTCCAGTGACATCTTCTACAGTCGTAACTGATGGCCTGGTGTGTGGTTTGGGTTATCCTGAGTGGCAATTATTAATTATTGTGAAGTTCACCCTCTTATTATTTCTGTGTGGTTTTGTTTGCAGTCATGGTTGCCGAGTTACTGCATCATTATTTCCCTCACTTAGTTGATGTACATAACTACACCCCAGCTAACGCCACAAAACAGAAGTTAGAAAACTGGTATTTGTTGGGCAGGTGAGTATATGTTTGCCTGCAACTTCAGGTGAATCTCTTTGTAGAAGTCTTCAGCTATAAGTCACTAAGACACGGTCTTTCACTGTGACCTGTTAATTGTACCATTTTTGCAAGTTTAGTTGTAATATGGAAATAAATTAATGTTTCTGAGCATTTACAAATTATCAGTTCTTCCCAAGCTCCAAAATAACAACTCCTTGCCTAATTAAGGAACAATTCAAAACCAGATTTATAGTTTTAAGTGGTCCAAATCAAAAACAATTTTCTGATTGTCGGTATTACCTTATAATAGCTTTAAATACTGAATACTTTTGCAAAAAAATTTCTCCTTGTTTGTTTGTTGAGTGGGATTTTTTGTTTTATTTTCAAGATTTTTTTTCTGAACAAACGTCATTTCAGCCTCAGAATAAACTTCTCATTTTGATTGGTAAATATATCAATCAAATAAAAAGTAATGTTACTATTTTAGGTTTTTTAAGATTTGTTTACTGCTATGTTTTGTTTGCTGAGTACTGTAAATCTTCTCACTTGTTTATCATACAATATGACCGTCAAGTGAATTCTGTTTTGTCAAATTTCTTCACCAAAATAAAGATTAAGAAAACGTTTCTAGCTTAGTTTGTACTGTTTAGATGTCATAATATAACATTTGGTGAAGTTTGCACTATTTTTAAGTAATCAGCCTTTTAAAAATGGAAAAATGAAAATTTTGGCGATTATTTTTGTGCGAAAGAAGCGAAGAATTAGCGTTACATATTTAAGTCTCCGTTGCAACTTTTTATTGTAAAAAGGAATGACTGTTTTGTTGACAAATACCTAGTTAATAAAAATACTTTATAAATCACAAGTGATTGATTAAATTGGGGTGCCAGTTGACACCAGTGAGATCAATAGAATGTTACCGTGGTTACCTTACTGCCATCAATAAGTGGCTTGAGTACACCCTGGGATTGTGAGTGCCTGTATTGATTTATTGCCTGTTGTGTGTCTTGGTTTAATGAATTAACTTGAGATGTACCGGGATTTTCTGAGTAATCCTTCGGGCATAACAGAAAAGGAACTATATTGTCTTACAAGTAATGCAAATGATTGTTGGGGATTTCTTTAAGAAATGGGGACATTTTGAGTGGAAAATTCAAAAACGTCTAATTAAGCTGTCTTAGCATATCTGGAGAATCCTACATGAGTCTCAGGTTTATGACATGGGCAAAATCTCTTGGAAATTTTGTCGAAATCTCCAGGCTTGGGATTTTGACAAAATTTCTAAAAGGTTTTGCCCATGTCATAAACCTGAGGTGAGTGTAGGATTTGTTTTCTCACATGAACCATAAAAACAGTCTTTTTTAGCCGAAAAACTCGACGTTTCTAAAACTTTTAACCACTGACATGACGCAACTTTTGTTAAAACACGCTTGAGCAATTAAACTCAGTTACTTTTTGTTAGTTGTTTTATTTTAAATTGAACAATTGTAAATTGCATTCAGCTTTCGTAGGATCAAATAAATCGTCTTTGAAGTTTTAATATTAAAACTTATCAAATATTTATGAATAACAGTCAGCAGGGCTTCCCACCTGTGAGCACTGAACTGACCTTGACTGAGACAACACAGCTAGACAGTCTCACTGTGTTTCTCGAGTTGGGGTTCGTCTCTTTTGAGTGAACGCGGATATGGAATTGGCTGCCATTTTAGAAGTTGTTTAGTATGTCTTTCTGACTGGGAGTACGTACAGTTGCGACATTTGATTTTTCAGTCATATTCATGGAAGTCTGGCATTGTTTGGTTGGCGCGTGTTTGGTTGTTGGTATTAGTTTTGCAGACGATGAAATGTAAATCGTGGATTTCTACTTTGCCCTACTTTGTGATTCGCCCATGTAATATCAAAAATTACGTACTCGGTGTTATTAACCAGTCGTGTCGTAACACATTCCAGGTCTTGTGAGAAAATATTATAAATTTAAATGTCTAAGTCTGGCTTAGTTAGAAACATTATAGTCAGCTAGCTGGCTTGTCACTGGCACAATGTAATAATTACTATTGTTATGATAAAATCCCACCAATTTCTGACGAAATTTTCTTCCACAATTGCTGTCTTTTTCATACTTGAAGGCTGCTATCAACTTTGTTGAGACTACAAAGAAAAGGTCAAAATATGGTCTGATGGTATTATGCAGAACTTAACTCTTATTGTGGTGCTACTTAATATCTTTTAGAAAAAAAACAGGAACAAAATTTCATCGGTTGGCCATATTTTGTCCTAAAATGGTCAAATTTTATTGTTAACACTAGAAGTAATGTTGTTAATAAGTGATGTTATTTTACTTTCCATATTACAGGAAAGTGTTCTGCAAGCTGGACTTTGTGGTTGACAATGATCTCATCCGTAGTATAGTGGACTGCAAGCCTGGAATTATTGAGCGGGTTCTGTTAATGTTGAGGCAGAAGATTGACACACGTTTGTATGAAGCGGACCATCAGAACAAGAGCTCTAACTCTATGGTTGGTGATGGTGAGCTGGAGCAACAACACAAGAAAGGAAAAGGAAGGAAGAAGGCGTTAGAGGGTGAGTCTTATGCTAGGTTCATGAGCCGGAGTGGCCAAAGCGCTAGCAGTTCCACTGGCTAAAGACACTCTCAGATGAGCTGTCTGCGAAGGGGTAAATTTTTCCTGCCGTTGGTTTGTTGTTTCCTAGCACCACACCCGAGTTGCTTTTGAACAAAGATTGATGTTGAAACATGTTCACTCTCTGCGACAAATTGATTGAGGTGATGATAGAACAATGGCCCCATACACCTGGAGTGTGTAAACTAAACGATTTGGCTACAGTGCTTGTGAAAACCCTGGCTGTTAAAGGTAACTCAAACCTCCAGCAAAGGGCCAGCAAAAGTAACCCTTGAAAGTCTTCAGATTACTGGCCTTTTCGGTGCTAGTTTGGTGCTAGCAAAAGTAGTAGCGAAAACATTTTCAAATTTATAGAACTAAACAATGCAAAATAAATCCAACTGAGGAAATATAATCCTCACATTTCAAAAACCTTAAGGGGGTTTAACAATATTTGTGATTTTTTTGGTTTGTTCAATATTTGTAAATGTTAACCATTTTCAAATATATAGTGAAAACGGAGCTGAGGAGCTAGAGACCTGACTCAAGGGTCCAGCAGTGTGCCCCAGTGGGACTCGAACCCGTGACCTTGAGCAAAGGAAGCGTACATTTATCCCACTAGGTCACACTGCCTCCCCTATAAGGGAATTGGAAAGGGGATATATTTTTATGTGAAATTTACTTATGGTGTTCTTTAATTCTGTAAAGTATCTCTTGGTGTTGGTAGAAATCAATTGCTAACAAATACAAATGAAATTGTTTCAGACTCCAGTCCAAGAGGAAAGAATTCGAGGGCAGCTGCAGTTCCTGTTGTCAAGACAGAAAAACCAACGGGGTAGGTTTGTTGTCTCACAAAGTGTCATGCCTCAAATGCTTAAAGTTTATGCTCAATGCCAGCTGCTTTGTTACGTTACAGCTTTCCACTTCAAAAAATCCACTGCTGGATTAGGCATGGGTCTGTGTCCATATTTGTATGTACTGCAAGAATCAACAAATCTGCACAAAGAATTAAATCAACATCCTAAATCACTATGTCTATATCTAAACTTGCTTTGAGGTGGTGATGTGATAACATCATTTGTAAAATCTACTGGTCTGTTTACACTAACCTCTAGCCTGTTTACAGTGTCAATATAAATAGGCTAGAGTTTGGTGTAAATAGACCAATAGATTTTAGTGTGTCAATTAAATCGTCAAGTAACTGTGAGGGGTGGTCGTAAAATGCAGAATGAAATATTGATCATTTGCGCTTAGACATGAAAATATGTTCCGAACAGCTCGTTGCTTACCAAGGTAAAAATAATTTCAAATTAGGGATATTTTTACACATTGTTTTGTCTTGTGACTTGAGAATGGGTTGAGGTTATATTGCAAGCATTTGTGGCAATGTTACTGTCAAATATTTTGCAGTTGTAATAGGCTCAGTCAGTTTTCATGGACTATTTGATATTATTATTGGCCCAGCGTTTAATACCAAAAAAATCAACATTGCTCAGTTAGTAAACTGCAGAATTGGCCATTTTGGAATCAAAGATTTTTTTATTGATTGGTGTCAAAATGTTTCTAATCATATTCCAACTCAGCACTGCATCTGTCATCACATTTTGTGGCTGAAAGATTGAGTCAGACATATTTGGTGAAAATCAGCAATTGTGCATTGATGTCCATCTTTTTGCTTAACCTTACATAAGGCCTATAGACCTCCATGTGGAAGACCAGCATGAGGTTTAATAAACCTCTGGTGGATTCCTGCTGTGCAGCAACAGGTTAGCACCAGAACAACATTGGACATAACTGCTATCTTGTAGCATAAGCTTTCATAAAGTCTGTAGCCTTGAACATTATAAACAAAAACTGCAGGCGAATTCCCAATATGTAATAACAGGTTAGTGCATGATGATGCCAAGGGTAGTGGGGTAAAAATATGTCTTGCGTTTTTCTTGCAAAAAGTATTGTATCACATGCTTTTTTGTTTCTAGAATCCCAGTCAAAAAACAGCCAGCCCAAGATTTGAAACTCCATGTGAAGGGAGCAGACGACTATGTGTCACGTATTTTGTATGAAGAAAAAGAACAGGAGTGTTTATCGAGAGAGGAGACTATTCAGGTAATTTGCAAAATAATCTATAGGCATGTGAAGCTCAATGAGCTCTTCAGTCAACAATAAATTTAGGTGAAAGTTTCCAAGACTGAATGGTAATTTTATAGTGCATCTTTTTGCAAATATCTCCTAGTAGACGAGGAATTTATTGCAGAAGTTTCTATATGCAAACATTTCTTCAGTTGACAGACAATTCTGTGAAGTTTTGTAGGAACAGTTATTGTAGTATATAGTCATGTAGTGAGGGATTCTTGGAAGCTCTTGTAAACACTGGAGTTAAAGCACAACTACAGTCGTAGTACTCACACGTTCTCTACGGCTTACTGCATGTAGTGAAGTGTCACGGATAGTTGATCTTCTTAAAAAAGAACCCCTCTCCTCTTTGTTCTCACCCCCACCTCC
>NMRA01000766.1:128943-144977 GCA_002633005.1 Phoronis australis
TGAATTGTGAGGGATTGTAAATATCACAATTGAGGAGAGTTTGATTGAATTGTGAGGGATTGTAAATATCACAATTGAGGAGAGTTTGATTGAATTGTGAGGGATTGTAAATATCACAATTGAGGAGAGTTTGATTGAATTGTGAGGGATTGTAAATATCACAATTGAGGAGAGTTTGATTGAATTGTGAGGGATTGTAAATATCACAATTGAGGAGAGTTTGATTGAATTGTGAGGGATTGTAAATATCACAATTGAGGAGAGTTTGACTTCCATACCTTGTTTGATACTACAACTGGATGAGGTATACACAGATTATACTGGTGTGATGTTGTTTATTATTAATTTTATAAACAAGTTGTGTATTCATTAAGTTTTAGTATGGCATTTTGAATTGTGTACACCTGGCATTTTATGCACGATAGGTAAAATTTTAATTCAAAAATGTGCCTTGTAAATTAAGCAAGTGAAACATTGGGATACCAGTGATTTTGTAAATATAGTAAACGCTTATTGGAATTGAAGAGATTAATATTTTGTATATAGCTCATGTAATTATATTTATATTTTTATAAGAATTAATATTATTGTGTATGATAGTTGTGTAACTTTGTTTGGTGAACTTTTACATTCATTTGGCATTTTGATAGTCCATGTTGGTGTTTTGCCCAAAGGATTCAATTCACGAACAGAATTATCTGTGAACACATCTATATTATTGAGAAAACAATTTTAGATCGAGTTAGCTCTCCTAATATAAATTTAAACAAATTATGTGGACCCCTAGTAGGAAATTTTGACTAGACCTCATTAGTCCAAAAGCATCATAACTGGTCTCTTGTGTTTCTTGAAAATTGATTCGGTGGTGTGGTATTTTTAGTCACTCACTTTTTCAAGACAAAAAACCCACCAAGACAAGCAAAAATGATGCGAGATTCGTTTCTTACTCATCACTTAGAAAACCTTTCTTACATGCCTTTTGTGCAGGTTTTCAAACAGAGACTGTGGCTGAAATTAAGGAGAATGGGCATTTTTTTCTTTAGTAGGTGAGTGCAGGTCTTAGAGTCGAGTGAAAGAGAACCAATTCTTGCTTTTTTGGCCTTGGCCCTTAATGTGTATTTAGTATGTTACTCATTCATTCCATAGTTTGTGCATGTCAATAGACAAATTAAGACAGCTTTGACTGCTTTGCCTACAGCGACGTTGCCAACAAAATATGGTTTTATGATAGTTTGTATGGACTTTGATTAGTCAAGCATGGATTCAAAACATAGATGATAGTTTGTATGGACATTGACTAGTCAAGCATGGATTCAAAACAATTTATGCCGTGGAAGCAGTATTACCGTATGGCAGAAATATTCTTATTAAAAACTCCTTTTAGCTGGCTAAATAGGAAAGTCAAATCAGGCCTTTTACTCTCATAAAATCATTCATAATCCCCTTATGGTGATAGGATTCTGTTTCCGTAATCTACAAGAACTATGAAACCATTAGCGACTCAAGAAAACGGTTCAACCAAATTATTAGTTTAGCCAACCCTATAATTGCAAATTGAAGAGTGGCACAGTGCCTACGACTAGAGTTGGTAAATAGAATTTAATTCTATCTCGGTAACAAATATTATGATATACATTTTGCCTGTCAGAGTAAAAGGCTTGTATCAATTTTCGTTTTTGTAGCCAGCTTGAAGAATCTGATGTAAACACTCCATACTTATAATAATCGTGCAGAGGCAGATAATTATGAAGTCATTGTAAATATTCCATATAGCTGGGATGTCTTGGGTCATTAATGGTTTACATAACACATTGTTAAGTACGGGTTTGTTTTGTATACATTGTTTCATTGCGACACTACGTATTGTTGATTTGTTATTGAATGTGGTGCGTATTAGTTTTTGCTGTGCTGTTATCATTTAGAAATGAGTAAATAAACTCTTAAACTACAACAGAATAGTGCTGATATATCTGACCTTTGTTTATGGGTTACGAGCTATAAAATTGGCCCATAAAATAATTTTGTAAACTACAAGAGATGTGATTGGCCAGAGTGACACAACTCCACCCTTCGCTTCGTCAAAGCCGTTCTACTTTAGAATGTGATTAGACCATGCCAATGTATGTACTTGCATCGCCGTATACAGGCATGGCAAAATATCAATTTAAAATGTTTGGTTAAGAGAAACTTGAGCATTATATATGAAGAATATTGCATTTTCAAAAAATCTTAAAATCGCAAACTGACAATCATTTCTAAGTTAAAATGATTACTAAAGAGCACTAATTGTCCATTTCATCCAAATCTGGTCTGTAACCAAATACTGGCCTGAGAGATAAAAACTATTCCTCATGTTCTGAATCAGGGAGATGGAATTCCTGTCCCATGCTTTCAATTGGGGTAATAATTCTCCAATTTGGGACAAAGTCTAAACTTTGGGACACCAAAATTAAATTTTCTTGATTATAGAGACTGAAAATTGGCAATCTTGACATTCACATTTCTCAAAGATTGGGTACAGCATTCACTCTTAATCAACAAAATCTGAAATTAGACTTGGCAGTTCATAACATTCTCAAAAATAGTCATAATGTATGTTTGCATGTGTCCCATAGCGTGTAACATCGAGACGAATGATTGTCTTTCGGTGATCACGATTTTTTTATTTAGGACGGCCAATATTGACCGTTTCTACAATTTAGCACAAGCACTGACCTTGACAAAATGAACTGAATTGTCACTGTACCAAACTAAAAGAGTTTTTACCATAATTCAAATCAAATGTTAGTCTTGGGTATTGATTTTGCGGTCTTACTTAGCAAATTATGTAAACTCTTGAGTACTGATGAGGGTACAACAAGACTCAAAATCACTATAAACTTCAGTGTTTAAATTTCATTACCTTGTTCAAATTATATCAAGGTTCATTTATTTGATATCTTAGCACAAAAACAGTCTCAAAAGAATAACAATCATTCAAAACTCATTGGTATCAATTTGGAAATTAAGAAATTTTTATGCATTGATACATCTAATAAAAACTTTATATCAAACAGACAATTTGAAGCTTGATTCTAATGTTATTGTAATAGTTACTTCTTGCCAATTTTCATAGCAAACCAAAGCAATGGTTACGAAAAGGATCCATATCTCAGAAAATAATGGCTAAAAGCAAAGCAGGGCAATACATAACATCTTCAGAAAATGCTTCACTAGAAACAACTCAAGTCAAATTATGATTTTAACACAGAACTGCTCACTGAGACAGAACAACGACCTTTAAAGTATACGTTTTACACAGTCAAATTCTTTGTTTTACCATATCAGAAGCCACTGCGTGATGCCCAGGCAGCCTTCAGTCTCCTAACTCAAAATATTTTAACAGAAAGGCTTCCACTGAAGTGAAGCTGAGGTTTGATGTCAAATCTACTTCGGTTTTGTTTCTACTTGAACACTGGAAAAAAAAGTTGAGAGTCTAAGATGGTTTAGCAATTCTCATCCAAGGTCCACAGATCATCAAGTGTGCAATCTTATTTGTAAGCAGAAAAGAAGGTCATCTGACATCAACAGTGAATGTGATAACAAATCTCACTAGATCAGAACACAATATACAGAATTTGAATTTCCTATTTCATTAAAAGTAATAGAGTATCAAATTCATGTTTTACTCAATGTTCAAGTACTGAGCCCCGGCTACCATCAGACACTATTTTGAACAAAAATGTGGACATTCAAATGTTACAAGCCTTTGAAAAATGAAAAAGGTCAATTTCGGAATTTCTTTCTCCAAAATTAGTGATATTGCTAGAGAACATTAGTTACTGCACTCAAAATCAAAGGCTTGGTGACAAGAACTATTCTAACGCCGCGGTGATTAGCTTGAACTGACTGTCCATAGACAGATTTATAATATAAATAACTGATAAAGTTCAGACACGTCACTGGTCACAGGTAGTCAATCACATAAACCGGTGACAAGTTCACATCAGGGTCACAGGTACGGTTAATCCCATAAAGCAGTGACAGGTATGTCATGACTGGCTTTTCTTAAATTTCTCTGACAGTCCACTGTTGAAACCTTCACGGTTTCTGGCTATCTCTATGGCCAGGAATTGAACTTTTGGCGCTGAAAAGAAAAAAGAAGAAATGAAACATACAGTATACTCACAACTGTCAAAAAAAGATTTCGCTTTAAGTCACTCATTCAGTCTCATTTCTTTACCAACTCACACCCAAGCAAGTTCTATGCTTGTCACGAACTGACGGCTCCTCATTGAAGTAATATGACTGACAAGAAAAGTTATTTTTCCGAGATCGGTCTCATGGCGGGATCTAGCCTGGAACCACTGGAGCCTCATGCTGAACTGGCGCAGCTAAATCCCACTTGGTAAATGACAGAGTATAAAAATAGCATAAAATCAATCTTGACTCATAAAATCATTCTTAACTCATCAAATCACACGGGACTCATAAAATCACTCTTGACTCATCAAATAACTCTTGACTCGTAAAATCCCTCTTGACTCGCAAAAGGGCTTTTCACATTAACGTCGACGCGTTGATGGTTTGGGGAGTTACGGTCAGTATGAACGCTTAACTCCGGTCCTGGATTGCAGTTAACAGCTCCAGTTAACATCGCAGTTAACAGGTGGATTTAATAGCGCAGCGTCAACGCTGCGGTGCCATATGAACTGCTTACTTCCATGTTCATTAACTACCGAAGCCAGTATGAACGGTCCAGTTAACTGCGCTGTTTATGTCAACGCTCCGCTCAGACCGGAGTTAAGTCAATATGAAAGGGCCTAAAATCACTCTTGACTCATACAATCACTCTTGACGTCTCATAAAATCGCTCTCACGATATTTCCTGCTGTGATAGGATTCCATTGTTAATCAGCGTACTCACCTAACGTAGTATTTTCTTCGGAGTACTCCCCTTGGCAGTCCAGTCGCAGCAGGGTTCCCATGTTGTAGTCATCAACAACGCCTTTGTACTTTTCACAAAAAGGGCGCCATTTCTAAAATCAAAACAAATAATTAACCACACATACCGACATATTACTCTGAAGTTTTGGACATTATAAAAATCCGATTTATACGCCTTTAGGACAGAGGTCAAATTTAGAGGAGAAAAATAAATTATGTACCTAATGACCCTACAAGACCATAAAATGTGAGACACAATTAAATTCTGGGAACTGGAAATAGCAAAAAACAAAGAAAAGCAAGTTGGGAGAAAAAGACTTGTTTTTGCGGTAACTGGAAAGTATGAGACACAGCTTGTGCCATCTGGTGGGTACATATGTACTGAAGACTTGCGTACACATATTAAGCAAATCATGCCATTGCCACAAAAACACATTCCAACTTGAGCTCTCGCTTTGATCATGTGGGTTTGTATTCGTAACATTTTAAGTACAAATCCCAAGGTTTGCCGTGCTTTGAGAAGTAAATATCTTACTGTGTCTGACTAAGCAAATATTTTTTATTTGTCACAAAATTCTTGAATTGTCACAAAATGTCACAGGAATTCAGGCAAGCAAGCTCTGTCCCAACTTGTCACAATGAATCCAATTTCTGACAGTGGTCAAGAGCTCTACGTGAACAGTGACGAGCAGACCTAGCCAGGCGGTATGTAACTTCGAGATCCATATTGATTTCACATGCATCATTCCTTGGCTGTATTTTGGTTGGCTAAGAAAAATGCACAAGTATTGGCAGCAAAACGCATAAAATTAAAAGACTACCACGCCTAGAGCTGCATTCAGTACAGAGCTCTGTATTGCCCTAAATAGTGCTTACAGCTTTTCCTTCAGCCGACTTCATCGAGTCCTCCTTAATTTTATCCACCAGCATGTCAGGAAACAACTTTCGAAAGTGGTTGTAAACATCGTCATCATGTTTCGTCAGTTTCAGCAGTTTGGGTTCAGCAGCCAGCAACAGCTGTCGAAAAAAGCATAATCAGTCAAAGAAGCATACCACCTTCAGCACTTCTTCTAACATATACTCCTCAATTTCAAGGTTACGTAAGAACAAAATTTGGACAACTTGGGAACATCATATCTCAGAATTGGTTGATCAAATTCATATGCAAATTTCGCATAATATGCTTCTTGAACTGTTTTCCAAAACGCTGTTAAGAATTCTTTTGAAATGTTCTGCTTTTGAATGAGTGGCTACAAACAATAGGACAACCCTAGTCCTGCTAACCACGGGCTTATCAGATTTCAACATTCCAGTCTGTCTGGCTAATACCGGCTGTCTCCGGCTGACCAGCATTCACCTAAGTAGGTCAAAGTCAATTAAAAAGTAATGGCCAATCAGAAAATTTAAAAGGGCCTAGTAAGGCTGGGTTGCTTCAGACAAGGCATAAGGTCCCAAGCATTCATGAAAGACTGTTTGTGATTGGCTAATTGAGCATTATTGGTCTGGGATTCCATATTGAGCATGGGATTTTCCAGTCTTCCTGCACACCGGTAACTTATCTTGATTTACCTGTTGTTCTGAGGCCTCTTGTTTGAAATGGACACTTGATAATGAATTCAGAACACTTCTACCCTTGTTTTAATTGACATATGGTCATATTTTTTGGTTATTTGTGTTTATTTGCATGAGATGAGAATATTGAAAACTTTTGTATTTTACACCATCACCGTTGTTCCATTGGTCATCACCAACATATATCATAATTATCTTCCTGATTGTTATGATAGAGATGAAGCTGGTTTTATGAGCTTCACAATGATGTATAATACATGGTATATAAATCAAACTGGTTTGTTAAATTTTTTATTAAAACGATTGAGAGTGTTAATATTGAGCTTGACCTAAAAATAGCCAGCCAGCTGGTCTGGACACTGTTTACAGTGTATAGCACTACAAGGGTTTTAAAACTTGCATGTTACGAAAACAAAATGATTTAGAAAACTGTAACAGCCTCTACGCATTAGGAGAAACTTTCGCAGTGAAAAATAACATAATTTACACAAACACTTATAATTGGTAAGAACAAAATAATACAAAACTTGAACACACACTTCTTGTTAGCATTTTGAAAGTACCTTATGTTTCTATTGAATGTTATAAAAGGAACTCACATTGAAATGTACTTCAGCATGGGCAAATGCCTTTTCTGCCCACTGCCACTCAACATCTGGCTAAAAAAGTACACAATGTCTAATAAGTGACAACAGTCACCACAGTAGAACAGTTCAAAATGACATAGCAAAAATAACATAGAGTGATATACACAATAGTACTGCAGACAAAGCAGGTGAAGTCACTGCCCATGACTTTTTGGAATAAGAACACATCAAATTTCAAAAAACAAACATGTTGAAATTATTTCACACTTAGGATTCATGCTCAACGCACATGGCATTCAAAAGTGTAGTTACCCATACAAACAGTCAGAAAGTCACTTCACCTGTTCCAATGACAGTGCCCAAGGTGGACAAAACCACCGTTGTACCAACCACAACAAAACATGTCCTCTTCAAGTTACAATGTATCACAAAGTTGTTGGAAACTCATCAATGAATTCCCACGACACAAAACAATGAAGGAGTGAACCAGTGGCAGCCAAGCCCTTATGGCCAGGTTTTGATAATACTTTAAAGCAACTGCTGTCAAAAATTATTCACTTGATCATGTCCAACACTTACTCTGTTGCCCAAATCTTCAGCTTTACTGTTGAGTGCATTGATACCAGCTGCAACCTCAGCAGGACCCTGCAGGAACAATGAACGTTCTTAACAACTACACAGCAAAAGAGAACGGAAACAGTCCAAAATAAAAGAGTACTGGCTTGGCTCTGTTAAGCGGCCGGGTGTTTATTTGACAATGAACTTATATCCCCAGTGATTTACAATATCCCCCAGGCCTAATGTTCTCCTGACCCGATACTCTCCTGTTTCGGTGTTTCACAGGCTCGAAATCGCACACCCATTCAAATTCTTCACTTCGTTTGTCACAAAATAAATAATATTTCTGGGTACCAATTTTGTTCACTGGTAGGCCCTCAGTTTTGCTTTTGCAAAAACGTCTTGCACAACAAGCTTCAACTCACTCGGTTCGAGTGCACAGCGTGATGTTTTTAAAAGGCTGGAGCACCAAGATGCGAATCAAAATCAACCTTAAATTCAGGATAAAAACACCATTTCATTTGAACTCAGCAAAAAGCTGGGTAACGACAGACTCAGAATGCAGTTGCACTCTGAAAATTAGCTCAGCACCTGGGCAACTCACCAGTGAACTTCTACTTTACCAGCACAGTTTTTAGTCACACTGGCTACTTGGGCGAGTGGCTAAGTAACGGTAATCCTGAGGATGATTAAGTTATGATCCAGGCACGTTTTGAAACTACCGCCGCTCAAAAAAGGTGCAGGAGGATCTAACACCCCCCCTCCTCTAGCCTTGGTGCAAAGTTGTCTACGAAATATACAGCTTTGCACCAATGTGGGTAAAAAATGACCCAATAAAATCTGACACAAAATTAGTCATTAAAAACAACATTCTTCCTTTAGTAAACTAAATTATTTTTCGGTGTCGGAAAAATAGGCACTTTACCGTTATTTTGCTGCTAAAGTTGTGGAGCGATCTTGTGAGGTTGCGTACACATCACAACAAATTATTGGAATTGATTTCACTTTCTTATAAGTTTTTAGAAGTTTGATACCAGCAAACCAAATTTATATAAACAAACTTTGCTGCTACGAAGCTAACATCATCTACCGAGGCCGGATGTACGCAAAAATTTGTGAAATGGCGCGTGTGCGTTTCACGAGCGTACTGATTTCAAAACGACAACATAATTTCTTTGTTACAAAAGGCAGTTAGAAAATGATGTTTATTAGATTGTTTCGCAGTAACTAACGCAGTAATGAGCAAAGTGAGTGTTGCTTGAGTCCCAGATTTTGCAAGCAACNAGCAGAACTACCCGGGCAGTGTGCAATTTCAAGGACACGTTGTCAAGGTCTGTCGGAGGGCACTAGTCAGATATAATGGACCATGATTTAGAGAACCAGTTTCATCCACTAAATAACGGCCGTTATTTAGTGATTGCCTGGTTCTCTTAAGTCAGGGTCCATTACAATAGTGGCGTAGTGCCCACGTGAGTAGCACATAACAGTTTCTGATTGTTCCAGCCATACTCTTCACTGTTTCAATGCCACGGATCACATGCTGAAATACCAGGTCAAGTCACTGATAATGCCGAAAATCGGTACTTATAGAGAGAAAATCAACATCAGTTAGAAGAAAACAAGAAAAGTTACACACATAATTCACCCTAAAACACAATAATCCCTACCAAGGAGGCCGCCATATTGTTCGTATGACTTAGCCAATCAAACGCCGTTATACACTTCCAGACACGAGAGAGTCCACGTTTATGATTGGTTTCATACTTTTTCAAATCGGAAGACTCGACCTACCTTTTGTGCGCGGTAAGTTATGAAAATTTTAGGTAGTTGAATATCACAAATAATTTAACAAATCTATAATTGATTAAATCCAAGCTGCAACATAGTTATTGAGCATAATCTATTGAACCAAAATATTTACATTTTAGAGTGTTTCAGCACCACAAAGGAATATTTTTACGAAAAGAAAGTCCACTTTTGACTATCATCAGCTCATGTAATCGTAATTCGATCGGCATTCGGATGACTCGAATGTGTCTGTGTCCCTGATTTTTTGAGTACCATTTTCATTCTCAGAATAACGGGTTCTTGATTAATTGCCTGGTTCTCTTAATGATGATCGTGTACCGCTGTGGCCAACCGCGACCTAACCAGTTCCATTCCCTCAAAGTTTTCCCAATGAAGTAAATTATTTGGGACGTTTTTACTAGAAGACACTGAGTGACTGATTGGTTCCTTTTGGTGAGCACGAGACCTGGGTTGGCAAGTTACCCACAGAGACCACCAAAGATCACCCTGCCCACACAGGATGTGATCTGCTTAGACCTGACCAAGAAAAAACTACACCATGGGTTTTCTTACTTGGTAGGCCTACTGTACACTTACTGAAAACCTTTTTAAGACGTTAGTTAGGCGACTAGGCCTTCTGAAATAACTGATGTGAACAGTTGGTTGAACTTATAACCATGTATTGGACAGAGTGAAAGTTATCTCGGATTCCGGGAGCCAGAGATAACTTTTCAAAAAAATGTACTGCAGAATACAGGAGCGGATCCAGGATTTTGAGTTAGGGAGGGCCAGGGCAGAATATTAGCTAGGATTTTGTCCATCACATTCGCACCCCCGAACTGCCTAATGCAACCTGGGAGAATTTTATGGGGGCCTTGGCCCCCTCTAAATCCACCTCTGAAATATATACAGAGTCTAGTGCAATCTGCAATTCTACCCAACACCAGTTGTCAATTAGCTTTATTCGGTAACAGTCGGATAGGTGGGTCAAGATTTAAAAGGATTTGAGAACCAGTTACTCCCCCTGAATAATGCCTGGGTAGTAATTGATTCTCAAATCCCTTTGTATCAGAGACCCACTTGTCCGACTATTGTCCTTTATTCCATTGCGATTCAGTTAAATCCTGTTACCAACAGGATTTAGCTTCCAACTAAAAAGGTCTGTTGCTAGTCATTGTTCCTTCGCAACTTATTTTGGTGTTTTGACGGCAAATGAGTCGAACCTTGGGGGGGGGGGGAATTTTTCAATCACTTGAGAGGAATTTTTGGGCCTCATGTGGGGAATTTCATGTGGCTTTTTAATATTTTTCAGTGGGGAATGGGGCCGATATTTGACCCCAAAATCGATGGCCCTGGTATGTTTAGTTATTGGAAGGATTTGAAGCCATCGGTGCCCTCAAAGTGTGCTGTACTTTGATGGGACAGCCATTGTGAGGTTTAATCTGCAGAATATTTAGCTATATGTGGTGATGCGTGTTCATCTCAGCATGATAGTTGTGATATTGCTTCTGTCTAGGTTCTCATTACCCTCCTGTTTAGCAACCCAAGTGTTTCTTCATTTTATTTTCAAACGAAGGTGTCCGTTTGCGAGATAAAATAATACTAGCTCATGAATAAGGTTTGAGTCTTTCTTTCCTTGAATTCACAGGAACAGTTAACAACAGAGTATCTAAATGGTCAAATTTTCACAATGGAATGTTGACGTAAGATTTGTCCTTCTGTTCTCAGATCAACATGGACACATCGTTTATGATTGACTCCCCAGAATGTACCGACAGTCCCCTAGAGGAGGATGCATTCTCCAACACAAAGCGCAACCTATTGGAAGATTTTGCGTGCCCGACGCCGATGAAGGCGTCAAACGTGGAGCCGGGGGAAGAACACATGAAGGTGTTCCTTCGCATTCGGCCATTCACAGAGGAGGAAACAACCAGTGGCGAGAATCAGGTACCTGTTATGACGTGTTCTGTCATGATCTTTGGTGGCAGTGGTTACGTCTTGGTCAGTCACAACCTCTGGTGATGGTAATGGTAATTAGTTAACGAGTGAACGTGTAGTTGATTATTATCCCTAACTTTTGGATTATATTTAAGTACTTAGGTTAATGTAAAACCAATGTAAAGATACAAACCTAAAAATTTATTACCCCTCACAGTCGGATAGGGGTACCTTGTAACTTATGTCACAGCTGCTGAAAATCACATTGTAGATGATTGGGTATCCTGGGTCAGGGCCTTGCTAGTCCTCATTAAAAGGACAACTTTCGCTGTGTTCTCTATCTTCTGTTGTAGTTTTTTGTTTACTTGCAGCTGGTTTGAAAACAGTGCAACAGTATCAGTTAAATGTGCAGATTTCTAGGTTTGCAGATTTCTAGGTTTTACCCACTATGTAGGATCCCTCCACGCTGAGAATTGGGAACATTCTGAATCTGATTTTTTTTTCTCGAGAGCCATGGTTCAATTTACTGAAAAAGAAACAAATTATTGACCGCAATGCCTAGAAACTTAAAAATTTCTGCATTGCTGTATGTGTGGAACTAACAAGAAGATGTCACAGAGGGATATTATCCTCTGTTACTCACCAGCTGTATAGACAGGTATTGCGTTGCAACTGGTCTTGCTCGTTAAAGCCCACAATACTAATTTCTTTGTTTCAATTAATATAGACTGACAAATTTTGTAGATCAAAACTTACTACACTAATGGATTTTTGTGGAAATTTTTTCGACATATTTACTGGTCATGTGATAGATCTGTGGTGAGTAAGTATTATTAAGTATCATTGTTGTTATTATTATTATTATTATTATTATTATTATTATTATTATTATTATTATTATTACTTGAAGGTTCATATTACTCTGTTTCACTCAGGGCTGCATGGAGCTAGAGAATGAAAACCTCCTTACAATGCATGCACCAAAGGACTCCGTCACCTTCAAGAACTCTACGCATGGTTGTGGCAAGACCACACACAAGTTCACATTTTCAAAGATCTTCTCGGACGACGTTGGACAGAAGGCATTCTTTGACGACACTATGCTGTCGACCGTCAAGGACTTTGTTGACGGCCAGAACTGTCTTGTATTTACATACGGGATTACCAACGCCGGAAAAACCTACACTATTCAAGGTTAATCGCTTTTCTATTTGAAAGTTACTGCTAATGTTGGAATCATGTTGTGGCTACTGCTTTGTGGACATTGCATGATTTACTACAACACCCTTTCTGATTATTTGTTGTGGACAATACCAAGCCTTGGTAGGGACTATATTGTGACCATCTGGTGGGCTAAATTGAGGCGCGTCTTAAAATCACTTAGACAGTGTGAACTCTAAACTTTTCAGCCTATAAGAATTACATGGTTTGCATTGTAATGTAAATAAGCGCCATGCGAAGCCAGATATTGTGTATTTGACCATGTTTTTTGTTTTAAGAATGGAGACGACTCGCCTGAAGACGGGCTCATCACAAATTCTCCTGTATTGGGCTTTGGCATGTTTTGGCTAGTATTTGATGGGCGAGGATTTGTCAAGAGTTTGTCGGCAGAAGAATCGGATATAGCGCTGAAAGCATCATCCAAATTGTGACTGCGTACTAAAAAGTCTTGGTGTTTTGAGTTGATTTGTTGACCCAGCTTTTGTTCAATCCTGGGTTAAATCCAGTCACAAGAATGTGCCCCTAATTGAATTGCAGTATAATTCATCATAACCCCAAGTTTTGACGTCACAACCATCTGACCTAATTGACTTGTGTGGTTGACAGGTAAGCCGATGGACGGGGGCATCTTGCCTAGGGCACTTGATGTGCTGTTCAACAGTATTGAGAACAAACAGTGGGAGAGTATGACTCTAAAACCCAAAATGTTCTGCGACGTGGTCAAGCTCTCGGAGAGGGACTTAGAGCATGAACAGCGTGTGAAGGATAAAGTGTTCCGCATGGCCAGTGATGAGGTGAGGGGTTAGGGACTGGGGTGTTTGTGTCAACTCTAACCCATGTTGAAATTTGCTTTTGATCAATCTTGGAACCTGTCTTGACAAAAAGGATAGCAGTTGTGTAGTATTTTCAGGGCTTGGAATTTTCCGCGGAAACGCGGATTTCCGCTTTTTTCAAATGCTCTTTCCGCGCATTTTATAATATTTCGGCGTAAAAAAATCGGATTTGATATAAAATTTCCGCGGCAAATTCCTTTCTTACCGCGGCGTTGCAGACGACAGTCACCTCGAAAAGCGGAAGTTGCTCTTTATGTTTCGGAGGAACGTAAATTGTCAACATTGCCAGGGCATCTGGGATAGCGTGGTGGGATTTTCAATGGCGTCTCGTGTTACTGTAAGCCGCGGTGACAAATACTACGGCTCTGCAGCCAAAAGTGTGTGGATTGGGAGTCGACGGGCGACCTAAAAGGACGCAGACGCATGCTACTGATGGTGGTAACGTTTTTTTTTTATTAGTCCTCCCGATTTTTGTCGTGGGGGAAAGGTTCACATCGACCATTTCAAGGCTGGGCAGCGCGCATGATTTGGGCCGTAAAAGTTTCCGCGTTTTTTGTCATTGGTCATTCCAAGCCCTGTATTTTGGGCCCTACCGCACCCTGATCGTGTAAAGAGGGGGGAATTACTTCTTCGTGCCTCAACTATGTGGCCAAATGTAGGTCTGAATCATTTCTGAAAATATCTCTCACAAGTTCCCTCTTTGAGCAAGAAAATTCTGCACAATGGATCATAGCTGTCATGATCATCAATATTATCTGTGTGTGATTGAATTTTCCCCTTGTTGGGGAAAATTGCCCTTTCAGAAGGCGCAGACACCATGTAATCTATGACCTTGTCACTTTCAGTGTATTCATCCTTTGTCTCTGAAACACAGGCACTCTGTTTGATCATCTCTCCTTTCCCAGCATTACAGCACGTGTTATGCCTACTCTGATAATTTTGCATCTGCAGTTTATACCTGCATTCTCAATGTGTTGCAGGATCCCGACGTGACAACCCTGCTGGGTGACGATGCCTCTGACATGTCGCGCGCTACCAACAGCACTATGGCTTCAGAGGAATCCATCATGCACAGTTCCTCTGTCGACTCAGGTAGGTCTTACAACAAATGCGAATGGACAACCAATAATGTTAAACTCTTGATGGGTCCGGCTTGGTGCCCAAGAAATACGGAATACCTGCGGGCCTCCAATGGTACTAGTTGTTTTTTAGCAGCATCGGTCCTCATTCAATGTCGTTGGCACATTTTTCATTAATAGGCCTTTTTTCGGAAAGTATGTCCTGTCTCATATTACTAGAATTAAAGGATACCATACTCTTTTGTGGCCTATTAACAGATACTAAAACGACTTTTCCATCCAGTACTCGAAAACAAAATAATGCCCTCAAACCTTCGCCAACACTCTGAAGGAAAATTCGAAAACTCCTTTCAAAATCTGATAAACGGGCAAGCATGACCTACATTTTTAGCGAATTACAAGGCAATTTGGAAAAGACCATCCACCAAGGACCTAATTATGTTCAATCTGTGACATAGAGATTGTTAGTTTTTGTGGATTCCTGCCTTTAACATTGGAATATTGAGCCCAATTGCACATTAGCATGTGACAGGACGAGGATTGGTTAGTCATCAAAATAATGTTTAGTATCCTTTTAAGGTAGAAACTATGCTATTTCCAAATGTACTCAGTGGGGTTTACGATCAGAAATTTGCCACTGTAGGTTGTCCTACTCAGGTGAGACGTTATTGCCCTTATCTGCTAACTATAGTACTACTTGTCGCTGACATTGTCACTTAAGGAAAGCGTCTAATCAAATTCGATTCCTTGACATTGAAGTCGTTTCTGTGATCTCACAAAAAATTCACGAAGTCTCCCTGTTTGCATGCAAATTATTGTCTGGTATTGCTAAACATTTTGAGAAAGGTCACATAAACCAGACGAAATCTCCTCGTCATTAATTAAATCTTTGTCAGATAGCGTAGGGCAGTGCCATCTGTTGTTGCTTTGGAAACAAAATATCCGGGTCTCGATCCAGTCATGCTCTCAGGGTGTTGTTTGGCGAGTCTTGGTCATACCTGCCCATCATAGCAACCAACCTGGTCAGTGCTGTGAGATGTCACTCAAAAAAATGCAGAATCGAGGCTCAGATCAGAAAAGTTCCAATTAACGATTCTGAAAAAATAGTATTTCCTGCACAAATAATCAGTGTCTGCCAAGCAAAATATGAGATCTCGTAATTTCAGCAAAGTGGTCAATAGATATCAGGGCTCGACGCTAATAAAATCGCCAGGTCGCATTTTGCGACCTAGCCAAAATCCCAGGTCGCATTTTCAAAGTCCAGCTCGCATTCGTAAATGCCAGGTCGCTAAATTTTCCCGCCATTTTTACGCGCCAAAACAGATTTTTTAGATCATCGGGAAAATGTTTAGATTATGCTCTTACCTGCAGCGTTAAATACTCACAAATTTCGGATTTCAAAATTGACTTCATTCATGCAGGTACGGCCTTACTGTTCTTCACGACCGCCATTGAAAGTCTCTAGAGCGCAAGGCAAGTTGCCGGCGTGAAAGTTGAATCAGTGCTCTCTAACTGACTCGTGCATTCGAGTA
>NMRA01000767.1:1865-80007 GCA_002633005.1 Phoronis australis
CGGAAAGCGATGCAAAGGTACTCCCAAAGCGCGCGTGAGCCGATAATTAGTACATTCCGGTACGCAGCAACAGTGTGGCATATTGACTGACTAGTAAATGAAAGCAAACGACGACGGAACTTAACACAACCGAGGTAGAACAATGACTGACTCGGCAGCTCTCACAGTCAGACTATATGAAAAGAAATTGGCGCGAAATGCTTGCCTCCTAAAACGTCACTTCCGCAGTAGCGGACGAGTAATTAATAAAATTACGAAAAGATGTAATTAAGTGGAAAATATGTCTAGGATAACCAACCAACCTTATTTTAGCTCAAAATGACATGGAAAAAGGTTGCCTTCGCCTTTAAAGCTTGTTGCTACGGATGGTGTAGCCAGCGCCACACTCAGGGCCCAAACACAAGTATCAACTCTTGCACACAGATCACATGCAACTAGTAATTTGTTGTGTGTGGCAACATTTATGGTTAACTTTATTAGTGGACGTTTGATATAGCTCACTGCTTAGCTATGCAGGACTAGACTGCAGATGTTAATAATGAAATATATCTGTTAGTGGATTTAATGTTCAGTATCGGAATACGTGTTTAATTTGGAGGTGCAGCTCTGTCTATTGGTGATTAGAACTGACTATTGTGCAATTGTGGGTGGTATCTCTGCCGTAGTTGTTGATGTACGACTTGTTATTGTGCTGTATCTATAGTAACCATTCTTGCCATGTACAGGCACGACTCTTTATTATTAAAGATGTGTTGTCCTGAAAGCCAGCAACTGTTCAGTTAGTCCTTTCAAGAATTGCGCAATAACATCGATCTTTTCAACTTTGGATAATAAACCATTTCAGAAATTTGAGAGTCGTTTTCTTTATGAAGTTTTGTGTACTGTTCACTATAATTCCCAAACCATGTAAACTCCTGGACGTAGGTTGACACTACTGACTACCGTAACCGGGGAAATCAACAACAAAATGATCTTCAAAGAATTTATTCTCACTGAACTGTTGTTGTTTTGAAAACAAAAATTTCGAATTCAGACTAGTCATTATTCATTAAAACAACTTAATGAAACGTAAGAATACTGAAATAATGCACATTATTTCTCAAACTTTCATGTTCGTTGCAAAAAAAAACTCGAATGCTTCATACTTTCATATTGGTAGCACAAAACTGGGGAATAATTCACCATTTGAAAATCATGGTTAGGTGATGCATGCTAGTAAATGTTAAAACAAACATTAAAGAAGCTGACATCAAACTGAGACTTATGGTGGACACAAAATCATTTTCGTTTCCCCTTTCTCTACAAAAACTCTAAATAACCTTTATTGGTTCACTTTATTCACTGTCCTATTTGGCAGAAGTACAATTCTTGCACTTTTACCAAGACAATACTGAACTAACACAGCACTGCAACAGTGAAATTGTGATCAGCTGCAAAAGACTCGTTTACCTCTACTAAAGATCACCCACACAGCAGTGTTCAGATTGAACTGAACCTCAAATCAGCAATTCGAGATTCCTACAGGTCAGAATGTGAAAGGCAATGCATTGCCCTCACTGAACTTCCAACTACCACCAACTCGAGAAGTTGCAGAAAAAAGACTTGAGGCCCAAATGTTTATTTAACAATTTGACAATATAAAAACAAGATGTAGGTACTTGAAACAGTGGATATTTCAGTTAGGATGGACTTCAGCCATTCTATGATGGTTTTAGTTTTTAGAAATTTTATACGTTTTAGAAACCCAAGTAGCCTTGTAGTTGGCGGTGGTTGGAACCATACAATAATAAGACCACATTGGAAAGTTTCACACTAGTTACCTTGTTTATGTATACTGGGTTATGAGAGTTAAAGAGAAACCGAAGCACTGCTTGATGCAAGAAACACTTGCTTCGAAACATGCATCTTTAACATTATCCTAAACTCCAGAAACAGAAAGTTTCCAATGTACGCCATTGAGAAAGAAAATTCAGATATGCAAATTACCTATAGGCCTATTGTGGTTTGGCTCGCACAAAACTATCAACTAACTGGATGCGAACTTTTCTGTCGCATTATCTACTTGAGGTCACCAAAACATATCAGGTCAGAATAATTGGCACATCTATTTTCTGATAAATCGTTAAAAATAAAATGTGGATCTTGTGAATTAATGTTCAAAGTTAATTCATAAGAAACACAGAACAGTAACTTATAAATACACATGAACATTCTAAAAACATAGATATGTATCTATAAAAAAGGCCCGCAGCACTAAAACATGCTTCAAGAAAGTAGCTAGACAACTATGGATGTTATGGGGGGAGGGGTATTTTGCTTGTTTTAGTGTTGCAGGCTACAATTTGTACCAGAGAATAGCAGTTCATGTTACAACATATTGAGCTAGTGAACACTGCCACCTTGAAGACTGCACACATACTTCATAATACTGCTGACTGAAGCTCAACTATGACTCGCAAACCAGGATGATATACCCGAGTGATAACAGAGAGAAGTTCACACGATTAACATGCACTAGGGACCCAGACTGCCACGAAGATTTATTTTAGGTCAGTCCACATGACATTCACACCACGTTACAACAGGTTTGGCTTACACGAGCTCTTTTGTAACGTTTCTTTCCAAAAGTCCCCAGTCAGCTCAGTAATAGTCGCACCTAGTTACAATGAACCTCCCATAACTTATCAAAGACGTTCATTGTAACCACAGTAACTTTTAAAAGAAAATAAATACCATAGAATTGTTTACTCGCCATTTTTATATGTAAAGCTGTCTATTCGCATGCAGGAAATCACGTCGGTGCATCACGCACTATGCATAAATGATATGAAGCCGAGAAGTCTGCGCATGATCTATTTTTAGCTTCACATGAGCGATTCACTGAGACATCGAAATTGGAACATCATAATCATGTGAACGTAGCATTCGTGTTCGTTAAAACAAAGCCTAGAATATGGTATTTTCCAGAATGGAACAACAGAGTTGGATGTAACAGCATTCAACCATATACAGTACACCAGTCAATCATATACAATGTGATTGTTACAGCAAACTTTCCATATAACAAACACCCTAGACAATTCCTCGCAGTGTCCTGGTGGTACAGTTCGACTACAAGCATAAAACAACTGGACCATTGAGCTGTATTGAGTCACATTGAAGTCTATCAATTGACTAATTTAAAGATTATGTAGGACCCTCAAAAAATTCCAAATCTGGCCAACTTAGGAACATCTTATCTCAGTTATTTTTTCCAAAAAGACATGGTCACATGACCCAATACATGGCAGATTGGTATCAAGTCTTTCTAGTTTCAGAAAGTTTACATCTTTACCGAGTTAAAATCTATAGTTTTGTAGATATTTGGCTAAATACAGCGAGAAGTTAACAAGGTCCTACCTAACCACACATTCAATACAGTGACAAGTTAACAAGGTCCTACCTAACCACACAATCAATACAGTGACAAGTTAACAAGGTCCTACATAACCACACAATCAATACAGTGACAAGTTAACAAGGTCCTACATAACCACACAATCAATACAGCGAGAAGTTAACAAGGTCCTACATAACCACACATTCAATCAGAATAAACTTAAAATAATAAGGAAAAGAATTCATTGACACATCCACATACTGAAAATGAAAATGAGATTAAGTTAAAGTTGTAAACTAAGGATGCAACACAATAGCCTATAACACCCCACTTAACAGAAGAAAAATCACTGAACACTCCACTACAACCCTATTTCCAATAGTGACTTAAGGCATACTAACTACAAACATCTACAGCATCAGCAAACATGCGCCCTATAAAGTTCAAACTCATTTTATTCTCCACAAAAACCATTAATTGCATCTTGCTTTCTAAACTGATTACTTTGTGACCTAAAATTGTTGGTTGAGATGCAGTCTACATTTTACTGTAGAAGCACCACAGTGAACATGGCACAAACAACAGGAGATGTAACGACAATGATCAAGTTCACAACATTGTGTGACGCATTATGCCTATGATCAAGTTCACTACATTGTGCTAGACGTTATGGCTGTGATCTGCCATGATAGTTCACAACATTGTGCGAGGCATTATGCAACACTCATTATGCTTCAGTCATCTCCCTTCAGTTACATTGACACTACACTGAGTATCTTCTTGCTAAAACTCAACAATTTGCATTATCTTAAAATTAACATATTCAAACTTGAACCACCATCATTGGCAGCAAACAAAGTTTCATTCACTTCATAACATAGTTTTTGTCTGATTTCAAACAATAGAATTCAAGCCAATGCAATCTACAACACAACTGTGATTCAGTCACACTTGCTGTTCTATTCACAGTGAATCCTCCCTCATTAGCAAACAGTCACACTTGCTGTTCTATTCACAGTGAACCCTCCCTTATTAGCACACAGTATAGCCGAAGAGTGAAATTCTAGTTTTTTAACTTTCTCCATAAAACTGAACATTAAGAGCCTTTAGTCAACTAGCGCCACCGTTTGTACAGTGAAGAAGTTACAAAACAACTTTTGGTAAATTTTTACTATTTGTAACAAAGAAATCTGGCTTTGAAAACTGGAAAATGATAATTGCGACAATTATTTTTGAATGAAACACAAGGATAATCACGACAACCATCATGGCTCCATTCCAAGAAACTGACTCAAGTTCATTTTTCTAGCATTTGTCTTAACTTCCAAATTTTGAAACTTCCACATGCGTTAAGTTAGACAAAAATAAAGACGAATTTGCATACTCCTAACTATGCTACTATATAGCAGGAACTAAACAACATTGCTATTTGAACATCATCTACACTAAACTAAGTGTAGTTGTAATCATTGGCATCTTGTAAATGTGAAAACAAAAAATATGCAAATAGGTGACCTTTGCACTTATGACCTTGGGGGCTCACAAAACACACAGCATGCAGTGTTATTCCACACCATGTCACGATACTTACTTACTAGAGACGGTTGAGTGACTTACAGCGATCATTTTCCTACCCACACATTCTTAAAAACATTTGGTGATTTTCAACCTTCTTTATATTTACATTATCACTGCATGTTGAGTTTCTGACTGATTTGGCCAAGCAATCACAGAGATAAGGAATTAGCCTGCAAGTTCCACTTTAAGACAAAACTTAAGTCAAACTTTCTTTCTTGAAACAGACATATAAAATTTTTGTCTTAAAATTGACTGAAATTTAAGATTAGTCTTAGCAAAGTCAGTTTTCTTGGAATGGAACCCTGCTCTTTAAGTCCACAACAAAGAACAAAGTTTGTATGAGTTCCTTGCCTCCAACTAAACACAACTTACGGACATATGAGGAGGAACCAGAAGACACATACAACTCATTCTAATACATTCAATTTGAAAAACTTGAGAAAACGGCAGGCAGTTTCTAGCCCATAACCAACATCAACTGTGTTTAGTTAAAAACCAATAATTTATTGAAAAAACCCAACCACGCTTATGTTTCATTGTACCCATAACTAGTGAAGCGAACATGAGCAAACTGATAAATGCACTGATGCCTGCCTGGCAGCCAAACACACGATGATTCGATAGTGGTGTAAATTCATTACAGGGTGATTTTACAGTGTTTTTTCCATTCAATGTAAGTAAAAAATATGTGACAGTGTAATCACGGTTAGTTTCTGGTCACCTAATAGTTGGTTCCACAATATCTTCACCCAACCATAATGTTGAAAATACCACAGAATACCCTCTTGCTTATTTATAAGAGGAAATTCTGCAATATTTTAGTTTGATACCAATGATACTGACACCATAATCGCCCTGTATCCTAGTTGTGCTCAAAGCACTCTCAGACTTCTGTATCCAACTTGTGCTCAAGGCAACCTCAGACTTAGAACACATTTGCCAAGGACGTTGAACTATATCCGACAGTCAATAAATTCTCATGAGAACATAAACAGCTAACACACTGAAGACTTCCCAGCTCACTATCTATGACTAGAGTTGATACAACAGAGCTACACATGGCACAACCTGACTACACTGCTGACATAGAATAACACAAATAAACAAAGTTAATGTACGGACATAATCTACAGGTATATTAACTTTATGAAAGTTCCGCTCATTTTTTTCCATGCCCTACTTGTTGGTGATGAACTGACCAAACATTATTGAAACACAGTCAGTGAAGCATGAAGACAAAACGCTACAGAAAAATATTTGGATTGCTTGTTATAGCCCTGTTTAACAGTTTTAAACTCTTGACTTGCCTTGCAGAAGGTGATATACATGACAAATTCCCAGAATAGAAATTATGATAATTAGTTATCGACGGCCTACTTTCACTAGAGAGTCTATAAGAGCTAAGAAGCCAACCTTTCAAGTAAAAGCATGCCCCTGATAGATAATAATAATAATTATTTCAACAATATAATAGCACCACATATGAACATTCATTCCATTAAGTTCCCAGAAGTCAAGACAGAACAGCAACGCCATCTGGCATGCTAATATATCACTAAGTCCAATAGTTATTGGGAGACTTTTACATAAACTATTGACAGAGTAGATAATAGGCCCAAGAGAAACTTGTAACCTTTCTGAGAGTTCAGTATGCTGCAACAGTGGCTATACTCTTGCCACGTGTGTATACACATAATGCTTCATGGCACACAGTGAAGCATGACGTGTGTGTGTACATAACGCTTCATGGCACACTGCGAAACAATTTGAATCACAATACTTACATAAGCAGAACAAGACAAAAGCAATCGGACAAAATACCATTTCTCTGTCATGACGACTAAATAATTTCTGTTGAAAACAAAAATGACTCCTAATGATTAGTATGGGAACAAAATTCCAAACACAGAATGGCATAACCAACCTCTGACCTTTCCCATTAACCTCTGACCTTTCCCATTAATACTCTTTCATTCTAGTTCATGAGAGCGACTTTTGACAATGAATTCGGATTCCACTCAAACATAATGATGGGCAATTCCAGGACATTTGTTTTGACTACTTTTGACATGCACTGTTCATTGTTTACAGTAAGGATATATACAATATGTTGGCAGATACAATATACAATGTTTACAAACATGGCCAAGTAACTTGGCAGCAACCCTTCTGACCTACAAAACTGGTTCAAACACAACAGTGCCACCTGTTGTCTGGCTTGACTACACCAAGCTCGTCAACGCAGACCACCTCTGTGTTCTATAAACTGGTTTTGCAGGCATGATAGATACAACAAACAGTGTTTACAAACACGACTCGTATTTACAACAAGCTGTACAGTAAGCACCACCGTAGTCTACTATAAGTGAAGCAAATAAGTTTGACGCAGCAGAGCCCTAACGTGAAGAGTTATACTTTGGAATGTTCGATTCAATCCAAGTCAAATCTGGCAACATAATCCCAACTACTGCATGCTCCGAACACAGCGACTTGACCATCATCAAATCTAAACTACTTCGTTTAGATCCAGAGCAAAATTAAACGGTGCAACTCCTCATAAAATCTCACTTCCTATTGCAACATGGTGACTCAGATCAGTAGGTCCCAAGCACTGGGCTGAAGAGATGTATTTACACAAGCACCACTTCCAAGCCTGGTGAATGCACTACGACTTCCACCTTCGGTGATGGCACTTGGACCTCTCAGTGGAGACATGCTCACACTAGGCAGAGATATGTCTGCGTAGAAACACTGTCTCCAAGCCTGGTGAATGCACTACGACTACCACCTTCAGTGATGGCACTCGGACCTTTCAGTGGAGACATGCTCACACTAGGCAGACATGTAAACTGCCTAAAATACACACCGTTGCTTGAAGCATGGCGTGGTTTATGAAATGATAACAAAGAAGTTTCAAATGACGTATTACTGAGCAGTGCTCCACTTATGACTCCCAATATCTTGACTTTGCAGTGCTGCCCTCTATAGAGATATCACATGACGCTTGATACAGAGATGGGACAGAGATGTCAAGATTTCTTGCTGGTGAACTCAGTCAGGCTTTTAACGTAGGCTTCGTGCAGCATTGTCATGAAGTTACTGTCATTCTGAAAACCACAGCACTGAGTACACATTGGCTTATCAAAATGTAAGGACTATGATAAAAAATCTCGATATTAACTTATTAGTAAATATGTAAAGCAACCTAAGAGCGATTTTACTATCAGTGGCTGCAAAGATTTTTTTTGTAGGTCTTTGAAATAAATGACAATTTGAACTAATACAATTATTCAAATATTATCCATTAACTTTGTCTATATCACCTGTACCAAAACTACGGTTTCTCTGCATTACAAAATAATAACCAGTCTTAAATTCCTGATACACAGCTGAACAGTTTAATCACTCCCAAAAACCGATTGCCTTGACTACCCAGGTAGCATTGACTATACTTGTGTGACCTGGACAAACTGTGTTACCTTAATTAAGTAGACCAGTGCCTGCTGCATCTGGTCTTTCGTCAGCGGGTTAACACCAGCGAAGTCTCCACTTGCCGACTGTGCAGAGGCTACAACAAGGTATGAACATGGCTGAGATTCTTAGTAAGAACAAAGATTAGTGTCACCGCACACTCAAAGAAAAAATTGCCCATTTGTTATTTATTTCCATTTGTGTTTTAAATAATATTTATTTTGTATTTACCAAAGAATGTTATCTAAAGTGCCACAGATTTGAGAGAATAATTGTAAGCACAGTGTTACTTCAGACTAATTACTTCAGTTCCTTGGAATGCTAATGAAATTAAACGTCTTGTAGCACATGTGCAAGAACATGCAATGTTACATTAAGCAAAGTCTTTTTCTGTGTTGATTTGCTATAGTCACTAAAACAGCTTAGACTCTGAACGGATTCAGGTTGGATTAACTCTTCAGATTTGCTAGTCTGTTTCACTGTGCCTAGCCACAGGTATACACCACCTTTAGTTCAAGGTGGGCAAGAGGGGATGAAACTATTATTTACAGTTTTGTTCAGTCTATCTAAGCTTTAATTGTATATCATTACACTAGAGTTATAGGTTACATTCCTCAATTTGCATAAAAAGGCAGGCAAAAGCAAACAGCACAAGTTTTGCAATAGTTGCCGATCTCCTCCTCACCTTGAGCTCCTAGCATCTGGCCAGGTATGTTAATCATCTGAGGGGTGTCATCTCTTGGAGGCTGGCTGGACAGGAAGGCCATTGGTGACAACAGAACATCTTGGGGAAGCGACGCCGAGCGAACAGCCACCACTTTGCAAGAGGTCTACAAGGCAATCGGTTAGGTCACGGACTTGGTGTTACAATTTTAATTAATCATGCATTTGTTTGTTTGATAAATTAGACACGTAAATATAATGTTAACGACATCTTCAATAATCAGAATTTAAGTGGATTAGCTTCAAAATAAGAAATTAACATAAGATTGTAGTACTATGTTCAAACAAGCTGCTCAATAAAGCATGGTAATCTGTCACTCAGAATCAATTTATTTCAACATCTTATAGCACTCAGTAAGATTAAGCAAAAACATCATGAACCAGGCCTACATCACAACAAAAGTCTAAGCTCCACCATTCATCAGTTGGCATATATTACAATGTACCAACTGCTACCCATGGCCGATATTATTTGGTGTCTACTAGCTATTTAGTAACAGTGAATCGGTAATTTTTTGGAGAACATTAAAAACTGCCTGGCAAAAATTATGGCTCAGATGGGCTAACAAGCTGGAATACAGAACAGAAAATGCAGCTGAGAGCAAATAATTAGCGTCCCTCTATGAAATGGACTCACCGACCAGACATGAATGGACTCACTGACCAGACATGAAATGGACTCGCCGTCTAGACATGAAATGGTCTCACCGACCAGACATGAAATGGACTCACCGACCAGACATGAAATGGACTCATCGACCAGACATGAAATGCACTCACAGACCAGGCATGAAATGGACTCACTGACCAAACATGAAATGGACTCACCGACCAGACATGAAAGGCAGTTATAACAGTGATATTATGACAAGTTGCCAAGGTATATCAGACATGAAGTGTAGTTGTACCTGTTGCACTGTGACTGGCTGGCTAGGTATACCAGTGGCAGACAGTTGGCGACTTAATACAGATGGATTGTGTTTAGAAGTAGTGACAGCTGCAGTGTCATTGGCACTGCTGGCAATGTTTAGATGTCTCTTAAGCTCAGCATCTAGACTGGACGGTACAGTGTTGTGAGACTGCGGCTGCACATTAACTGATGCAGCTGGCTGTTGATTGCTGCTAACTTGACCCCTGTGTAACTTTTCAATTTCCTCCAATGTGGTGCCAGGGATAGACTTGAGTTTCTGTAGAGATGGGTGTCCGTCAATGTTTGGCAGAATGGACTGGGACCTATAAAAGTGACAGAGATCGGAACATTACATTGATATCTAACTAACCAACAAGGAGCAAACGTCAGGTCCATGAAAATTATCTACTGGAAGATAATTACATGGCAAAAGAAAACCCTGTTGGTGATGAACACTGACAGACAGTGATACAACATATCATCTCAAGATACCACTACTGGCACCACACCCACCTTCAGAAGACATTTATCCAGCAGACAATACACCCACTATCTACCCACATAATATCACAAACCCCCGTCCCGACATCACACCCACCATCCAACAACTTTTACTTCACTAAAACCACACGCCCCCTAGTGGAGATCTCAACGCAACGTTCACAAGCACTAGTTGCACAGATCGTCATGAGAGCTAAACACCTGACTAACCTGAGCAAGGAGGACCACTCAGTGATTGCGACAGATGCATGTCTGTCCCACAAGGATCTCCGTGCTTAAGTAAGGTAGTGTAAGACCCTAAAAATAGCCCAGCCCCATTTGGCTAAATTCGAAACATCATATCTCAGAAATGGCTGCTCGAATTCATATAAAACTTCGGAATAATATTATTTATGCAATCTTCTCCAAAATGCAATAGGGAATTGTTTTAAAAATTCTCCACGTTTGCACGAGAGAAACATGGAACGTTGAATTGCATCCACGAAGGCACCACAAACAGTGTGCTTCTAGGGGTGCTTATTTGTATCACAGACATGCGTACTTGATGGCGCAAAATAGGTCGAATCCATCCAAAAACTCAGAACAACATTCACTTCACCAGAATCACACCCCCTTAGATGCACAGATGGTCATGACAGACCTAAGTACCTGACTCACCTGAGTGAGGAGGACAAGTCAGTGATTGGGACAGATGCCTGGTCCTTGTGCTTTAGACTAGCATTACGGAACAATGTATCTAGGTCTATAGAGGGCGCTGCACCTGTGGAAAGATGTTGACAGACATTTCAGACAGTACACTTGACACAAAAATTTGACATATTTAACTAGCCTTCTATCAGCCATGATGCTGACTAGATTATGTATAAAAAGAGAAACACTTTTTTAAAACACAAGGTAAATAAGCAAATTGTAAACTGCTGCATCAGGAGGCACTCACTGTTAAGACGACAATTTTCTAAATAAATCATTTTTGTGTCAAGATTTACATCATCCAACACTTCTGAAAATGATCATTCAATTACGATTCCCAAAATTTTCATGTTAGAAAATGTTATGAGAAAATTTTGAGAAGCAGTATCTTCAACACTTTTCTGTTCGACCTTGAAGTTAAGACCAAGGTCACCAAAATTGACAGGCAAAATTGTTGTAAATTTACACACTCCAACGCCCCAGCTAGAAAAGATACACTCACCTAGCTGTGAACTGTCAACAGACGGTGCTCTGACTGGCTTTGGTTTCACAATATTAGGCGACTTGTGTGATGTGGCATGGCTATTGTTGCCAATTGGTTTAGGATCAGAACTCTGACAAAGAGTACACAGCAATACATGAGTTGTTTAGCAAATCACAGATAATCAACACTGAAACTCAGGAACTACGTGCTTATGTAAGGTTGTGTAGGACTCTACAAATAGCCCAGCCCAATTTGGCTGAATTCGAAACATATCTCAGAAGTGGCTGCTCGGATTCATATTAAACTTATGGATAATGTTATTTATGCAGTCTTCTCCAAAATGCAATAAGGAATTGCTTTGAAAATACTCCACTTTTGCAGGAAAGGCCATAAGAATAATAAACATGAGATTTTCATGGTCTTCATGAGAACAGACAAAAATTGCATAAAACAAAACAATAATTTAAAAAAACTGTTTTTAAATACCCATTCTTGACTGAATGCACACTTGGTTTTTTATTTTCTCAAATAAAGCGCTCCAGGTGCTAACCCAGATGAGCAAGGTCATTTAGTTATTGTCTTAATTCTCAACCTGTTTTAATTCATGATTGTACCTTTGTTACGTATATTTCATTGTTTTATTACTTCATTGTATTATATTACTGTTTTTCTTGTTGAGGGCCCTCTTGGAAAGCAGTGCTATCACTGAAGAGGCCACCCTCATTTTAAATATCACAATAATAAATAAATAACTAGATAAAGGCAATCCCACGAGTTAAACTCACGACTGACAAATGCACATGAATGTCCCCTCCAACAGCAGCCACACCTGGCTGTTACAATACCCACCCTACTGGTGTCATATTCTTCCTGTGCTCTAGACAGCAGCTGCAGTATGTCCACCCCCTTCTGTTTGCTTGTGTGGTTCATGCTCTCACCACCAGATGTCAGCTGCCTGCCAGACTTAGGGACGATCTCTGTGATATCGTTAACAAGTCTAAAACACACAAATGTTTCAGCTTTACCAAGGAAACATTACAATAGCTGGTTCATGCACTTCACACGATATCAGAACCTACAGAACAGGACAAAAGTTATCAGACAAAATACAGCTTCCTGTCATGACAACTAACTATGTCAACAGCAAAAATTCTTGGTCAGGATTATTATAACAACAAAATTAGCAACCTTTCTATAGTTCTGCTAATTTGCTTTCATTCTTGTTCACGGTGAAGCTACACATAAGATGAATTTAACTTCCATCCAGTCATCACCACAGGGAAGTCCACGTCAGTTTGTCTGAACACTTATGGAATGTATAGTAAAAGCTGACTACACAGTACTCTAAGAATCTAGCCATGGGTTTAAAATATTGGTCGCAAAATGTGGACCGAACTTTGACATCATTTTTCGAGAAATTGACTAGATTTGCGACTTGAACAACATTCCCAACTCCACAACGTCACGTCACAACCCTGTTTTTCAGCTCACGTCACTTGCCTGCTGCTTATCTGCGATTCTAGTGACAATTTTTTAAAACAAGTTCCTTATCAACAAATATGGCTCACTGCAGACATCCTGTGCGGATAAGCAAAACAGCCGGTAAGTTTTCAAAGGCATGGACCAACCAACGTGTTATAAAATTTTTACACAGAGCAAAATTTTACATATCCTCTATTGCTGACACTACCAGGTTATAGCAACTGGATCGCTGTCCTATATTCTGGAATTACTCCCACTGAAAACGTAAACATCGTGCCACTGTGTGCTACGTAAATATGGTTGATTTTCATGGGGAGTACACATCATGGATGGCACAGCCAAGTTCTTGTAAGACAATTTGCCTTTAAGGGATATGACTGAGTAAAAGCACATCTCTGACTGATCAATAGCATCCAGCAACAAGTAAGTCTTAATTACGTTAAAATGCTTAGTCCATATTCCAAACACAGGGCCAACAAGTACTCCTTATACCCCCAAAAACTTGCACGCTCAAATCGTTACAAACTTCCACAAGAATTTCCTCTGATTTCGTCCTCAAGTTTATCTTTGCGGTAAAAAATTCAAACCCAATTTGAAAATTCAGTGAAGGATTCTGTTCGGGTTGAAAACGTCAACCAGAACAATTCTTAGTGTTGGAGCAGATGCAGTCAGGGGTGCTTTGTTGTGGTTTCAACTTTTCTTCAATTTATGCCTCAATTAAAATGGAGACATTAGCTTGATGCCACTGGCTATAGGTCACCATGATAATCACCATGAGGTCAATTTTTACTATCAGTCAGTTGGATTCCTGAAAAGCCCAATACCTGTTTAATAGTTGGCCAATTCGAGAGCATTCTTCTTTGTTGTAAAACCATATTCCAAAGATTGCTGGAAGACATCACATGATACAATGTAAAATAAAGCGGTTGTAAGTATCTATTCACATGCCAATTCAAGAATTGGACAGACATGGGGTGAGTTATCACTGGAGGTTGACTTTTTCAGTTGGGATGAAACTGTGACTTGAAATACATGTTGGGGTAATTTTGATGCTAAGACGTGTCGCGAAAGAAGTTATTGATTTGAGACAATATATATCTTAGCAAATGTTATCTAGCAGATCTAACGGACAAAAACCTGGGCTCGAATCAGAAGTAGGGAGTAAGGGTACATAAATGTGGAGATGCTAATTTCTCTTTTTGGTTATGAAGTACAGTATCAAAAGTCGATTCAATGATTCTATTAATTTAATCATAACCAAGATGTCCAATAATTTTCTCTCTAATCTACATCTCTTTACATTGCTTAAACAGACAATTTTGTCAAAAGTGCCTAGTATCACACAAGATATCCCCAGGACCACTGCTGCCCCCTGTTGACTGCCTAACTCACAATTGCTGTTCCTGTAAAGTAAAAAGGGTTCCTGCGGATGGAACTCATGCTCTTTAGTCAGCGGCTCTATCAGGTTGTTTAGGCCCAGTCTGTTGAGGATCATAAAGCCCTTGAAGGGGACGGCAGACCTGTAAGACAAGACAGTCTTATTAGGGTACCCCAGCGTCTTATTTGAGCACCTCAGCATCTTATTTAAGCACCTCAGCGTATTATTTGTGCACCTCAACTTCTGTAGCTGAGTCACGCTGTGTTTGCAGCAAATCAGTTGAAAACTACACAAAAGTCGGTGGACCAGAGGATTACACAGTCTCATTATCAGAATATTCACACCAAGTTTGTTGACAACTACAATAAGCACCACTGAGACCGTATATCCTGTATTGGCAAACGTCATCACAAAAATTAGCATCTAAATCAGAGTATTCCAACTAATTCTGTTTGCTGCAGGCATCCAGGAAGCCTTTAAAGCCATACCTGCTTCGATATGTTTGATATGAAAATGACTAGTTCGGAAAACACAATGAGAAACTGTCAATATCACATAAAGTGGAACTGCCACGCAACGCTTCAAATGTGCTCCAGAAATATTAGGATTTCAGGTAAGTCAAGTTACTAGAAGAATCAAACCTCAAAACAACTCGAAGTATTTCAGGGCATAATAACACTTGTCACAATGTCATTTACTGAGTAGACTACAGTTGCCAAACAAGAAGCCGTGCATATCAACAGATAGCCTAGAATATGAACACAAAGATCGAAGGATAGCACACTTAAAGAGAAACCCGAGGGCTGATCTTCACCAGAGATACAACACCAAAAACACGGTTTCAACCACGAACAGAGGAGTATTCTGCAAGCACTTGCCCAAGCACAACTGGATACCCACAGCTGTCTCCTTTTTCTAGGAAACCCCTGATAGAATCAGCCTGGGAAATCCCCAGGGCATGAATAACGCACAATGCTGTCACCTAGTGATCTCAACACCAAAAGAAAACTTTTCCTGCATACACAAGTACCAAAGTAAAGATTAGATGGTGATAATCATAGAATAACACACAATGAAAGCAGATTTGATTGGCTTATTTTCACCCCAGTTGATGCAGGTTCATCTCATCAGGTCAGCCCCTCCCACCTGTCAATCAAACCTCACTTAACAAAACTGAAATACAATACCTTTGAAAAGCTAGTGTAAAAAGTAAAACAGTCGGTCAATATTGAATTGAATACCACGTGTGACTAAAAATTGATTTATTTTCTTGGCATATACGCACTTCACTACGCACTTGGCTACTCGTGGGTTTCACTGCTTGTACAGCTAAGCATGTATATATGTATGTGTGCATGAGTATATGGATGTTATCGTTATTAATATCAGCTGGCCCCATGCAGTATCCAGCTATGACAGCATAAACACACACTGACCTACACAGGGTACGGAGCCACAAGTGCAACAGTCGATGACAGGAATATGGACAGCCAGCAATGTTGTCAGTAGTTTGTATGGTTCAACTTGACTCATTACTACACAGATAAATTCATCATGTCAATCTAAATATATGGTGGTATCTCCTAACATCTATGCTGCGGCCACTGTTAGTGGTGGTCATGCTCTTTGGAGGTCTTCACTGGAACACACGGGGCGTCATCACCTACTTTGACCAGACTGTGAGATCACCTGCATTGTTCCTTAAGCAGGTTTTCAGGAGATAGTGCTCAAGTATTTGCTCAGGACATCATCTTGGATAAGTTACAGGTCAAAGGTTAATATCCCAGGAAAGTAAATCAGACTCGCTTGGGCAGCAATGTCTAAAGAGGTGAGTGAAAAGTTTGTTGAGTGAAAAGTTTGTGAAAAGTACTCTTCCATTAAGTGTAAGTATCCTAACAGGTAGTTTTAGTGAATTTGTCATATCACAGCAGGTGAGTGAGATCTGATTAGTCCAACACTGGACAGATCTGTACAAGTTTAAATATCAAACAAAAAACAATGATATTAGGACAAGCAAAAAAACAATCAAAACGATCTTAATATTAGTCAAATATCGTATTGAAAAACAAAGTCTTGAGAATGCACACGAAAAGTACTACAATAACCAAGTAAAGTTACAAAAAATATATTGAAAAAGGTTAAACTGTCCAGTTTATGGAGAGATGTGAACAAATATGACCTAAGGCTATGGAGGACCCTAGAAAAATGTCCAAATTTGGCTAAATTTGGAATATAGAAATGACCAATCAGATTCTAATGAAACTTACTCAAACTACAATTAAAGCACAAGTATCCAAAATGTTAATGGGAATTGTTTGCCGAGTTTTTCCACTTTCTGCTAGAGGAACTGTCAAAACTGAAAGAGTAGAATAAACAAATAAAATTTTTTAGAAAATTGCAACAGAGATTTTGGGATTTCATCTTGAACATTTATATGCAATGAAATTTGGTCATGTCGTTCGTAATGAGATATCTGCATATTTGACACACAGAGTTGTCAATAAGATCCAACATCGCTTTTAATAATCCTTATTACTTGGTATGTCTGTATTCCACCTGCCTTTCATCCAGTTTAACTAGCAAAAACAGGAATTTTGAATTGGGCGTTTTACTTGCATGAAATCGGGTACTATGATATTCCTAACTGTGATGGAGGGTACTATGATATTCCTAACTGTGATGGAGGGGACTATGATATTCCCAACTGTGATGGAGGGTACTATGATATTCCTAACTGTGATGGAGGGTATTATGATATTCCCAACTGTGATGGAGGATATTATGATATTCCCAACTGTNGATATTCCCAACTGTGATGGAGGGGACTATGATATTCCTAACTGTGATGGAGGGTACTATGATATTCCTAACTGTGATGGAGGGTACTATGATATTCCCAACTGTGATGGAGGGTACTATGATATTCCCAATTGTGATGGAACTCTATTAGCAGCAAGAATACAGAAACCATTACCAACTCAAGAAAATGCTTTGGGGTTTATTGGGGGTTAGCCAACTCTGAAATTGCGAATTCGAAAGTTGGAAATGGAAACAGAACGCTGCCACAGAAAGGAATATTGCGACTAGAATTTTACTAGGGTAGAAGACCTACGGGTAATACAATTTTTATTTTTGGCCAGCTAAACAGGGTGAAATATAGACTATATGTCCAGTGTGAATGTGAATGTGAAGAGTGAATGTAGGACTGGTGAAATATTATATTGCAATTAGTACTTATTTGTAATAAAGCATCTCTGCACTCATGTGTATGATCGATGTAAAAAATCTTGATAGACTTCTGCACAAGACTTTTCCTTCATTTCGGGCATATAGTAAACCAGAAAGCGTGTTTGGATAAAGGTGTCTGTGAGTTTGTGTGTGTTCTCCACAGGTTGAACAACTCTACCTAGCAGGTAATGAGGTTACCTGGATAACAAACATGATGCTAGTTCAGGGCTTGCAGGAACCAAGAGTTAATGCACCAGAAGTCTCAAGACACTGACTCACACGGTCAGGGTAGATGAAAGTTTAGCTGACCCGTAATAAACAAACCAAGCAAAATACAGTATGATGGTTAAATGTCAGAAAAAACAACACTGGTGGAGGGTAAAACAAAGGCACGATAGAGAGGCAGACATATGAAGACAGAGAGAGAAATAATGCTCATTAATTTTAGAAACTATATAGTGAGATGAAACACAGGCTTTCTAGTCCTCAACAACTGTTTTCATAGCTTCTATTATTTGTAGAGTATCTTCACATCCCAGCAGGGCTTATTAATAATTTACTTATGATCATGGAGTTGCGATAATTCTCCACATCCCTGACATAAAAATAGGAATTTTCCATCGTTTCAGATTGGTTACCTTGCTGTACATTGTAGGAACTTTACCAAATTTTTATGACATCGGCACAGGGCAATCCCAACTAATAATACTAAATACTTGTGAGACAGAGGAAATCATTTTTTGCTCAGAAAATTGATAACATGGGCACTTAAACACTTGAATCTGTTCACACATAATATATAACTGTTGCTTGTCTAAACACACATCAGATAAATAAGGCATCCATAGGCCTAACAAAATAGGTTGTCTCTATTTAGAAAAAGAACACATAAATTATTTGAAATTTAGCCATTCAGGGCTCGACGCTATTAAAATCGCCAGGTCGCATTTTGCGACCTAGCCAAAATCCCAGGTCGCATTTTCAAAATCCAGCTCGCATTCGTAAATGCCAGGTCGCAAAATTTTCCCGCCATTTTTACGCGCCAAAATAGATTTTTTAGATCATCGAGAAAATGTTTGGATTATGCTCTTACCTGCAGCGTTAAATACTCACAAATTTCGGATCTCAAAATTGACTTCATTCATGCAGGTACGGCCTTACTGTTCTTCACAACCGCCATTGAAAGACTCTAGAGCGCAAGGCAAGTTGCCGACGTGAAAGTTGAATGAGTGCTCTCTAACTGACTTGTGCATTCGAGTAGCTAAATTTGCGATGTGAAAAGGGAGAAAATGCCCGTTGAAAAAGTATTCGGGATTTTGTTAGATCTGGCTTAGTACTGGCTGTCATCAAAGTCGTTAACGATTCAAACTAACTCGGGTAATGGCGAGTTACCTCAGTCCTCAATACCTTCCAAGTACGGGGAAAATAGGTCAGTCACAAAACGACACGCATGTCACTAATGTTAACTTTCTTTCCGAGGTATAAAACAAAGCCGGGATTTGGTTTTTACATATTGTGAAAAGACGTTTTTGAAAACTGAAGTTGTGTAAAATGAAAGTGACACACCATATAAGCTGCGTGTCAATTTTAAACCACACACGATCGTTTGTAGTGCGCTATGATGGGCGCTAGCTTTAACTGTGGGCGTTTAATTGGAAATTCTCAAATTTAAGGGGGGAGGGGGACTTTTAATAGATCAGTGAGCGCTTATTATGAAACACTTTAAAGGTAGGGAGTGGGCTTNACTGCGAATGGCCAGGTTGTCTTTACGTTTCAGCTTCTCATGATTTACGGCGCAAGGGCAGGTCACCAGTGAAATGTCTCCTAACCTCCATTGGGGGGCACCAGCATGGTGGACAAAAGGGTTTTGGCCAACATTCACCATTCAAAGTCTGGTGTCCAGTGTTCTCACTGCATGTATCAAAACATTTTACTGCACCATGACTGAAATGGATGCACCATGTTTAGAGACCTTGAGCCATGTATTAACAAGCTTGGAGTCATGTTTGAAAAGCTTGATTTTTCTCTGCTTTTAAGCCAAACATGGTTGCGAATGTCCACAATTTTTCACAATATTGTCTTGTGTCGTATGGAATTCAAATAATTTGGAGAAGAATATTGTCTTTTTGGAAAAGTGAATATTTGGTGTAACACATCTTTTACAGAAAACATTAGAAAATAAAATTTTACTTGTTCGCCATATTGGCGAGATTTTTTCGTAACTCTCGTTGAACTACAGGAGAACAAGGCACGCAAATTGCATCTTGTTTGAATTTTGTCCAGGGAAAACCCTGATGCTCGGGGATGTTTTAGATGGTTCACTGAACTGAAATCAGATGATGTAGCCAGTACATCCCATTTCTGTGTACAATGGTGCCTAATGAAGGTGCATAATTCCACAATTACCCATGATCTGTTTAACAGACACAGTTGATCAACAGCACCAGACTGGAGAAGTTGAGAACCCCTCAGTGCACACTGAAAGTACAGGTACTGGGGTAGAGGGGTAGAACATTAAGTTTTGTCAGTGTATTTGGGTTTTCAGAATGGAATTTTAAAAGGACTTGAACAGAATGGGATGACTAAGATATGATGCGCGTATATGCACTTGAAGGATGATAACAATGAGGGTGATAATGATAATGATGTGTTATTTTATCTAAATGTGTATACATGCCAATTCAAATGCATGAAATGTGCCTTAACATAGGTTGAATTGTTCACTACCTGTATAACTGTTTCTAAACAAGCCAGTTTTGTCAGTGAACTCAAACTGCCACTACTCCCCTGCTATAGAGCATAAATTGTGTACATTTATAAACACAAATCAATTATACAGTGACAGGTTTGTACATTGCTTGTAAAAATAATCAAAGCACTTGTTTTGAATATATATTCAGAAAATTGCCAAAACTAAATGACTGGCTACTGTACAATAAATGGTTTTAGTCTAGTTAATTTAGAGGGTTTGTCTGTGGCATAAGACAGACAGGCAAACAATATTACCAAGTGAGTGTTATTATTTAATGAACTGTGACTTTCGGATGTATTGACTGATGAAGATATTTGTGTTTAGATATATATATGCCTGGGATTGAGTAGATCATGATACAGTACATTCAACTTGATTCAAGGAATCTCCTTCATGATGCATTGACTGAATGTAGATGTTCGAGATCAGAGATACTGCCTGCAGCCAACTAAACCAAGGTATGGTAACAAATAGATTGTAGCTTTCTGATATATTGACTGAGATGTTTGTGTTCAGAGATAATTGATGATTGGAATCAACAATATAGCATGATGATATACCGCTGATCTCAATCATTAATGATCTCTGAGCACAAATATCTCAGTCAATATATCAGAAAGGTACAGTCTATTTATTATCACACCATGGTTTAGTTGAGGGATCAGCCATATAACATGGTGCTGTAATAAAGGGTTGTATCTTTGTTACATGTTGACTGACGGCAATATTTGAGTTCAGAGGTGTGCCTGTGATGGACTAAATCATAGTAATTACTGGATTGTACTGTTTTGATATATTGACCGATGGAGATTTTCTTGGTCAGATATGCTTGCAATACACTATATCAAAGTAAAGCAATTAATGGTTAAATACTGACTGATACCGAAAGAGATATTTGTGTTCAGAGATATGACTGGGATCAATTATACAAGCTAGTATGGAAATTAACAGATTGTACATTTCTGATACATTGACTGGTGAAGATATTCATGTTCAGATATGCCTGCACTTCATTATATCATGGTATCTATGGTGGTTAACGGATTCTTCCTGAGACTCATACATTGACTGATGGAAATATTTGAATTCAAATATGCCTGCAATTCACTATACTGGGATATAGTAGTTCATAGATAATCTTCGCCAAAGGTTGGCTTGGCTACTGATGGTCTTCCAAACAGATGATTAGTTAGCTGAAATTGCAATTAGAAGGCACAGAAGACACACAGACCAATATTTAAATGACACGCCCACTTTTATGATCGACAGTGCCACATTTGATATCATTTCCTCATGTTCTTGTCAGCACTTTATAGCCAGACTGTTCCTACAAAGGACAAGCATGCATCAGAGGAAGAGGGCTTTGTTTTTATCATTGCATAAATCAATTTATTGTAGTGAGTTAACAACATCAACAACAAACCTTGTTTTAGTTTGACGAGGAAATAAACTATGACACTCGGCCAAGTTAATGCCCACCTCTCTACCCCCACCCCCAAACTTTCACACTTAAGTGCCTACAAGACTTATATAATTCATATGAATGAGTGCTACTGCTAGTGTCCCATAACAAACTCCTTTTTGAGTAATGAACAGTCAATCTCGGCAACACATTGTTATATTCAAACCAAGGAAGTTATTCATTTTTACTGAAGGAGACATGAAACAATTCTGTTGACTCATGTTCAATCTAATATTATCATGCTTGAACTAATTGACAGTTCGGAAAAATACAATCCCAATCTTCTCAAACATTCCATTTTTAAGCATGCAGGGTCGGCTTAATACCTTCCACAGACAAAGTACGGCAACTCTCACCAAGTGTAATCCTTTCACTGACGGCTGTTTTGTCTGCCTAAAACATTAGTGTGTGTTTGCAGCTACAAAACTGCTTCCAGAATTGCAATGACATAAAATATCTTCAGGGCAGAATTCTTAGCCTTTTGAGTTTTGTTACAAAGAAAGCCTGTTGTCGTTTTTAAAAACAGTATGGCTTGTGACGGGTACGCGCCATTTCCTAAAATTTTGCGATAACTCTTGGGAGATGAGGACAGCTTCGTAGCAGGAAAGTTCATTCAAAAATTCGAAGTGTTGGTCTTAAATACAAAAAACTTGTAACAAAATGGAACCAATTCCGACAAATTGTTGTGACATGTACGCAGCCTCGTGGCAGCGGAGAACAGCTGATAGAAGAAAAAGCAGGGAAAAAGAAGGTGGTCATGGTTACGTGATGCAATGGCTGAAAGTCGACCCAAAAGAGAGCACAATTTCAGCAGCAGATAAATGCTAGAATGCCAATTTTTTCAACACTGATAAATAATTTAGTTAACTCAAAGAAGAGACATGTAGCTTTTAATGACACTACTTTTGTGACAGGTTTTATTTGGTCATTTTTACATTTGTACAGCTTTGCACCAAGTCTTGGACAGATCTTGCTGATCAAGAATTTTGTCGTAGATACAAATCTATTCCCTGCATGGAAACTGATGGAATCAGTGGGGAAGTTGCACAAATGTATGCCAAGGCGGCTTACATTGCTGCACCCATACGCCACCTGACGTTTTAGCCCAGAAACTGATAACTAGCCTACGTCAAAGAAATGGCACTCAGCTGTCACGCATTGAGGCTTAGGAGAAATTTCGTTGCCACGATATCATATGCACCACTTTATGCTGATTGGTTGAGAATTTCTCTGGGGCGCTCGAAGCGGCTACAAATTATGGGTGGTGTAATTTACGACACAATTAATTACTTTCTGTGGTATGTAAGAAACAAAACCAACATTTTATTAAAAAATACCAGTATTTCTGGTGTAAAAAGGGTGTTTTTGTCGCTGGAGGATCTCTGTAAGACTTTCGTATTCAGTGACCTGCTGAGAGAATTGGAATGGGAACGGCTCGCGAACAAGAACATCCCGGGATTGAATCACAATGAATTCTACATTACTTCACAAATACGCGTTTAAAAAGAATTCAAATCATGTTACCATAGTAGCAGTCAATACGAAGGTATGGGCGATCAATAAGGAGTATTACAATGTAATCTGAATTTATAACCTCATAATCTATCAGAATTATATAATAATTGCACTCATCGCACTTTGTATTTTCAACATCATGGTGATGTGTTCTACTGTAGACAAGAGGAAGAGACTGATCAAAAAGCAATAACACAGTCTGGTCTACAAATACACGAGTCAATAGACCGAGTGTGGCAGGCAGACAATAAGGTAAGAAGTATAGCTTATTGAATTGACAATGACCAATGATAATTCGTCGGTTGGTCATTGTCAATTCAATAAGTCAATTCAATAAGTTATGATGTTTCGCCTGTTCTTCTAATGTCCACCTTGTGTCGCTTAAATGAAAATTGTCCGATTCAACAGATGATAATTTCCAACATTAATATCTTGTGAACTGTGGTACATCTGAACACAAAATAAACTGAATGCCTTTTCATGGTTGTCAACCATTTTAACTCAGAGAACCCATTTAATATCATAACAGGCAGGCATTCAGCAACGCTAAGACCTACGCTACGACCGAGCTAAAATCTATCCAGTCACATGTTCTCATTTAAACTACACAGCGAAATCTCACGTAATCTCGCGTCTTGCTTTTTAGCGAAGTCCTGGCGTTACTGAACGGGAGGCAGATATCCCATTTATTTTTGTGAACTGTACAAATACTGGATCATTTCCATTAAACCACGTAACATTATCTAACACAACCCGCATTTTATATCACATGTGGTTTATTGTCATATTCTTCAATATCGTGATAAAAAATCAGGAAAAAAATGCTCACCCACTTATTACATCATAAGTACCTTCGATTTTCTAAAAGCCCTTTCATACTGACTTAACTCCGGTCTAAGCAGAGCGTAGACATTAACTCATTAACTGCAAAGTAAACTAAACCATCCTTACTGGCTTCGGTAGTTAAGGAACATCGAAGTAAATGGCAGGTGACGCTGTTGTCATTGAAGTAATCGCAAAGTACCATTCTAAGATATTTTTAATGTGACAATTTGGGAACATTTACATGTGCTAATTGACATACAACTTATTTTTAATTCGATTGGTGATTGTTCGAGCAAATTATTAGCAACTATTAGCGAATACACTACCCTTAAATTGGCGAGTACTTTGATGGGACCGAAGTTGACTGTTCATACTGCAACGCAGCGACGCTGCGCTGTTAAATCCACCAGTTAACTGCAATGTTCATTAGCGCTGTTAGCTTCGATCCAGGACCGAAGTTAAGCGTTCATACTGACCACAACTCCCCAAACCATCGATGCATGGACGTTAGTATGAAAGACCCTTATAACAACCTTGTTGATCTTCAATTCAATTCTAGTAAAAAAACAAGCCTCAGGGGTAAAAGTCAGTCATTTCCTGCTTAGCTGCCTTACTCTGCAGCAATCCACTTAACAAGATCACCTTATCAGAGCAGTTATGATCAGCCAGCTTCTCGGAACCCGCTTCATGAAATATCCCGCTTATTATAATTTACGTAAAAATCGAGCAGGCTCCAATGTAGTACCAAAGAGCGGCATACCAGGGAGTTTAAAAAAATAGCGAATTTATAGTTAAGAACAGAAATTTCGAAAATGTAGAACAAAATATCCATAGATTTTCCTAATGTTTCCAATCAAAGTTAGCTGAAGCTGTGTTTACCTTACCAACTACCAGCTGTTGATCTGTTGATAAAATGTGACATAATGTACTTACAAGTATCAACTGTCCACCTACTGGTGAATACTTAGCTTAAGATATAGATAAGTGCTGAAACACAACAACTGTGCTGATTTTTTACACCAAATGTAGAATGTATGGTAGGATAACCAGTTTACAGCCCAGTGCGCCACCCAAGGTTTCCTTCTAACAGTTAGCGTGTTGCAATGTTAAGCTAGATTGCGCATGAACTTAAACAGCAAAACAGTCAGGATAATACTAATTTACAACTGCATCAAGACTCACCTAGCCCCCTGCCCCTCCCGCACCCTGTTGGTTAGCAGCCGCTTAAAAAAAGTAGTCTGAAAACCATTGTTTTGACACTCTCACGGCACTTGTAGATCACAGGAAGTATAGACATGAGATCTTGTGAAGATGCGAGAACTTGCCAGGTCATCAAGAGCCTGAGCTCCTGAGTTAAACGCAATACTTAGTAGCGAAAGCAGCCCACCAGGGGTACTATGGCCATGAAACAGGAAGCAAAACAATTACGAAGATGCAGTTCGTATTTGCATCAGGCAGCATGGCAGACAAAATTGTTTTACATTTCCGACTTCAACATTTCATTGATAAGTTGTGAAGCATTTGCTAAGTTGGCAATAATTGCCTTTATTTTACCATCGTCAGTTCCCCCCAAAATTTGACTAGGGTAGGACTACCTGGCAGTACAAAACAGCTGGTTGTGGAAAAGGGATTACAGGTGGGATCAATACTGTTGTTTTAGAGGAGGAAATTACAACTCTAGTACTCTACTCAACCAGGTCAGTGACCGGGCCACTTAAATTTGCAGAGTCAAAATCGCGGGGTGGGTACTGAGTAGAACATGCCTGGGTGCTTTAAAATATGTGGGTCAACGTTTACCTCATATGTAGGAGTTACATAACGAAACGTAGGATTATGGGGAGTTCATCACCAAAATAAGGAAAGGTAAGATTATGGGTAGTTCATTACCTAAATGAGGTAAGGTAGGATTATGGATAGTTCATGACCCAAATGAGGAAAGGTCAGATTATGGATAGTTCATGACCCAAATGAGGCAAGGTAGGATTATGGGTAATTCATGACCTAAATGAGGTAAAGTAGGATTATGGGTAATTCATGACCTAAATGAGATAAAGTAGGATTATGGGTAATTCATGACCTAAATGAGGTAAGGTGTTGCTGACATTCAGGCTTTTGCTTAATGAAAATTTGCATAAAGCTGACATTAGCAATCTCAAGGAAGCCTCCAGCATGTGAACTGGGAGTGGACAAGGCAAACATGGATTGTTAAGATGAATAAGAGTATAATTAGTTAACCAATGCTAACATAAGTAAATAGTGTTGTCTTGTGAAAATAAAGAAATAGGAACCAGAAACCCAACACTTTGATCAATAGATGTGTAGAACACAGCTGGAATATTGAGAAACTGATGGGCAACTTTCAGATCAAAGAAAAATAACTCTTCAGCCATGAGTGAGCGCACTAATCCATGGCCATTAGCAACTCAGTATTTGCCAAACTTTTACTGTGGACAGTATTCTTCCAGTGTAAATCCTCTGTTTATTTCTGAAACGTCCGTCTGACCAGGTGACCAATAGAAAAGGTTCCATGTGGAGATGATTAGGGGCTCATTAATTATCGGATTAGATTTAGTTAAATCAACATGACCTGAAACTCATCTCAGCTTAAGGGATCAAGACAGAAATAAGACAGCTTTATCACTGCTCAACAGACAACTCAGAGAAGCTACAAGGACATTGTGGACTGGGGAGAAACGTGTGCAGCATTCTATGTTATGTGTTCCCCATCTGATAACAAGCATTTTTGATACAACTTTTTGAGCTTGTTATTTATAAAAAATATTTATGTTTGGAAACATTTTTTATGTCATAATACTTCTTGTTCTCACTTTGTAGATGATATTTCTTTTCCAATCAACATGAAGTTGACACACAACATGTGTCTTTTCAATAACTGGAAGATATTGCTTTTGGTCAAAAGCAGATGCAAGATGGCCCTGTGGTGGCCATCTTCAATCTTCATTTGTAGAGTCATGACTTCAGGCCCTTTAGTTGGATCAATCTGAAACTAGGTTTGGTGGTAGATCTCATCAAAAGCTATCTGAGGTAAATTCTCTTGTCGCGGCATGATAAATTTTCGGTCCTGAAGCGACAAAAAAATTTCGGTCCAAGCTTGACAAATCCTGGGTCCTGACGTGATAAATTATGGGCCCTGGCGTGATAAATTATGGGCCCTGGCATGATAAATTCAGGTTTTGATTGTTTTTTGGGCCTGCAGTTTTCAATTCTTGAAAAGAAAATATGTGTCCTGGGTTTTTTCCACCTTGGCTCTCAATACAAAGCATGAATCCTACACGAAGCTCTACACGACTAATTCGATTGTGTAGAAAGTAGTCTAATAGTCACAAATGAAAAATCAGAGTAAATATTATGCTGTTATTAAAACTAGAGTGTGTGGACAGGGCTTTAATCATGAGTACAATGATGGGTCTTTTATTGCTTTGTACACCCATCTTTTCTACAACAGTGTACTTGTCATTAGACATGAGGGTTCTCTTTCATTAAACCATGCTATGCTTACACAAACTTATCCAGATGAAGTACGGTATGAACAGACCAGACTAAGCAGGGTTAAAATCTTTGAAAATCATTCCTTCAGTTCAAGTTTTGAGGTAAAACTTTTTGATGGTAAGTTGGTATTGAGTGAAGTTCTTTCATTGCCGTGGAAACCTCCAATGATTTATTCCAATTTGAACTCTACTGCGACTTCAACTTCTCCTGATCAGAGCTGTGTTGGACCACGATACAACAAGAGATTATGAACAAATGTTCCATAAACTTGCAAAGGTGATTCTCAGGTGTTCACTAGAGATCATGTTAAGACATGGAAGATTTGCTCAAGTGAAGATTCAACTACATTACATCACAAAGCTACTCACCTCGTATAAACAAACAGGGATCCTTCAATCTCGGTCTTTTCCTGAAAGTAGAAAAATTGCTTGGTAAGCCCAGTTTACACAATAGCTAGCAGACAGGAGAACTTACAGAGGTAGACTGACTCTTCCTGGGTTCATAGAATAGGCGAGTGAACTAGCAATTTTCAGGGCAGCTGTCTTAGAAAATGGCATTTTCTCCAGCGGTTTGGTTGTTTCCCCACCACAAGGAGCAATTTAATGATCGCTTTTAAAGTGGGAATTGGAGTCAAAAATGTTTTCATTCTCTGCCATAAACCGATGAGTGTAACAATTAACTAATACCTCTTAACCTTGCATATGCAAGTCCTTTGAAATAAACAGTCTGACTAAAAAAAATGGTACAGAAAACGCCAGCAGTTCAGAGGTAACAAACCACCAATAAAGATGGCCGTTGCAAGTAACTGTTCACATGACTAATTTTTACTACTCGTGAAAGTACTAGTGCAAACATTAGAGTTTTAGTCAGTTTGCCTGACATAGAGACAAGTTCCAGTCTTTGGCATCACTTGCAATGCTGCACAAGCAATGACTATGTATTCATGTTAACAATGGAAATCAAACTTGACTCAATATACACAAGCCTTAGATGGTGTCCTATTCAAACACCTATTAGTTGTGTGGAGACCAGTTTAGAGGTTTTATTAGTAATTGTACAGCTTAATTTTATACATGACAATGCTAAGGACTGTGTCAGGATTATTAATTGCTTATCAATTTAAATTGAACAAAAATTGGTACATTCCAAATTGGAAGCTGGCAATTTTTACGTTGGACACATCGGCATAATTTTTTTCATTAAGACAATTTTTGCGACCATGTATCTCAAAACAAACAACAAATTTTTATCCATCCACCTCGGTAGAGTCGACCGATCGAAATCCTTTGTGTGTGCCTTTGCCGAAGGGATTCTCATGCCATATTTCGACTACTTAGCTGAAAGCCCTGAATGCCCACAAAACTGTAGCCTACCAGGACCTGCAATACATGTCTAGCAACACAATGAAGCAGAGGCGGTCTTCAGTAACTTTGAACAGCAAGTACCATAAACTCCTGGGTTAATGCCTAGGCGTTTAAATTGGGAAACCCTAGAACAAGGGATGGGCGATTACCCGGGAGGTGGACGCTTACGTGGAAATTAGCACTAAACAGCGGATGTGCGATTAACCCAAGCAGAGGGCACTTAAACCGAAAATTGACCAAAAGTCGGGATGGGCGATTACCCGGGCATGGGTGTAAACCCGCGAGCTTACATTAATCCCCAAAATTGGTGCTGACCACAAGAACTGATGTAAACTGGGGAGAAGGTCGACAATTTGTCCAGAGGTGTGAAACTTGAAGAACTGCTCTAGACTGTGATGTGAATTTTACCGACCTTCACCGACCTCAATATAAATATGGCCAGACAATTAACTTGATGCTCATACTTGTCAAGACATTTGACAAAATATAATTCCATGTTTCAGATAAATGTGTGCTGAGTAGGCAAAAATCATAATTTCACTTTAAACACACAACAGCTCACTTGCGAGTTTCTCGTTAGTCAATGTGACATCACCGGAAGGGGGGCACAACCCCCCCATATTGCTCTTGTTTTGCCCCGAGTCTTTGCTACACACGCTAAACCTTACTGGAGTTCTTATGGTGAATTTTACGCTTAAAAATGTTAACACAACTTAAGAGATTGTAGATGGATCACAGAATAATTGTGGATGGACGAAGAAAATGTGAACTTGTTATATTGTGCGAAGCTGTGAACGAACTGAAATTGGAACTCAACTCGGTCTAGGCCTGAATGCCGCAGGCATACAGTGGCGACAGTATATCCCCATAAAAAGTTACTCACTTCAAAATACAGCAAATAAATTAAATGAAACATGCATATTTTCACATGGAGTTATAATTAACACATACCCTGAGTCCTGACTCTGGATACAATTTAGTCTACAAATAACTTGAACATATCCATAAAGACCTCGCGGTTCGATCGCTCGAGTTTCTCTCACCGAGTGCCATTTTGAGGAAGTTACGTGAAATCACGCCTGTTGACAAACAAGAAGTCCAAGGGACACAAATCTTACAAATTTCACTTGATATTTTCTCAAACTATTTTGTAAGTGTCACGCGCCAGGTCTCATGCTGAGCTCAGTCTTGCGCTAGCCTTTGTCTCATACTCACCTGACTCAGTTGAAATACTTTGCGGTTATCATGCGTGCAGTGCGGTCAAAGTTAACAGCAACCACAGTCACCTGAATTCCCCTAGCTTAGTGCTTCATTGAAGATATGTTTAGAAGCAGAAAGGATCACTCAAGAAAGTAAGTGCCTTTTAGGTGATAATTTTAGGTGTAGAATGTATTTTTGACGAGGTGAAAACTTAATCAGTGAGCAGATTTCGCCTACCGCCCGTTTAAATACACGGGACGAAATTAGTGCAGAACGTGATAGAACATATCGTTGTGCGAATCTGAATTTCACTTGCCATAAAAGCAATGCTTGTTTGGCATTTATCGAACTTAACGGCTAAAAACTCGAAAGAAATAACAGTATACACTCTGCTACCGTATTGGGCAAATGGCCAAACGACAAGCTTTTGCCCCACTTCCTGTGACGTCACAGTTAAGTCTCACAAATTCTCACGTTATTGTTATTAACTCGCAAAAGGACTATTGTGTTGTGTTTATCAATGCCACTGTTCTGGTGTCCTAAAACATTTCTATCTTCCAAAAATGTCTATGTGCATTCCTATTCTTGGTTAGAAGGTTGGTTACAAATGAATTATCTGAAAATCTCATGACTGCCCTGGACTGGTTCCAATGGATTTATTACTTGTCGGAATTCTTCGAATTCCGACAAGTATGTTGCTCTGTCGTCAAGTTTTTACTTGGCGGAATTCTTCCGCCAAGTATGTTGCTCTGACAGCAAGTTTTTTTTTTTTTTTTTTTTTTTTTTTTTNCCCCCCCCCCCCCCCGGAGTCTTTGCTACACACGCTAAACCTTACTGGAGTTCTTATGGTAAATTTTACGCTTAAAAATGTTAACACAACTTAAGAAATGGTAGATGGATCGCGGAATAATTGTGGATGGACGAAGAAAATGTTAACTTGTTACATTGTGCGAAGCTGTGAACGGACTGAAATTGGAACTCAACTCAGTCTAGGCCTGAATGCGGCAGGCATACAGTGGCGACAGTATATCCCCATAAAAAGTTACTCACTTCAAAATACAGCAAATAAAATCAAATGAAACATGCATATTTTCACATGGAGTTATAATTAACACATACCCTGAGTCCTGACTCTGGATACAATTTAGTCTACAAATAACTTGAACATATCCATGAAGACCTCACGGTTTGATTGCTCGAGGTTTTTCTCACCGAGCACCATTTTGAGGAAGCTACGTGAAATCATGCATGTTGACAAACAAGAAATCCAAGGGACACAAATCTTACAAATTTCACTTGATATTTTCTCATACTATTTTGTAAGTGTCACGCGCCAAGTCTCACGCTGAGCTCAGTCTTGCGCTAGCCATTGTCTCTTACTCGCCTGACTCAGTTGAAATACTTTATGGTTATCACGCGAGCAGTGCGGTCAAAGTTAACAGTAACCACAAAGTCACCTGAATTGCCGTAGCTTCATTTACCATAAAAGCAATGCTTTTTTGGCATTTATCGAACTAAACAGCTAAAAACTCGAAAGAAATAACAGAATAGTTACACTCTGCTATCGTATTGGGCAAATGGCCAAACGACAAGTTTTTGCCCTACTTCCCGTGACGTCACAGTTAAGTCTCACAAAATCTCATGTTATTGTTATAAACTGCAAAAGGACTATTGTGTTGTGTTTATCAATGCCACTGTTCTGGTGTCCTATAACATTTCTACCTTCCAAAAATGTCTATGTGCATTCCTATTCTTGGTTAGAAGGTTGGTTACAAAGGAATTATCTGAAGATCTCATGACTGCCCTGGACTGGTACCAATGGATTTATTGCACATTTAAAAACATTATGTATAAACAAAATGCCAACATCTAGGGTTTGAGTGCCTTTACAATAAATTGTGGAATGTTTGGTTGTCATTGTTTTAAGGAAGCAATCATTTCATGGCACTCAAAGGGCAGATCAATAACAGAGTGGAGGAATTGGGAATGTAGCTGGACCAAAGTTTGGTGAATAAAACAGTTAAAATTCAAACCAAATCACTTTGTGGATATTATACATTGAAAAAAATCATGACTTTTGACCTGGGTATAAGAATCCCTGCATGTCCTTGCATTATCTGGGCAATTCTGTGAAAAGGTCAACCTCGACACAAAAAATTAAAATTGTGGCTACACTAACATTTTTGGTCTCATCTTCAAGCCCTTTCTCTGAAACTCGAAAAAATGCCATCGTGGATCAAGAAATTTATAATTGTACTTGTACATTCTGTGATGTGGCATTATTTAAAGCCTCTTATTAAATTTGAAAAGAAGGCATGAGTTAAAGAGCTGGATGAAAACCTAATCATTTTAATCACTATATAGAAACCAGAATCTGATAAGTTAGCTCTACATATTCCTAAATCATAATCCTAAATGCAATTAATTTAAAATGTCTTGTTTTCACACTGGAAGACAGCATGGGTGATATGAATCAAAATATGAATGCCAAAAGTCGATGATGTCTATAAACCACAAGCTTCACACTTGGTTTTAATAAGACACTGAAGTCCTGTTACTAACACTTTAAAAACATCAGTTATTACTTACCAGGGCATGCATCAGAACCATCGACATCATGGACCAGAGAATAATTTTGTACAAGCTCTAAATACAAGTTCTAATTTAAAAAACAATTATTGAAATGCATTATTATGACAGTGATTAGCAATGTTTCAAACTTTATGTCACATTTTATATTTTGACTGTCATATTTACTTATTAGTTTTGAATTAGTGTTCTATTTACCGCTTAAAACAGGTTTTCCTGATAACTAACAGCTGTCATTAATACAAAATGATTATCACTCTCATTCCAACCGATAATGCTTACCCTCTTCAAAAGGAAGTGAAAATTTTAGGTGATTGTTTTATATCTTTAATCAAATGTATTGAAAAGTTAAAATCCTAGAGTATATTCCTAGTGTAGCCCTACCTGTGATGATTTCGTGCAAAACGTCAATCGGTACATTTTAATTAAAAAACATTGAATTAGTAGCAAAAGACCAATATAGCTTAAATACTGCAAAAGTTTGAATCATCCTGAATTGATATTGATATCTTAGTCACAACAAACAATTTAATACTAAAAATTCAGAGCGTACGTCCATCACGCACGTCAGTCACACTAACTCAACTTATATCAAGCTCTCTGACAAAAAATTCTTAGCAGATATCATCAAAAAATTAGTGTGTTGTACTTAGTAAACATTCCACTAAATCATAATGTAAAACATAAAATTGTAACTTAATGCAACTCACAGAAAATTAACGTTAACAATTTTTAAAAAAAAAATCAAATTCTCTGCGTACCTCCATCACACCCCTTTAAAGGCAATTTTCTCAGTCAGATTAAAAGATAGGGGAAAAGTTGACACATGCTTTGAAAGCTAACAGTGAGACCTATCAATTGATTTTTTCGCAATTGATCAAAATGTTCTCTGATTGTACGTCCATCACAAATGGAATTGCCCATCTAACAAAAATCAGGGAAAATTCAACTGATTTCCCTAGAAAGGTCTGAAAATTTTGGAAAACAAAAACTAATGACGTCAATGTGTTTGTGGGAAAATAAAAAAAAATTGAGGATCAATGTAAAATTTTGTCTAGTTTCAATTTTAAACAATTTAAAACCAGTCCTAATAGTAAAAAACAAGAACTCAAAATCTTTCATCTCCAACAGCCTATTGGCACGCCTCTCAGTTCAGTAAACACTGTTTTCATAGTACTGACAATAATACCTTCCTACATGCTAGATATACTTGAATGTTTACCGAGCTGTCTTGTGCAATGAAACTTAAGTGTCTGAATATTGCTAACCTACGTCACTGTAACAAAAATGCTACCGAATGAGTCGAGCTTTCCTACCTCGACAGGTAGCTGCCAAGCCATTGCCATCTAGTGTTCCGGCAGGGAACCAGCCAGTAATCAACATACTACACAGAACTAACCCTATCCTAAGTATTAGGTTCTTCTAAAGCATACAACTGTCTTTTAAAAACACTTGATTTCTTCCCCATATTTAATTTGTGTGTCCGTCTAGTTTTGAAAATACCCCTAACAGAGTTGATAGAATCCATCAGTCCACAATACTAGTAGGCTGTTTGACTTTCAAGAATACCAAAAATGAATAGAAGGTGGAGCTGTCCATTACTTCCCGAGACTAAGGCAAAAGAACCTTGCATGCACTGGTGCACTGCGTCTGTCAGTTTAACCATATAGTAGGAACCCACAGCAGACTCTTGAGCTAAGCATATATTTGATGGAAACCATTAGCTTTTCCAATTAGGCATTGCATAATTGGCTAGGCTTGGACAGGATTGTAATACTTCGAGTAAACTTTCTTATGGTAAGTTGGACATGGTAAAATCAATCTCAGCGACACTTGAGGAAAAGCTGCATAGTGTGATTATATATCTGGGTGTGGAGTACCTACCCATACAACACCTGGAGAACAGTAGATCTATGTGTATTGGGTGCAGCTGAGGAGTCATGATACAGGTAGGTGAAAAAATGGGATCACCCTAGCAGGGGAGATGAAGAGATGGTATGTGATTTTATTTATGAGAGCTTACCTGCTCACAGCTGACTGAAGGTAGATTTAGAGTGCATGCATGGAGTCCAGCGGGGAGCAATGATAAAGGTAGGTTGAGAGCTGGATGTGTCTCTGCAAGGCATTGGATGGACAGAAGGCATGTGAATGGTTGTTAACAGAGAGATGACCTTTTACCCAACAATTCACCACAGTAAAACCTGGCTCCACATAAGTGGCCAGGTGGATTGAAGTGGTGCCCAGTTTTAGGTATACTAAGCTGACCAGTCACAATACGCCCCTGGAAAGAGCTGTCATGGGGCAATTGGTCACTAAGACCATTATTTTATGAAATCTGTCATTTGCAACAAGTTTATGACTTAAAGCACCTCTAAACCCACTTTCCACCATAAAAACTTTTTTTAATTTAGACACAAATTGTTCCTTTGTGAAACTGAAGATGATTTCCAGACTTTAAAAGAACGGACAGTTCAGTATTACTATAGACCAAATTCTACAAGTTCATTTGTCATGACGCGTCATTTTACGTGCCGAGTTTGGTCTCAATTATAGCCAAACCTAGACCTAACTTCTCATCAGTGCAAGGATCAAGTTAAGGCCAATTTTATAGAAGTACGGAGTCTAGACAAAAAGTTTGCTTCTTCGACACAATACGGGTCTATAGAGGCTCAGCATGTTGCATCTATAGCATAATGACACAAAATGGCTTGTTGTGTCATTTCATGTGTTATAACTTTCACAAAATAAGACAAGCTTATTTATAGTTGTACCAGCACAGTCATGACAGGAAACAAATGTTTTATTTAGTATTTCGCTAAGCAGTCATTCTGTACAAGACATCTGACCGCTCAGCTTCAGGTGGCATGTCAATATGACATTTAAGTACAACAGAATATGATGATGCTATGCAAAATATTTAATCAATTCAGTAACTTTCAGACCCCCCAACAAATGGTAATTCCCCACTTATTTGGTAAAAAAATAATTTTCAAAATTGTACTTTTACATTTTTCAAAGGTTAATTATTTTACTAGTGCATGTAATAAAAAATTTACCAAAAGTTGTTTTAAGACATACACACATGCTAGCAATAGGCCAAAATTTTCTTAATCTTTTAATTTTTATAAAGAAATTTGACAAAATAGAATGCCACTTGTCAGCCGTATTGTCTGCAAACTTTACTGTAAATAACTTAGAATCAGAAAGATATCTTGGTTTTCAAGAATATGGCAGCGAATGAAGATTGGGGGAACCAAACTACTCAAGGCTAGACTGGATAAATCACCTATCACATGGCACGCTTCGAGTATACTTTTAGATATCATGTGCTGCAACTGATCAATTTTAGAGTAGACTTTCATAAACGGTTTGGACGGATTTCTAGTTTTTGCTCAGGTGAAGTGATCGCCATTAACAGCAGTGGGTGAACTTAGCACCTGTCTGATCACCTCCACATTACATACCTGTTTATAATCTGTGTCACTAGTCAAGAATATTGAACCTTCAATTAAAAGTACAATAAACTTCCACGTTTTTTAACAATTTGTCCGACATCAAGATGCAAAACAAGTTGGTCACATAAGGAGTGAGTTAATGGGTACTACACCAGCACTGTGGAAAAGATAGGTAGTCACATTGATTATATGGAGCTAACAAAATGATACTAATATTCAGTGTAGACTTGAACATAGCAAAAGTAAAAGTATGGATGTCTAGTAATTTGTCAATTAATAACGATAGCTTTCCTGTGAGTGATTAGTTTAATTTACTGAATTTCAATTTGAATCTGTAGCAGCATTAGATTAAAGGTATGTTATCACCTGCCCAAGCCCAGCACACTGATCAACAATTAATAAAGGTCAAACACAAGGGTCCATTGGCAGGTATTGTGAGTGGAACAATGTCAATCAATGAACAGATATGAAGAGGATCAAGACATTGCCAAAACTATAAATGCTATGTTCAACTGTTGGACTTTACTACATTTTATAAAGACGTTCTTTATCTTATTTTATCTACAGTTTTAACTGTTATTGATTAATAACCAGATAAGTTGTGTCCATACAAACTTGCTGAATGTGTGTCTGATTGAAGTTTGCCACTAGAAAACCGATGTTTCTACTCTCATCTAAATCTGTGTACCAAGTGACATGCAACTATGTACATATGTATAAATAGTCAACCAGTTACAGCAACATCTTCATTAGGCAACAGTGCCAGGGGCAAATAGGAAAAGATGCATTACACCAGACTGATTTCCACCTGTATTATCAAGTCATAATGACTGTATTGACAAATTAATATTCAACATGCCAAGCTGCTATTCTTGTTTGACCAACAGTCTACATGTGAAGGCCGTCTCCTATACAAAGTGACTACAACACATGCTAAAAGAATCTGAAAAAAAACCAAAATGATTTCTGGCCAGTACTCCCTTCCATTTAGACAGAAAGATCTTTTTGAACAACTGGGGCCAGTTTCAAGCCGAGATCTGCATTCCAAATGCTGAAATCGCAACTTTTCTCCTATGAACCACTAACTCTTGTTGTTCCGAATTCACTCTCTCCTTCAGAGGGTTCATTCCCAAAGAAAAAAGACTGGTGTTGTTTGGGACTTGATTTATTGGCTTAGAAAGTTACCCTGATTTGTGCCTAGCAAAGGTAAGCAAAAAGACCATGTTAAACTGCTATCAATCATGTTCAAGTGTTCGTATGTGATCAACCGATTAATTAAATCTTAATTAGAACTATGCCATTAGTAGTCATCAACTTGAGACTGTATCTGGGGTTCATTCAAAGCTTCAAAAATAGCAAGTTCAAATAGGTTTCCAAATTTCTTAGGTAATCCATGACCAATGAGGTGTGACTGCACTTTTACGACCCAAGTAAAATTGTTGTTATTCTGCACTTTCCCTTAGAGTTAAAGTTCGCAACTACAGAAGCTTAGTTGGTAGCTGTGGTTAACCTTGAAGTCAAGAGTGAGTGCTCCAATCAGCTTCAAAGTTATCGCAAGGTAGCGCTAAGATGACCTTTGGACATGCGCCCTGCTGTTTTTGACAGTGCTTGGCATAAAAATATCACAAGGCAGCCAACAGCTGACATATTGGGACGATGTACAATAAAAATTTGACTCTTAAGCTGGCTGACAGCTGATACAAACAAAGGTAGTATGGCGTGGTTCAACTCGTTTTGCGTACACTACACATGTTCAGTGATTTTATTAGTCTATCCAGCAAGTACATGAAAAAATTGCAAGAGAATGGTTTACTGCTAAAATAATAATTATTAGAACAAAATATTAACAATAGTAATCATTCACTGCCCACTGTTGACAAACGCAGGCAGTGATCTCTGCCGATAACTCCGACGGCATCGAAGTTTAGTGTTCCCATAATAGAGAAGCATCGACGCTTTGCTGTTAAATCCCTCTTTACTTCAGAGTTAACTTGCACAGTTTACGAAGTGAAGACTTAAGTTACATGTACCCATTGACTGAAGCTTCAGCAACACCGAAGCTTCAGAGCAAGTGGGAGAGGCCTTATAGTGTGTTATACATCCGGTACTACTATGGAGACATGGGTCTGCAATATAGTGTGGTATCTTACTGTAGGGACATGGGTGTGCAGTATAGTGTGTTATATGGTACTACTATAGAGACATGGTTGTGCAATATAGTGTGTTATTATGGTACTACTGTGGACATGGGTCTGCAATATAGTTTATTTTAAATCATATGTTAAAGCTGCATTTCGACATATTTACTAAGATAATATAAAATATCAGCAATTTGAATAAAAACCCAGGAACAGATTTGAAGATCATTTGCATTAGATTTCAAAATGCGTCATTTCGTAAAACTTGATCAATACACGGCTGACAAATCAACTCAAGCCTGATATTATGAACTTGGATAAACATGTTTGAAGAGCCGCAGTCATCATAACCTACATTTGGTCAACTTTCACTGTACATTTAAAGATGCTATATCTCGTTAAAAACGTGAATGTTTAAATTTGTTGCAAGTGACTTCCTGGAGAACTGTCTGTAGAAGTAGAATCAGGAAAAGAAACAGTTTGTAAATAAATTACAGTTTTAAACAAAACACCCCAGCCGACACACATAACACATATGTGAACATACAAAAACCCCAGTAATTCCAAATATTATGCATTAGTTATTTAATAATGAAACAGACAAATTATAAAAATTGCCTTTTTTAGGGTAATGACACTGGAAGACCCGGGGTTGTTTGTGAACTAGTACTTCATTTGCATATTCACAATTTCATGAGACATAGCTTCTTTAAGTTGGGTTTATATGAAGCACGTTTTCTTCTGTGAATTATGACTTCGAGACACATGGTTCAGTAGGTGCGGTGATGTCTTTTCAATTTCCCACAAATATAATTGCCAAAATAGCATTTTGCAGTTTGTCAAAGGCTACTGAAATTGTTATAGGTAAAATGTTTACCAAAGTTCTGTTTTAGAAGAGTTATTCAGTAGAAATAGGACATTGATTTTTAATGAAAAATTATGATACAATTCTACATATGCTATCCTGTGTGTAAAATTGAAGAGCATTGGAACCACAGCAAATGAGCGTTGGAATTTATTAACTTGTCTAGTGCTAACAGTTGGCTTGAAATGCCCTGAAACTATGGTAGACAAACCATAACCTGTTTGTATTTAAGTATTTTCAGGTCGAAACTTACTGACAAGGCCTAATGTATGTACGGTATGTTGAGCTAGAACCTTACTGGCATGGCTTAGTATATTGCGTAACAACTATGGAGGAATTACTTAAAAACTTTTGTTTGACAAAACTGGCAGCTATGTACCACCTTGATAAAACCAGATCTTCCAATTTTGTACAAGAATTCAAAAATATACAAGTGCTGCACTGTAGCAAGTGTGCCAAATTCAAACACTTGTAGAATTTACAAAGTACAATTTCAGACAGGACTTTTTCCGTGAACAGTCACAACTCCTTTATTAGTTCTTTTTGAGATCCTAAAATGTTACCAACTCATAGAAAAGACTTCCCTATACGTAAACATTACCAGGAATGTGAGATGACATTCATAGAATCATAAGCAGATAGAAACAAAAAGCTAGGCGTGTTTTTACACCTGAGACCAATAAAAAATAAATACATAATGCCCCCGTGTAGTATTCTGTGAATATTTGATTACCATAACCTTTCCGGCAGCTTGCTGTTAACCAAACCACTGTGGGGTTAGAGGTGAGGGAGCTAATCCATCATGTGGCAGTATTTTGGATAGTGTACATTCGCCACCATATACAGACAGACAGTATTTTGGATCAAGCTAAATATACTGCCAGATCAGTGGTAATGTGAGCGAAATGAACTGAATCTGCGGGCCAGCAGCGCTCTTTGTAACCTGCTTCGACTCACCCAGGTTTGGGTCAATTCTGACCAGCCTGAAAACCAAGGGAGCTGAGTAATCGAAAAAGCATGCAAGGACATCTGTTGGCAGTGCTGGACATTGAGCAAGGTTATTCACCTGAAATTATGATTTAAAAGGAGTCTCACACATGACAGGCTTCTGACCAATATCTCATCAGCAACACATTCTATAAATAGACAACCTAGTAGGTTTGCCCATGTGACATCATGAACAGACAACATGGCGGAGGTGTGGTGGCATATATTTAACAACAGTCATCAGCTTAATGTATCTGACATCAGCACTTTGTCCAATATTAGTGTGACCAGCAGCTTATCTTGTTTTGTCACATTGAGGTGACAGAAAAAGTGGGAAGCTGGTGGAATGAGCTTATCCGCCCAGTACATGTTTTGATGCGATTGTACATTTGATAAAACATGAAGTCGGAGTTTATGCTTTTAAATTCACCTATCGTGTATTGTGGGCATGGTCACCACAATGTGTACCAAGGTACCTAAACTACACAGTTAATGGACTGCTAAACACAGAGTCGACTCACAAAACACGATTCATTCACCCAAAATACACAGTCATGGACTCACCTTCAAGTAGAAACACGACACACAGACCGCCGAACAAAGTTTACAGATAAAATGTAAAAATCCACTTCGGCAGCAGTGTAGATTGTGCGAGATTAAATATAATTTTGATCATACCTTTATCTGTAACCTTATGTAACTGTTGTGAATTAGAAACAATAAACATTATTTCTATTGAAACTGCTTACTTGTTCTACAATTTATTGGCGTCCGAAATCTTTTTGTAACATCAATTCCCAATTTTGACAATGAGACTAGCAACTTCCGTTATCTTCTGCTTTCTTCCCAAAATGACATGGACCGTTCAAATTCCGTAAAAAGGCTCTTTGTTACATTTCCCTTTCTACGTAATAATAATCACTACTGTGGGCTACTTGCTCAGCAAGACGATGAGTCCATGACCGTGTATTTGGCATGCTTTATCGGAGTGAAACGTGTTTGACAGTCCTTATGTCGTGTTTGGCAATCCTTATGTCGTGTTTGGCAGTCCTTATGTCGTGTTTGGCAGTCCTTATGTCGTATTTGGCAGTCCTTATATCGTGTTTAGCAGTCCTTATGCGGTGTTTGTGAGTCAGTGACCGTGTATTTTGGGTGAATGAATTGTGCTTTGAGAGTCCGATCCCGTGTATTTGAGTCAGTGATCAGTGTTTACAGGTACGCGCGTCGTGTTTTGCGTCCGACACCATGTTTAGCAATCTGTTTAACGTGTAGTTTAGGAACCCTCTGTACGTGGCACACTTCGCAATACCTTCAACTTATATACAGCTCCCATTGCCAAAGGTAACTTGCCATATTAGGGCGGAAAACTACCTAATTTTTAATAATAATTCACTTGACTTGTCACGCACATTCTTATATTACCGTACTTGTGTGCAAAAACGGCGAAGGCTTATGCACGAGTGACTGTAATAGTAACTGGGCGTCCTTGACTTCTTAAAGGTTTCATTTTTAAATACCCACTGTTCAGCCTAATGTCCATGACCTAAATATTTAATATCACAATTGAAACCCACTGTGCATTCACCTGCTTCATTACAGAGAAACAATAGTAAGTGACATTCATGAAAACTATTACATCTCAATTCTGTTTTGAACAGTGTCGCCAAATCTATTGATAATTTAGCCACAAAGCTACGATAGCAATTACCAGGTTCATGACTGAAACAATTTTATGCTTATTTTTAGTATGATAAACATTGAGTTTTTTATCTTGAAGCATTAAAAGCAAGGACAAAATCAAAATATCAAGAATCAATAAAATTCAACAAACCGATCTTTAATTAAATAACAAATCGATCCTTAATTCAATATCAATTCGAGCATTGATTTCATTTCTAGTTCTTCACTTTCACACTACGTAAATTTCAAAACCCCCTTTTGAAAAAGACAATATTTGGCTAGAGAGGCTCATCAAATGACTGGGCTATCCGTTCTGACAGCTAAATGTGTCTGGACTGAACATCCTGAAGTTACGCTTCCGAACTAATTCTATTCATGGCAAGCTCTTTCTAGTACAATTTCTCAGCTAATGAGAAAGAGGCTGTCAAAAATGATGAAAATCACAGCCATTGTCGAGAGTGTGAATGCAAGCATTTTTGCGGATATTTTTAATCTGGGTGAGATTGATGTTTGTTTATTAAACTCACAAGAACTGGTGAGTGTNCATATTTTCAAAATACAAAAATGTTCCTTGTGAATGCATTTAGAAGCTAAATGACACAACCTTGATGTACTGAAAGTGTCTTCACTAACTTTGAACATTTTCACTCATAGAAACGTAAAAAGTGCCGAAGGAAGCAAATAGTCCATCACAACAGTTACTAACTCAGTCCATTTTAGTGGACAATAGCATGATAAATCACATTGATAGTCTAAACCATTTTAAACAAAAATGTAGAATTGAATTATGACTGCCTTAGCCAGCCCACCTGTGTGAAACATTTACTCTATATTAGTGGCACTTAACTCCTACAGTTGACCTGACTGAGTAAACATAAGAAAGCACAGTGTCAATAGAAGAGGCATGCATGTGACAGGAAAAACACCAGCCCCACCTATTGGAAGATAACTGAGAAGTTGAAACAACCTAAAATCAAGTGGATACTGTGCATGTCTACTACAGAAGGTTAATTAAGTTCCTTGGACAACAGCTTCCATAGAAGTTAACAAAATGTTAAGAAACCCTTGAACTTGAAGTTGCAAAGGATTGGCCATGTTCAGACATTTATCAGGGCTGCTAAGAATGAGACTTTACCTGGTGAAGCGGGCACAAGTGAACAAGGAAGCGTTTGTGTTGTGTTATGCAATAATCATGTTTTCCGTTACCAAACTTACCACAAGAGTTTGAGAACACTTTCATTTGCACTAATGCAGAAAGTATGATAGCGTTTATGTAGCAGATGCCAAACTGACAAGACTGTGTACTCCAGAGAACAAATAAAATTTAAATACTTTTCTAATAGTTAACTAACTTTATTGAAAACTGAATCTGCAATCATGTTCAATCGGCAACATTCACAGCAAAGCGTAGAGCGAGAAATGTGCCATTTGGCATCAAGTAATGTGCATGGTCGCAACATCGTCAGAACGCTTACATTAACTAAAACAGCAACATTACCTTTAATACTTTTCAATGAGCACGCTGATTGGGTACAAGAAAAATAGGTCAACATTTCAAGGGGCCTTCCACTTATTTTCTGTTCTTCCAAATCATAATGCTTCTAGAGTAATTATTGTAATCGCTAGTTGCATTGGATTAAACTGTAAACAAATTACCGTCAGAAGCCTCTCCATTTACCCTCTTTCTACTCTTTGTTTTTAGTTGATGTAAGCGTTCTAAAGATGTTGCGAGCATACGCATTAGTTGATGTCAAATGGCACATTTCTCACTTACATTTTGCTGTGAATGTTGCCGATTGAGCTAGGAAAATCTGGAGGTATTGATGGTATTTATTGGTTTTGATATCAACAAATGTAACTCATGAACGTGTTGCTGTCGCAAATAAAATGCAAGAGTTATATTACTCAGATTTAAGTGCCCGGCAGGCGGACATATTGGATAGCAGTTCAGTTGTTTACCTTTCTCTTTATTTAGTGTTTACTTGAGAGATGATTAAAAAGATAAAGGTGCCTGTGATTAGAATAATCCATGAGGGCAAGGCAAAGTGTACCAAACTCCCCTAGTTGACCCGAGTTAAACAATAGTGAGTCACTGAAAACTTCAATGCGCAAAGACAAAACGCAGCACTTGCACTAGCACTAGCACTAGCACTAGCAGGCAACATTGCAAATTATGCCAAATATGACCCCGATCAGACACATTTGCTGTTTTTGAAACACTTAAATCATTTCACTCTAATCATGTCAACTCACCCATTCAGTCTTTTTGCCAAATGAATATAATGCCACCTGTGTGGCTGTATCAACTATATCTGTAATGTACGGATCTCTCTGCTGCAGAGCAGCCAGATTCATTCGCAATTCAGCCATGTTGCTTTCTAGATAACAGTTACGCACACAACATGACAAACCCAAATACCATTTGACGATAAATTGCCACTCAATAGATGGCGGTACACTACATCAACTTTACTTTCCAGACACCAGAGTTAAGTGGTGAACATGACTCCCGACATTTGCTGTTGGTCAAAATGGTGTACTCGAACCAGATGCTTTTTCAACCTTAACTTGCGTAACTTCTGTCATAATACGGATGATAAACGAGGGTTTTGATGACATAACCAATGCTCACAAGTCACTTGAGAAGACTTATATTTTGTTTCTGTTAGCAGTACGTCATTGGTTCTATTTACGTAGGTCATTGAAAGTTATTGAAATTTGAAATAACAAATTCAGTGTGTTTAGTTTGGTAAATAATATTATTTTCAATTATAATTTAATTTTGTAAATAATACTATTTTCAGTTATAATTTAGTTTTGTAAATAATATTATAGTTTGGTAAATAATATTATTCCAATTATAATTTAATTTTGTAAATAATATTTTTTTCAGTTATAATTTAGTTTTATAAAAAATAATATTATTTTCAGTTATGACTTCAGACTAATTTTCATGAACACCAGCTGCTTTTTTCAGAACCTAGGGTGGAGGGTTGAAATTCTGTCGAAATTTGGTCCCCTCTCCAGTTCTGGCGATGCTAAGATTACTTCTCCAACTTTCGTAATCTCAATGAAAGTTTTTTAGTTATACGCTGTTTTTGTGTACTTGAACTTTGAAACATATTAGACTGAAGCTTGTAAAATCTCAGTGTGCTTTTGTTCCGAGTCTATGCGCGTGTTCAGGCTTACAGGCCTATATCAGAACTTTTTTAAGAAAATAATCCTCAAATGTTTTCCATTCATCGTTTTTCTTGCAAACCCAGTTGACCATCTCTTGCGTACGCACGTCTTAATTTGATGTTTTCAGTATTTTGCCAATTCTTTTAACTATTGAATTGAATCTATGTAAAATCTGCCGCTTTGTAAGGGTAAGTCAAGGATAACTCATTTGATGTTCATTGATATTTGGTGGCGGTGTTTTAGTTTCCGCATGAGACTTTAAAATGACGTCAATATGTTGATAGATTACACGCCGAACCGGTACAAACAGTTTCTTATTAATAATTACCGTTACATGAGTATCAAGCACACCACTTGGGTGTAACTGAGTCCCGAATGTGAGATGCAAGAGTCGGACGAATAAAAATAGCGTCATCACGTATTTCGCTTGCAATCATAGGCGGAGTTAGAGGAGGGGGGGGGCAGGGTAAACCCCCCTCCCGACCCCCCATTCGGTACTATGCGCATCTACAATCGTGGTTTGCGCAAATGCTTACAGCCGGACAAAATGTTGCCCCCCCTTGTGATATCCTAGATCCGCCACTGGCAATGCATGTCGGTATCCAATGGCGGATTTAAGGGGAGGGGGAGGGGAAAGTGGGCCATTGGCCCCTAAAATTCTCCCAGATTTCATTTGGCATTTCGGGGTGCGAATGTCTGACGGGCTAATACTCTGCTCTTCCTCCCCCAACTCAAACCCTTGGATCCGCCCCTGGTACCTCACGAAAATTTGTGGGATCTTGTGTTTTCGCGAGTATTATGTACCAACGAATGGGCACTTGGTTCACTTCTTTCAAATATTTGTGTCTTGTTCTTGACAGTGCAGCCAAAAGGTGTGACAAAGAGTATCCTAACAGCAAATATTGGAATTTTTGTGGTGTATAATGTGCAGTAGAAATAGACTGTTTCCATGGTGAATAGGTGATCAGTTTATCAAAGCAACCCCAATGCTTACTAAATCGAATGATGTAGCTGAAACAAACAATAAAGCACATTTACAAGGACTTAACAGTGGCAGATCTACGTTTTCAGTAAGTGGGGGGTTAGGATTCGAGCGAATCCGAGGCGCGTAGCGCCAAGGGGAAGGAAGGTCGGGAGGGGGTTCCCCCGCCCCTCCCGTGTAAGATTGTTTGTGGCTTTTAGTAGCTGATTTCGTTTTTCTGGGGAATTTGTTTTCAATTTTTATTTTTGATCCTGTCCCGAGGGGGAGGTTGAACCCCCTGAACCCCCCTGTATATCCGCCTCTGCTTCAATAAGTTCACTTTTACGAGTCAGCCGGGAGTCAAGTCAACGAACTTTTTCCGAAAAATTACAATGTACCTAAACTATTTTGCGTAGAGTCGATGAGCCACGATTCAGTGGCCATTTTGGGGAACCTCTGAAAATTTATTTTTCAGTGTTAACACATGTATTGTCGTCTGCATTGGCAGTCGTACTGGTTCGAAGCGAAAACGTTAGCCATGGAAATGTCGTCTGGTGTGATTCTTGGAAGGAGACCAAAAGAAAAAAGTCTACATGATTTAACTACAAAATCTGAAATATGTATTATCATGTATTCACTCAAATCTTTACTGAAAAGTCGAATTTGATAAATTTTCAGTGCACAAAAAGTTAACTCAAGGAAGTACGTCACTGAAGAACTATATTCGCTGGAAAATAGGATTATTATGTATATCCATGAAACTTTTACGCGGTGTCAGGGCGCGGCAAAATACAACCATATGGTAAATTACTATGTTGGTAGAGTAGAGGTTGCATGCACTTTTTTAGTCCAGTATCAAAACTATTGGACCATAATCCATTGTCCTAATGCATACTACATTGTACATAGTATAAATAAAAGTGTTTAGAGAATGAGTACAGCTTTCCGTGCTGCAAAAGTTTTGATAAGATTCTGCCTGATGTTTTGCGGTTTTGGGTCCGGGATTTCAGAAATTGACGATCGAACTGAGTTAACGNCGAAAAAAATGTCTGTTTGAAAAACGTGGATTTGCCGTGACTAAAACGGTACGTGTTATTTCAAATTTAACGACCTCAAAACTGGTGGCACAACACATTTGAAAATACAACCTGACTACGTATGATCAAAGATGTTGACATCCCTTTCTATGGTCTCTGGTACGATACACAAGACACACTAGGCACCACTTAGAGCTCACACCGGAACTGAATACGAAAAAATGGGAGAGTAAGCCGGGAAATATACTGTATGTGTGTACTCGAGCCTGCTTTGATACTCTAGTCCGTTAGGTTAGCTCACAACTATATGAGAAGTGAATGTGTTTTATTTACTGAGTTCACACAAATACAAATAGCAAATGTGAGAAAAAAGAAAACACTAAAGAATCGACGCGACAAAAATGAACACAAGTGACCGCCTGGGTGCAAATACAATTGGCGACTAGGAAGCCGGACTTATTTCCATTACTGTCATTTGATTTTGTGTTGTTAGCGTGCGTTATTAATTTCTACACAGGGCCTAGTATAAAAAGCAGCAGGGAAACTTCGGGGTTCCCGCGCCGACGGAGTGTTTTTGCAATCCAGCCTAGCCGCTGATGCCGTAGCGGCTTTGTTCTGCAAACAAATTCTTTTTTGAGAGATTGACTTGAAAAATCCCTATGTTTACATACCACTGCCGTAATAGCGGTCCATTAGCCGTCATGTTTTGAATGAAATCCTATCCGTATTTTTAGACAACAAAATCGCCGCGAACATTTGTGTGTAATTACATTGCAATGCATTTTGGGAGCGAATCAAAATATTCAGGCTATTCGAACATCCCCGGATGTACAGACAGTGAGGAGAAGAATATGGAAGCATCGTCTGCGTGATAGAGAAAACTGAAACATTTTTCTCTGAGCCGCCAGAGATTGTTGATCCAGAAATGGCGATGTATAGTACAGGTAATGTGTGGGCCTATTAGCAACATTTATGCTTTTTTATAGTGAAAACCAGGGATTTGCAGCGATTTTCGTCACCTGAACGAGTGAATAACTGAACGAAATCTCGGTGATCCACTCGACAACTCTCAACTCGAACTCCGAAGTCGAACTCAAGACTCGACGATTCTGCGGAGTTAGAGAATGAATTTCTCATAAAGTTTGCGTATTATACTAGTGGACATTGCTCGATCCGAATCATGTACCCTCTGACCTGCCTATATGAGAAAATCACGCACTTGTCTACAGGCAACTGCAATCGTCTTCATGATTTATTCAAAGGCCTAGGTTTGACTGGTTGTAGTAGGGAATTGTAAATAACCATATTTTCAGTGGTGGCATTTAAGAGGCACTGTTGTACAATGCATGCTTGGTATGGTGTGAATGTCAGTTAAATGTTGTCAGACACTGGGTAGTACTTCTAAACTGCTGAATAACCTTGCATTTCATTTGAACTGGTGATTATTACATAAGGGGTTCTGATTGACTGGTCAAATATAATCTAGACTGTTGGATCCACTGAACAATGGGCATGTTTTTCAGTGATTACCTTGTTCTCAAATTCAGGGACTGTTATAATTCGTAAGTGTTTGTCCTTGTACTGAGACTTAATGGTAATTTATGCTGGTCCCTGATTTTATGTACACCTAAACCCTTTTACCTATTGAATGAAGGGCACAGTCTTTCAGTCTTTAGAAATTGGGGGTTCATAAAAAATGTTTCTAGTGTTGATAAACTACATTTAGTTAACTTTTTGGCAGCTGCCTTTTCTGGTAAATTTTAAAAATTGCCCGAACCTTGCACGTCGTTTTGAAGAATGCAGTCTACTTGCTCAATTTTTACTTATTCTTAATCTCTACTTGCGGTTTGTGTACATATGGTGCATTAGAAATAAAATGGATGGGTTTTAGACTTTAAGATTATGTTCTGTAAAGTAATTTAAATTAATGCCAGTCTTCAGATACTTGCAAAATCACAACTTTTTGAAGCCTAACGCCATTGCATTAATTTGGCGAAATCTGGCATCACAGTGCTTGATGGTTTTTATTGCTTTTGCGACTTCACTGAAAATTTGTGACGTCCGGTTTTAACAATACACTTAAACTTAATTAAAAACACATTAGAAATTTTTGCAGCTGTTTCTTGAATGCTGAAATATTATGAAGTTTTGCTTCTTATCAGTTAAGTTATCTGCCTTTTCTGTGATAAGACATTTAATGGCCTTAAGATCTTAGATTAGGTACACATCACCTGGTATGTTATTGTATTGAGTGATTACTGAATCAGCCTTGGTCAGTACGTTATAGTCACTGTTAGAAAAGACTATACCGAGAACTCAGCTGAAGAATGCTTGGAGACAGTAATTCTCAGTCTTATCTGGGTTTCTTGGCTTAGTGTAGACATCAATGTGGGTGCGATTTTTAATTTTGCTTTACAAAAAGGTTCAGTTATTAATGTTTATAAGTGGTATCCCTGGAATGTGTGCATGCAAAATCAGTTTATGACTGATTCTTAAGTCACTGATGCAGGTAGCATATTGCCTGGCAAAGAAATGACCTGCTGTTGTTTAGGTCATAATTACAGTCAGGAACAGTCTACACCACATTGCTGTCGTTGATTGCTTTTTGCTTATTGTGATTTCATTTCTACGGTGATAATGACAAAGGGTTTCTCTCGTGTTTGCAGATGTAAACAATGTGCGGGGAGGCACGTTGTCCCAGGAGTTACAGCCCAAAGGGAGTACTAGAGACTCTGTGGATCAGGATATCAACGGTAGTGAGTTACAAGCTAACGGTGGCGACACACCCCAGACTAAGATACCAGATAAACCTTTGAGTTCTGCTTGGACAGATGCGCTAGCAACCGCCGCCATGACAGCAGCGCAGAAAAAACGGGCACAGGCCCGACAAAATAGGAACCAAAATGTGAACCCGCGCCCACCGAGGGCACTGTTGTGCCTGTCATTGAAGAACCCCATAAGGAGAGCCTGTATATCCATTGTAGAGTGGAAATATCCTTTTCATGCTCATCTTAGTATTTGTGCATGCATCTTGCAACCCTACGTCTGACTGTGGTCTGTTATTTGCTGTGCATGTGTGTGTGTGTGTGCGTGCGTGCGTGCGTGTGTGTGGCATTGTCTGATTCATCTGTTCAGTTGTCAGTGCTGATAATGCTAAGTTATCGAATGCTACAAACATAATGTCCCACATTAAACCAAATCACTTAGAGCGATTGCCCTGTCGAGGGAGATAGTCATCGTTCACAGGTAACCTGTGTTCAAAGCTGTCTACATTGGTTTTATATTTAATACATTTAGCCGATAGGCAGATGGCAAATAAGAGGAAATTGTAATGGTTGAGGGCATGTTGTTCAGAGCATGTCTGAGTGTTGGTTGAAGATACCATACACAGCGTACCTCTGGCAGGATTGACCTTGGCTGTGTGCTGGATTCACTTGAAGTGTTACAACTGTGATCAATATTGAGTCCACAGCTATTCTGAGCAGCTGACCATGTTTATGTAGAGATTCAAGAGCCTTCTTACAGTGGTGGCAATAAGGACTGACTGGCATGACAGTTTGTTGTGTAAATATGTAAATATGTAATGATTTGTGTAACAAAGCCTCACACACACAGCAGCGCTGCCATTAAAGCTGGATTGTTTCCTGTTTGGAATACATTCTCCAGCTTTTGATACCACAATGCAACATTCTTAATGTTATGAAATTATTGCGTGTGCCCACTGAAGTTCACTAACTTCACTGGTTGGTGAGAGTGTATCCTTATTCACTGCTGTAAACTTGATTTAAAAATTAGGTGTTGACCTCCATGATAGCATGTATCAGCTTATGTTAATTAAAAACCACGGATTTAAACAGCCTTTAGTTTTGACATATTTCAGTGTTTATTGAAATACCATCATCAGAAGAATAAAAACAGTGGCCACCTTGCTAGGCCCAACAACAAGTAATGATACACAGTCACAGTCAGTGGCCAGTGGTTTTTTCTTCTGATAATGGTGTTTCAATAAACACTAAAACATGTCAAGCTGGTTTAAATCCCTCATTGTTTTTATTAGAAGTTGGCCCCTTTGACTTTATGGGTTGACCAAGTAATCACTGTGAAACAACGACCGACATTGCACTTGAAAAGTACAATGCTGAGACAGCTTACTGAACATACATGATGCTGTGTAGGGAAAATGAACATTCGGTGTTGACATAAAAATTCAAAGTTGCATTTACATGACTAAGTTGATGGGTAACTGCTGAAAGGTCTAAGTTGACTTGGAACCCAGTTGTCATTAGTTACATGGGTAACTGCTGAAAGGTCTAAGTTGACTTGGAACCCAGTTGTCATCAGTTACTGAGCACATTGCAACCAATCTTCTCATTCCATGTTATCTGTATGTCTAAAAACACAACTGTCCTTTGAGGCAGCATGCGGTCACATTACCAACTCTTATGCAATAGCATACATAATCATCTTTTTCATGCCATATGATCCACAAGAACAACTGACCTTGTTTGCTTATATTATTACCAGGTGTCTTCAGTAACCACTTCTAATGCAGTCTATATATATATATGCAAAGATTGCATTTTTCCATACCTACTCCACAATATAAGTATGCAAAGATTGCATTTTTCCATACCTACTCCACAATATAAGTATGCAAAGATTGCATTTTTCCATACCTACTCCACAATATAAGTATGCAAAGATTGCATTTTTCCTTGTGTACTCCACCTCTCTGTCCTCTACTTTCACTGCTTCCGAGTTGTGTGTATACTGTAAGCAGCCACTGTGAGTTTCCGTGATGTCACAGCTAACATCCAAACGATATAATTCAGGATTGAGCGTTGATTTTTGTACCCAGTTGAAGGGTAGTAGAACATGTTCTCAGTATGGCTATATGTAGCTTCTGCTGGTCCTTAGTCTAGATGTATGGTGAAATCATGTCAATTTCTCACCAAAATTGTTTCATTTTCACTAATTTGGTGCTTCATTTTTTTGTGAAAAAAGCATTGGAAAATGCAATTGCGCTTGTCCACTGTGTTGTGTCCAAACGTGGCAAGATTTTATTGGTCAGTCCTGTTATACCTACTATGTAAGTACTCCAGTGTGAAGTAGAATACTGCAAAGCTAACTCATCACAACCACGACCATGAGCACCATAATCCTCACAATCATATCTCTCAATTCTGCGAATTGTCTAAATTTAGTTAATCAGATACCAGCTGTGGAAAGTGTGTTTGTACAGTATGGCAATGTTTATGTGTTAAAAATCTTTATGTGATCTCACCTTACCAAGTGAAGCCAGCCTTTTCACTGAGCTACCTTCTTTCTCAAGAATTTTGAAGTCATGTTCAGGGTAATTTAAGTCATGTTCTGGGCAACTTGATTGGGTCTGTAAACGAAACAAAAGCTCCAAAACTAGATTCATCATTCACAGGATGATGTGCGTGGTACATTTTCCTTGGTGAGGTTCTTGTAAAAATTATAAGATGGATGGCTTGAATGTTGTGATGCTTAATATCTTGAGTTTCTGTGGTCCTGTCCTTCATTTCCACTAAATCTAACATGTTTGTTTTACTGCTGAATACTCTGGTTGGGTGTTGTCAGATATAAGCCAGTCAGTTACTAATCAGTACATTCTGAATGGTCTCTGTGAATTTTATGTTACTGAGGTATCTGTTGACTGGTGCCTTCTGAGTGTTCAGCCTGCATTTCAGCCACTGACAAGGTTTTGTGGCTATTATAAGGCTTCGCACACACCTAGAACTAGGAGCTGAGCTGGGTGCCTCTTGTGACAGTTACCTGAGCAACGGGGACTTGCACATTTGCTGTGCACTGTTAGGATCGCTAGGTTGATTAATTAAGACTTTCTGAAACTCTTTATAGGTTATGGTTTTGAACACTAATTTATGGTTGAATTTGAGCGGTTCATGGATTTGGCTGGAAAATGAGACGTACAGGACTGTTGATGAATTGACTACAATATTGTGCATCATATGTTCAACAGGATCTTTTTGCTCAGCTCACTTTCACTTGAGGCAGCCAGCTCAACTCATAACTGTTAGTTTGCAGTGGGCTTAGTGAAGGTTTACTGCTAACACATGAGCTGGGCTCTAAAAAGTTCACAACCAATGAGTTGAAATGTCAAGTTCCTTAATAGGGATACATTTCTTCCCTTGGTGCCCAGCTTGCGCTAAAATGTGAGATATAGCTATGTTTGCTTTAAAACAAATAAAATGCCAGTTGTCAGAAATAAACTGTTCCATGACAATATTCTGTCTGGACATTCTGTTAGTGAGTTGTGCTTGAGATAAGTTGTCAACAGCTGATAGTGATTTGTTCTTTTGGTATTAGGTGTTACAGTAGTTGTTGGTCTTGTGGTTCTTGTCTGTGTTCTTCAATGGACTCAGCAAATTGACATAACCAGTCAGTAGAAAAGGTTTTTAGATTTTGTGGTTCTCTTCCAGTTGCACAGACGCATCAAGTCACGTGACTTGATTGCCGTTTGGCCTTATTCTGCCCTTATTCCCTTTGTTTTCCATGTAACCATGGTGATAGTACTGGGAATTATATAGCCAGTCACATAGCCAGCTATCGTCTTTCTAAAAGGCCCCCACGAGACACTTGCAGCATCAATCTTGACTTACAGAGGGTGAGCCTGGAATGTTAAATTCTGGTTTTAAGCCCACTATTTCCGTTTGGTAAGCCAAGATTTTGCTGCAGTTCGTAATCACATCAGTGTGTGGCCATTGTACTCCTGTAGGAGAGTATACTGAGTGATTTCTCTGGTAATATTGTCACCAACATTGCTCTGATTTAACCTTTGAACCTATTTCAAACTACTTTAATCGAATGCTGGAAAGTGAGCTTAAAACACCTATAAACCTGAATTCCTTCCTAGAAATGAACTTTTTACTGTCTCAATTTGTTCCATTATCAAATTAGAAAAGATTTGTTTTCACTGAAGGTCTGACATTTTGCTAGCATTTTCCCTTCATTTGTGCACTCATTACTGATAACATTTTATTCAATGTTTCAACAGCTACATCAAGTCCTTGAAAACTGACCTTTAATCTTGACTGTAAAACTCATATTAGCTTTAGTTTAACATGTAAACTATCAAAGATTAGTTTCTATTTTTTTGTCATTTTCATAGTCAGAACTAGGCTGCTTTAGCTATGACAAAATAAGGTTAATTTCACAAGAAAGCATTAGATTCTGTTGCAAACAGTAACAATGCATAGACAATCACAGCAGGATCATTTCAAAGACAACTAACACAGCTTCAGAACAGATATTATTGCAAACACCCACATGTTAAGTCTGTATATTATATACACCCACATGTAAAGTTTTCTAGTGAGGAAATACAATTTACACTTAAGTGTCAAGCCTAATGGCAGACTAGAAGTTCTTAATTGTTGGTAAACAGGAACAGCACTACAAATGCTCGCATTTGTAAAGGAATTAAATTTGTCATCGACATGCGACAAAACAAATAATTTGAACCTATGGTAATTCAGCTTTTGATTTTTGCATAACACTGTTAAAACAGCTAAGAACGGCCTTCCAGTACAAAAAGCAAGATTATTTTTGGTTTGGAAATTGGTCTCAAATTGCTCCTTGGTGAAACTGTAGGTGATTACCCTTGTAATTGGTCGTGGTTGATTGAGACCAAAATCTTTAAATTGGCATGTCATTTTGTGTCATTTTATGCCTTGGTTTCAGTCTGGGGAGTAAATAGGTTTCATGGTATTTGGCCCCTGGGGTTGAAAATGTTAAAATCAAATAAAGATTAGATTTTTAGCACTAAGATATCTCTTCATGGTTGGTCCATATAGTTTTTGTTGGTCTTTTTGTGAAACTTGTGTCAGTAGTGAGGGAAGTATGGTATAATCTAAACTATTTTGGACATAAATCAAATTTTAGTTTCTCATGTTTTTCTATGAAAGACAAGTAGGACTAAAGTAATGCTTCAAGGCTTTTATCGTAGCTACCAATGGCATTAGACAATATTTTGAAAATGTGGCTGTTATAACAATCTTTGAAGCCCATTGCAAACAAAAAAAAATGACATTTTGGTGCATGTTTTTGCATTGAATTGATGAGATTTTACCGTACCCAATTTACTGTGGGATCCATCATACATGCTTGTAAATTGCCAGTTTCCAGGCAGGCAATCTGGTACACAAAACAAGCAAAACCACTGAAGAATTTATGGCCACATAACTACAGATGATTACAGTTTAAATGAGAGCCTATTGTCAAGTTGGGATTTAAATGTTCTGGACAAGTGTTAATAACTTGCAGAATAGTAATATAAGTTGCTTAACTAGTCTATTCTACTGCTGGTTCACTGCAACACATTCCTGTTCATAATGTGGCCGCTGTCATTACTAGATTGAACATATCTTTTATAGCACCAGCTTGCACTCTATATCTTTTATAGCACCAGCTTGCACTCTATATCTTCTTCTCAAGGTCACTGTCCTGTGAACTCTTCACTCAACTGTATCTTATTAATTTAATGAGCTTTTCACAACTGGCTGAGATTTGTGTGGTAAAATGGTAAATGGCCAAATTACTCATAGCTATAGTTGTCCACTTGGAAGTTGTAACGGAAATTCTGGCTACCAGATTTCTTGGATGAAATTTTAACTCGACATGTATTCAATGTGTTGTTAATTCACATAAGTGTGAATTCAGTTTGAATTTAACTCTTGAATTATGTGGACTTATGTTGCTTAGTTCACTTTTGCCTCAATAATACATCTGAAGTAATTCAATTGACTTGTCCCACTTCCAGGTGAGTTCTCAAAATCACCTGTGGAGAAAATGTCCACGAGATTGTACTGTCTTACAGCCATGATGGTTAATTGATCACTACTTATGTGTGCTCATCAAAAAAATTCAGGCTAAGAGGTTCAATGAAATTCATCACTTGTCAAACCTTAACCTCAATGACACCAGACAATCAGTTGTGTCCTGTGTCCAGGATAGCATCAAAGTAGTCCTATCACCTCCCCACATCAATATTCATTGTGTAGGTTTGGTCATGGTTACTCTTGGTCCTTTCCAATCATGTGACTTAAGGTGTTGATATGGGGTTAGGCAAACATCCTATGTTTATTTCTGAAACAGATTTATTACAGCTAAAACCAATAGTATGTCAGAGTATTGTTAAGTTCTCAATACACATGTCTCTGAATTGTGCTGCCCTATAAGTTTGAGAGATTGTGTTGTAACGCTCAACAAACACCCCTTTCACAAACTGGTTATGTTTCCTAGAGCACTCTCGCTAATAGCAAAAATGATAGAAATGTGAATGGTTGTAATTGCCACTTAGGCCAGCCCTTCGCTGTCCGCTGCTCGACACACTCTCCCAAAACTGCTAGACAGTTCTAGAACTTAGATCACAAGTCGGGAGTTCTTGCCTCGGAAGGGAAAATCCCACTGGCCTTAGATTCCTACGGCATTGTTCAAGACCGAAACAATCGACGTAGTGCTCTTTAGCATTGTGCAATTAAGCGTCTTTTCTTTGACCCAATTTTAGATTCGAACAGAGTTAGCTGATGGGAAAAAACAATTTCTTTCACAGACATTTATTGTGTTTTGGATTTTTATCTTGAGTCATTGGAGAATCTCATGTAACAATGTTGATTTGATGGTATGGCGATAGTAAAAATTTTAAAGTTCTGTGGAATTGGTCTTCTTGAAAGTCTCCATCCAGGTCACGTGTAAAGAGCATGTGGGTACTGCATGTTTGTTCATAAAATGCTCGAGCGACATCTCGAAACTCGGCAAATTTCGACTTATCGCCACCATATCGCCCTCATGTGGTGAATGAACCTATATCAACTACCGCATATAACTTGAAATTGTGTATCACAGAATGCAATATTGTGTAGAAGAACTTGGTTAGCTACAAGGACACACCTAGGATTTCAATTGTAGTGGTCTAAATTTAATGTTGTGTAAGATTTTACCAACAAGTATGGTTATTTAGCCAACTATCTGCAAAGCCACAGAATTCAAAATCGATAAAAGTGCATGTTTTCTGAAAGCAGAAAGCATCAAGAATTTGACTTTTGACTTGGTCCCCAATGTGCAACATCACGGGTCACATGACCTTGTCTTTTTAATAAAATGTAATGAAAAAAGGTACATTGATTTTGTACTCAAACAACGATATCAAAAACTTGAAGTTTCCAAAAGCAAATCTAATGCAAATTTTAAATCTTTTCATGAAATTCATAAATTCATAAATTTTTGATAGGCCCTCATGAAAACAGGAACATCTTAAAAAGCAGTTCCTTACAGCGTTTGAGATGTCAGTGTATAAAGTATGTTACAAGATGTTCTGAAGTTAGCCATATTTGGACATTTCTCTAGGGCTGTACATAACCTTATCAGCTTATATAAGGTTCATGAATTATTGAATTGCATATCTCCACCACAATCAACCTTGGGAATTGGGATAGAATAATTTCCGGGACAATTTTGAATGTCATTTTTGTTATCTAAGGTTCAAAAGGTGAGGATTTGAGATGGATAGTACGAGCTCGCATTTTGCCGGTAGTGACCTCAGATGAAATCTTGACACACGAGTTGTATTGTGGGTAAAAACTTTAGAATAAGAATGGTGTTGTGCTAATTCAGGAGAAGCTTATTCAAGAGTTTGGTTTTTGGAACTGGCGTTTTTATTGACAAGTTTCTGTAAGTTAGAACTGCAAATTGTTATGAAATTCATGTGCATGGAAAAGGTGACGGTTGTTTTATTATAGTTACAAGATCAAGGTGAAATGGTATAGCGATGAACCTAAGATGTTGAAGGAAGCAACCACAGTTTCCAAAAGTGTTCCCCTAGAGGGTTATTGTTCTGTCGGTTGTGGTACCTGGGGCTCCTGGTGCCTCCATCCCTCTATGTACATATTGCAACTGTCTTTGAACAATGGAGATGGGTATAAACAAGTATGTAACCTTCTAATTTGTGACTGAGTGTGTCATTGATACAACAACAAANTCACCTAAAGTAGGGGGTGGGCGGTTAACTGAGCATGGGCGTTAACCCGAACGATTACGGTATATTGTCAATGTTGGAGTGGGCAGCACTGGTCAGACAATGACTCTACACTCCACTGGCCTCTTCCTACATATATTGTCTGTGGTGGAGTGGGCAGTACTGGTCAGATAATGACCCTACACTCACCTGTCCGTGCTGTTCTTCAAATGTGCTGTTGGGCAACATTGGTTAAATCCTTGATTTGCCTGTCCGTGTGAGTGGTTGTCTTGTTGAATTTTATAAAAATATACATCTTGTGTATGCTGCTAGGGCTAGTAGCTTCAACTATTAAATGCTTGCTTAAGGGATGATAATTGTGTTTCTATAGCAACAGTGCCTTCATTAAAGAAATGGATATTTTATTTAATACATTCTCTTCCCTCACTCGCTGGTTAGGATGTTCTTTTCTGTCTTACAAGTCACGGACTACAACTTCATGTGTGCTGGAACACTATCTGCTTTGGTCTGCTGCCTGATCTGATCTGAGTTTCCTGTGAACATATGACATTTCTGTGATGAACTAGTAGATTTTTTCAGTGTTTGTATTGGAGTTGTGCAATGAGGCGTAACATATAGTGAAGGTTCCAGAAAGTCTGAGTAGCTACACACTTAATGTAAACAAGAAGTTGATATGCGTCTACCTGGATGCATGTCTCCCTTTCTCCCAATCCACACAATGGGTGCCAGCGACACTGGACACAGGGACAAATTCCAAAGTCAACAGTTTTAGCCTCTACAAATGTATTTGAGTCGAAATTTGAGATTTCAGGCGCAAAGCAGCAACTGCGGGGAAAAGTTCCTGAAATTGACTGGAGGTGGAACACTACTGGGGATCTGAAGCTATATGTTGCTCTTTGTCCTCATTGACTTGGCTTTCAGTGTTGAAAATCTTGATCTTTTATGATGAATGCCCACCGGGAATTACCACAGCCATGTTTACTAGTGTAATCTATCCTTGTTTACTTCGCGGTTTTGGGTTAGATTGACATCATAGTTGGGTCACATGACACTGTATTTTTAAGTGCGTAAAAATTGCAACAGGGCACCGAAAAAGGTCTTTATTATTTTTCTTTACGAACACGTGGTTACAACTCAATCCTTAAGCATAGTGAGCGACTGATCATGGTATAACTGTGTTATGCTACCAATTGTTGGCTGCCATGTTCTGCTCTTAACTTTCAAAATTTCTACCCACCCAACATTCGTCCTATTCAACTGAAGGGATTGCCACCCTGTATGCAGACAAATATTCCAGTGGTTATGTTGAACCCATGTAATGGGTGGGGATGTTGTGAAACAGTAGAAATCCTGAAATGTTAAGTGTCTTAGCCACTGAAGAAGTGAGATGTCTATGCTGTTCATTGATGAGAACATATGTGAGCAATATGTATTGTACGTAGACCAATATGTATTGTATGTAGACCAATATGTATTGAATGTAGACCACCTTCTGCTGCTTTCCTAGGTATAGGTTTGATGCTACACAAGATTGGAAGCTGTACCATATTGATCTTTTTCACCTCAGTCTTGTCAGGTCTCCCTGTGTCATCAGTCATGTCCCTAACAATTATGCAGTTTTGTTGTTCCCTTCAGTTGTGTAGGACGTGGGTTACATAGGGACATGCAAAAATTGATGGAGATAATTGTAGGATTCAAACAATTTTTGCTGTGAAATATTTGCATTTTTACTCAGTTTTGCTTCGATTCTCATCAACATCAACTTTGGCTGGATTCATTTGGAAAAATTATCCAAATTTGAACGGGGAGAAGGGAAAATGAAAGAGCTTGACACTAACTGAAGCTACAGGACATGATAGTATTACACTAAAGCTTTTAAAGCCCATTGCATCACAGCTGTCACTGTGGTTTTTAATCAGTGTATTGACTTATGTGTTTGTTCAGATAAAAGGGAGGTTAGGCAGATGGTGCCCCAGTATTGTCGCTCCCCTGTTAGGCAGATGGTGCCCCAGTATTGTCGCTCTCAAAAATGTTTTGATTGGCTTTTGCTGTTGCAGTTCACCACCATTTAAGGCACAATCTTCAGTCTTAGAATAGCAGCCAGTACTTGGTATTTGCCTCTGTTAAGAAGATTTCCTCTTTTTTGGTTTCGATTTCCTCTTTTTGTGTCTCTTTTTATCATTATGTTGACCTTTTTGATGCAAAAATATATAATTTATTTCGGTTAAATTTTACAACTCAAAAATGTTTCTCTTACACAAACCTATTTATTTGTGGACCGATACTTCACCTAGATTTTTTTGTTATTGATCATTCGAAGCCCTAATTCAGCATATTTTGTTAGATATAGCTGCCAGTAGGCACTCATGCCTGTGTTTGAAGGCTGGAAATCAACACTGGAGACCGCTAGTGTCCTGATGGACTTTAAAGCAAGGCCTTTGAATATTTACCCCATCAGCTGACCATTGCCATACTTTTAGCATATGGTCTGTCTGACAATGTCTAANTAGACCACCTTCTGCTGCTTACCTAGGTATAGGTTTGATGCTACACAAGATTGGAAGCTGTACCACATTGATCTTTTTCACTTCAGTCTTGTCAGGTCTCCCTGTGTCATCAGTCATGTCCCTAACAATCATGCAGTTTTGGTATTCCCTTCAGTTCTGTGGGACGTGGGTTACATAGGAACATGCAAAAATTGATGGAGATAATCGTAGGATTCAAGCAATTTTTGCTGGGAAATATTTGCATTTTTACTCAGTTTTGCTGCGATTCTCATCAACATCAACTTTGCCAGGATTCATTTGGAAACAATTATCCAAATTTGAACGGGGAGAAGGGAAAATGAAAGAGCTTGACACTAACTGAAGATACAGTACATGATAGTATTGCACTAAAGCTTTTAAAGCCCATTGCATCACAGCTGTCACTGTGGTTTTTAATCAGTGTATTGACTTATGCCTTTGTTCAGATAAAAGGGAGGTTAGGCAGATGGTGCCCCAGTATTGTCGCTCTCAAAAATGTTTTGATTGGCTCTTGCTGTTGCAATTCACCACCATTTGAGGCACAATCTTCAGTCTTAGAATAGCAGTCAGTACTTGGTATTTGCCTCTGTTAAGAAGATTTCCTCTTTTTTGGTTTCGATTTCCTCTTTTTGTGTCTGTTTTTATCATTATGTTGACCTTTTTGATGCAAAAATATATAATTTATTTCGGTTAAATTTTACAACTCAAAAATGTTTCTCTTACACAAACCTATTTATTTGTGGACCGATACTTCACCTAGATTTTTTTGTTATTGATCATTCGAAGCCCTAATTCAGCATATTTTGTTAGATATAGCTGCCAGTAGGCACTCATGCCTGTGTTTGAAGGCTGGAAATCAACACTGGAGACCGCTAGTGTCCTGATGGACTTTAAAGCAAGGCCTTTGAATATTTACCCCATCAGCTGACCATTGCCATACTTTTAGCATATGGTCTGTCTGACAATGTCTAAACACTCAACTGGTCCTATCTAACAAGTCATACAGCTACAAGTGTGAAGTTGGCAGAATACTTTAGTCAGTGGATCCATCTCTAGAAATGGATACCTCAGGGATCATGGTTGGGGGTCTGCCCTTTTTAATGTTTTACCTACCTTGAAAGCAATGTCGCAACTTTATCTGGATGACAATTATATCTCCCTTGAGCTCTGTGTCTGCCAACATGTGTAACTGAGGTGACAATGTGGCTGTGGTTTGAGCTTCGCATTCCCGTTTGGGAGACCCAGGTTCAAATCCTGGCTTTACTGGCAGACAATCGAGCAATAAAGAGAAGTGTCTCCTGTTTTGAGCTCGATCTTACCACTGAAAGTATGCAGGGTCATGAAGGGATTTATGAGGATTTGCTCGTTTGAACGTTAGTTTTGACGTCGTTCAAACTTTAACGACACTAGTCACTTGGCACTCCCAAATATTGCACACCATCTGAAAGAACTTGATAGCAATTCGTTATTAACATTTGTCCTCTGTGGTGCGAAATAGTCATCTATTGACAAGTTGGTGTAAAAGGTGCTTTTCAAAACCGTGTGTCTTGCGCGCTAGGATGCGTTAAATGTTGGCCTAATGTTTTGAATGTTACTGACAAATTCCCCATTTGCCATTAACAGTGTGTCCACTCGGCTAATTTAGGGCTAATGCTAATGATGTTCCAAGCCAGTGAGTTGCATCTCTGATGAAGATTGCAAACTTTCCTGTGAGTCAGCTACATGTAGACAAGTGCTGACAGTGCACTGGAGAGGGGAGACATGACTGGTATATTAATGTTGAATTCCCGGGGGGTACTCCCTTAGAAGAGGTACATCAATGATGTTTAATTGAACACCAGTGCTATATTACTGTTGGAGTCTAGGGGGTTACTCCTATAGAAGTATATGGGATGTATCATTTAAAAGGATGACTTTCACAACCAGTATCCCTACCAATAATGCCTTTTGTGACGAAACTGTTTACTAAAGAATACTTTTTCCAAGAAAACTCCTAACAAAAGGGTTCACTTTAAGAGTTCTCAACTCTTCAATAGGTTCCCTTTTGAACAACACAGTCTATTTATTGAATATGTGCAATCACATTTGACATCTCTTTTTATGCCATTCAACAATCCAAGAATCCATACAAAAGATTAGGTTTATGGAATTACCTCCAAAACATGGGTGGGTTTCCTGGAACAATACCTAACCAAACGTCAACTTTCCTGGAAGTTGCCTACAGATGGGTCTACCTGATGGCCCGTTCACAAACTGGTTAAATAGTAGTGTTTTTGATAGCATAGTAATTTGAATGGTTATAAGTGTTACTTTTGTTGGCAGTTTGAATTCAAGAATGTCATAATTCAAGGGATATACGGTACATGCGCATTGATAAGAGACCTTTGTTTATCATCGCATCGCTGAATTTTTGTCATATGATATTTTGTCATCAATTCTCGCTTAAAAGTGACGAATGGTGAGGAAACAAACTGTTAGCCGTAGACCAATACGGTAATTTTCCAACTGCGCCTCTCCCTCCCCCTCCTCAAAATTATAATTGAGGTACCTAGAGCCTGGTTAGAGGTAACCTCTTCCTGACCCACGATGAATCACCATGCTGTAGTACCTGTCTGCATTCCACATGTCTATTTCATGAAGTGGGAAATGGTTGTTCAGCGGAACATGCAATTTTGTCTGCTCACAAGGCCTTGTGTCACTTATATTCTGAGGTAGTGTTAGTCGGAGGCTTGTTAGGTTCTTATCCCAATGTCCTCAGTGTGGTTGTACTTTCGATTATTCCGATTATGACCTTTGCCTTATATAATAGGGCCGTCCTGTATTATGCAGAGACACTCGAATCTCGCTGTATTTACCAACAATGTCGCAATATTCATCAACCACTTTTGTAGCCTCGTGTTTCGTGCCATTGGAGTTCCACATGTTCTTCGTTGTTTACAATGTTTTACAAGTCACTCCATGTAGTCCTTAACAGTAACACTCACATAATCATCTGAAGTAGAATATGGGTGTGTTATCTCCCCTTGATATTTGCCTATGCTACCGTATCAAGTTGTGTTCTTTGCTTCTCTCTTACATTCTATGTAATGTTGTACCCTCCCTCATGTTCATTTTGTATCGAGTAAATGTTACTGAGCAAAGGTGGACATGACAGAGTTGCTTTGATTCCTAGTCAAGGTCCGCGTGTTCAGTGGAGAGTGGGGAGTGAGTGGAACAAAAAGTGTGTTATTTGGCAGACAAGGAGCTCTCTAGTGTTCTGAAACCACTAAAGCTACACAAATATATGTTATCATTTAAAAAGTCTTCAAGCTGCATTTCGCCCCGTTTTGTAGCAGACTAAAAATAAAAATTGTTATTAGGCCTTTTACATTCTTAAAATCGGTATCCTTAAATATTCCTTACAATGACGGCATTCTATTTTGTTACTATCTCAAGCCACTGGCAATTCGTACATGTGCCATTTCCAAATTTGCAGTTTTAGATTTGTCTTGCCCAATTAAGTCTGAAGCATGCTCTTGAGTCACTAATGGTTTCTATGTTCTTGTTGGTTACCAAAGTGTGTCAATTTGTTGTTTTGAGTCACTTTTTTATCCATGAAACCATGTACCGTATACGATGTGATGAAATTTAGGTGGCATAGAATACGAAAGAGAGAGAGCACATGTCAATGTATAGACAAATGTGTATAGTGCTGCACCCTTGTGGAAATTTCAGTGGTTGACATTCAGCTCTCTCTCTGCCAAACCACTTGATTTATTTTCATGAAATTTTGTGTTCATTTCTCCGTCGTAGATGAGACGACTCCCTGTAATTTTGGGACATATTGTCTGTAGTGCTAAGTGTTGTCCATCTTGCTATCTAACAAACCGATTGATGTTTGTGCAATTCAACTCTTTGCGCCCTCTAGAGGCTCTTTTAAATTTACTAGCATAGCCCCCTCTAGCGAATGTTTAAAATAATGATCGTCTTTGTATCTAAGCTGACTGTGGTCCTCGTGGTTGGTGTTTTTGTACTTTATATACCTACCCATGAAATGTGAATTGACCACTCGTGATTCAAGAAAGTTGTCGACCAGTATTTGGTTTCTTGATTTATGCATTTAAACCAGTACCGTTTAACCTTGTGTGCAAGGTGTGGATTGTTAGCTTTTAAATGTTCCCACAAAATGGGTTATTTTGCCTTTTAGGACATGCAACACGGGCTGAATAGTTTTCTTTTGTTTTACTATTTATTGAATGTTTTCTTGTACTGTTGTCTGGCAACCATTATTTTATGGACTGTTAAGTCAAATATAAGGCTGATACTACCGTATTTTAAAATTTCCCTTAAAATGATAAGTTTCACCTGTAAGGTCTTGACCACAATAATATGAGCATTTACGGAATGAGAAGGTGGTCTTTGCAGTTTTATGTTGGTGTAGAAGTGTGGCTAAATTACTAATTAGTCTGATTCTGATCTTGGCATTGTTTGGTTACCTGGCGTTCACTCATATCCCAAGGCTACTAGTCAGCTTGGCTTTGACTAGTTGTTAATTGTGTGCAGGTGTGCTGGCTGTGAGAAACATGCAAGTTACAGTATGAGTGTCTGTAGATGTTTAACAATCTAAGTATGGCTTGTCTGGTTCCTGCTCGTACCTGGCCTACAGTCTAGGTTGTTTCTCTCAGCTTTGCAATGAGTACTGAGTTTGATCTCCATGAAATATTAGGTCAAGTTTAACTCTGATTTAAATGCATTTTGGACACAAAATGAACTTACCAGGTGTACATATGAGCTGTTTTCCTATGTATTTCAGAAAAAAAATAAAATTAAAATTAAATTAATTCCATAAACATCCTTGTCCCCAAAGATTCCTGCTGACAGCTTGAATACTTATTTTTGTCACTCCTATTGGCAGGCACTGAAACTATGCTTCTTTTAATTGAGTCAACAAACTGTGGTAACTCCTGAGTGAAAATTGTTTACCGATACTAGTTTAGGAAACTTTGATGAAATGTAATTTGTGTCTCAATGCAAAAATGTTTTGGATTAAAGATTAGCGGAAAAAATAATGGTATTACTTTGGCTAAATTTTACACAGTAAGGTCACTTAGTGGTCACTTGCTGTAGGTGGTTGTTTATCCATTTATTTATTGAAAGTGAGGGGGGGGGCCTCTTCAGTGACAGCACTTCTTTCCAACAGGACCCAAGAAGATTCTAATGCTAACCTGCTTTATATTCTGTTGTTTGGTCTCTTTTCAACTTTGGAATAGAAATTGAATATTCTACCAGGTCATCAATGGAGTCTGAAAGTAAAGTAATTGCTGTCATATCGGGATGTCTTTAACCAAGGAGAATTGAAAGTATCCCTGGGGGACTGTGCAGTGCAAGGAATAGTGGAGAAAGGACAGGCATAGTGCTCTTTGTAGTTGTTAGTGATATGTTCCAACTACAAGTCATACTTGTTACATCAAGTCTAGTTTGAGAGCCATGCTTGGTTCAACAACCATTTTCTTTAATACAGGTGAATCTGTCTTGCTGTTTTCTGTGCCTCAACTTGAAAGGACTTGTTAATCTATGTCTAGACTGTCTATGTTAGAAATAAGGACATGCCAATCATGGGAAGGGACTGTCAGTTTAACTTAAGAAGTCATCTATGTTGTAGCCAGTCATGTTTAATAAGATGGTCACACACCTCATAAGGTGATTACAGCTTACTGCTACCCAGGGATATTACCAGAATCCTGTTCAGTAGACTGTGTGTCCGCCTTAAGTGAGAGCATGACTGTGTTGGCCTAAAATGAGACCTAATGTGTTGGCCTTAATTGAGATTGTCTGTTGGCCTTAAGTGAGAGTGTGTGTTGGCCTAAAGTGAGATTGTGTGTTGGCCAAAAGTGTGAGTGTGTGTTGGCCTTAAGTGAAAGATCAGCATAAAACCATAGCAAGACACCCATACATTTGTGTGCACAGTTAGGTATAATTAGTACACAAACTTGCACTTTAAAATTTCAAGTTTACCAACTTAAGCATTTCAGCACTTAGATCATTTTCAACTGCACTAACAAAAAGTTGAGCGCACTGACAATTTGGTAAGCTCAAATTTTTAAACTGTCTGCTCATATTTTTGTACTACAAACTTGCAAGTGCACTTGCAAGTTTGTGTATTCATGCAACTGATCCTATCAGCAAATATTTGGGTTGTTTAAATGATTGCTTCAATTCCAAAATGGTGTCCAGGAAGACACTTATTCAAATCAGTGTACATATTGCCATTTTGACTTGAGGCAAGTTGTTGAAATAAAAATTATGAATCTTTGATAATCTAAGAAATATCATCATATGTTTGGCTGTTTTGGAAGTATCATAAAACAAAGAATGTCCTCTGTAATCAATATAGAATCAATATATAGTAATCTAACATCATTTAATTATGTATTTCTATATCAAATTTACAAGAATTACCATCTACAATGTTGTGGTATATATCTCCGTGTTCTTCCCATGTGTACTGCTACAAATCATTGTTGCTGCTGACATTGTATTTAGCCACGCCAGACGTCCAAACAAACTAGCGATGGTGAGCAATCACGAAGTGCTCACAAGCACTCGCTATCTTATATCTGTTCAAGAAGCGAGTGTCATGAGCGCTCTCTATATTGACCGGCCTCTACCCACTTCACCAGCCAAAATCCAATGAAATTCAATCAGTTTGACCATAGTAAAACTGAAGCCCTAGCCTAAACATGAACACCAAGTAGGATGTCATTGATCAGTTGCTGCTGAGTAATAACAGCCCTGATTAATGGTAGAAATCATAGACTTCCTGTCTCTCAACATAACTGTTGGCAATTGACTTAATTCCCGCATGGAAACCTTCAGTTGAGATTTATGTATCAGTTGCATTTTGGTAGACCTATTTGCAACATATCAGTGCATTCTAAACAGCCTTGCTACGATTACTAGATTTACATGAGTGGTGTTGTAGTGGTTTAACTGGGTGTGTACCTCACATGGCACAAGAACTGGTGATTGCGGAGGCTTTACAGTCTACACTCAATTACTGCTGAGAAATACCAGTAAAATATCGAGAGCAAAAGTACCGGTTTTCTCAACACTCCTTGGCAAATTTACTGATGTGTAGTATGTTGAAATACTTGCGCGTTGTCTTTATATTCAGCTTTTTGAGAACACTGTCTTCACTGGCACATGGACAAAATGAACCACAGTGTTAGGTTATGCATTTGTTGTCTTCAAGTATACTAGTTTGAACTGTTAAGTTGATGGGAAGAGCAGTTTCAATTGGCTTCAGTAACGCGAACACTCAGAGCAATGAGCTATACCAGGAGTATATCTCATTGCTCAGGGTTAGGTTTTGGAAAGTATTGATTAAAATACTGTTTAAAGTGCAGTAGCAATGAGGGAGCATTGCTTTGTGTTTATGCTTGAGTAGTGCTGTGCTGTGTGAATGATTACCTAAGTGTTGTACCAGTGGCACATAGCACATACATGCTTGAGTAGTGCTGTGCTGTGTGAATGATTACCTAAGTGTTGTACCAGTGACACATAGCCTGTACAGGACTACACCTCTGATTCTCAGCTCTGTGTTGATTGGAGTCTCACACCACATTTGTCTGACTGTTCACACTAACCATAATGAGCTATCTTAATGACCTGTTTGTTTATATACAATTGTCCTCAGTTTACAGGCTTATTTCAACATCAGACAGCTGGACTTCTGTCAGGGAAACTGATTGTGTTTAGAGTGTTGGTTAACATTCCAAGTCCTTTGATGTTCCTTAAAGTACATCCATGGTTACATAATACCCACACAATGCAGTCAATCACCTGGTTCTTGAATTTTAAAGCAGGTTGTGTTTAGGCCCTGTCAAGCACCAGACCAATGAATTCCAAACTTGGGCATCAGATCTTAAAACCACTTTTTTGATTGAGCAAACAGCTGAATTATATATTTTAGAAAATATTTGAATTCTCCCCCCGTAAAAATATGACATTGTACGCCAACTCCATTTACTTCAGTTGGGTGTAAATGGCTTGTATCTGGCTTGTGGCATGACTCTAATATTGACATGAACTACTCTAGTCAAGTGCAAGCCAGCTTTGAATGGTCGTGTGCTATTTTTACTTATGTACTTTGGGTTATCCGGAACTCTTAACCTAATCCCTCATGCAAGTATATGCCTTTGATGGAATGAGAGGCTGATGGCAAAATATGGTCTTTATTGTGTAGTAGTTGTTAATTGATTTAAGAATTACTATCAAATGACATGAGGAAGTGATGCCGTTGGCATTGGCGTCATAACACTTGGACGGATGTGAACTATGAAGTCTGCCTACATTTGTGTCGTGTGTGTTCTAATACCTGTTTTCAAACTTGATTTAACCGTAGTATTGCCCCTAGCAGAACTGTGAGCAGTAGCATGTATTGGCAGCTTAACTTATTGTTCTGTCCTGGACAGTGAGCTTTTTGAATAAACGTTGAATTAAAGGCCAAACATTAAAGAAACTTCTTGATTTTCACCATTGAACATTGCTACATTTCGTTTCCTTAGTTAATACACGGACGATTCGTTCGCGGTCGCTAACCCGACCCAGTTTTTATACTCTTGCGGCGTGGTGTGAGCCAATCGGATGAGATTAGACTACTGTGGGAATAAAAGTGAACTGAGTGGAGCTGTCTCAAACATGCAAATATGAACTCAAGAGAGTTGTTTGAGGCTTGACACTTGACAGATTTTCCTTTCAAGGAGTAAAAGCCGTAGACAATGCTGGGAAGAACGACTTTGTGATTTGTTTTAAATCAAAATACGTCACATGTTATAGCTCGCCAGCTCGCTAAATGTCGCGCGAGTGTAAAAATTCGTTGAGAGACTGCACTGATTTGACTGTAGCCAGAGAGACAAATCTAGCCACTATGGTGGGTGGGTAATGTAAATGACCCTCCGAGTCGAGAACTTGTGACTAGAGGCTGTGCCACCACTGTCACTCTGACCACAGGCCTCATGGGTGCTGACTTTTTGACGGGAATCACCGTCAACTGACACAGTGTCAGAGTCTGACTACATTCCTACAATGTCATGTGGGTTTGAGCCCTGATCATACAGGGCCATTGGAGGGGAGTCACAGCAAGCAGATACACTGCTGTGTGCAGATAGACCACTGTCTACGTATACACCGCCGGATAAACTGTTGTCAGCGTCAAAAACACTTGTGTTCGCTTCGCAGCTGTCTTAGTTTCAGTAAACTTACTCCACTAAGGTGGGTGGAGGCATTTTACAATTTCGATTCGGGATAATATGTATACGCCAAGTAGTCCAAGTAAAGAAGAATGCGTGTTCAATTTCCGTCTTTCAATCACTAGTGCGCAAGCATTCTGGCGCAGAATGCCACTATTGTAATTTCCTCGTTCTTGCTCATGAAATCAAAATTTCATGTCAGGCTTTACAAGCATGAACATATTAACAACTTGTTCATAAGGCCCTTCATGACCCCAGACTGAGAGGGATTTCCCAGTAATCAATTGATCTTAAACATGCCACAGTATCATGGTTCACTGCCCTGTTAGAGATGGTATCACTGCTTTCATTGGACACCTGGATATGCCTTATTCTGCTGGTGATGATCCTCTGATGGCAAACCCTCATCAACCATGACTGTATACCAGGCCACTAAATTGTACCGGGGGTTGGACGTCAACTATGATCGGTCTTACTCGTGTGGAATTTGAAGTTTGTTCTAAGCATGCTATGTGCTATGCACTGGGCAATTTTTTAGTTGAGTCTCGGGTCATTTTTTGTCATCTTTGATAGAGGGTTCTGGCTCTGGTGTGGGTAAATTTATACATCTGTGGAGCTAAGGAAGTTTTTTTAAGTGAAAGTCACATTACTTCTATTTTCTTGTTTTTGGGGTATTGAATTCACTGTTGTTGTATGCAGTAGTGGAAGACTAGGTGGTGCTCACAGTATAGTCACTAGTAAAAGCAATGTAAATGGTCGCTTTAAGCACTGTATGGACCCTAGAAGTACATGTTCCTGCTAGCTTGATTGATGTGGGGATGTGGCCAAGTGAACAGTTCCAGTTTGTATGAGCAGTGTTGCCTGAGGCACTGGGGATTTGAAATATTGAGAGTGTGCTGTGTTGCACTGTTTTGTCTGAGGTCAACTGAAGCATTGATTTATCATTAAGCATTTAATTATCTGCTGTGGTCAGCAAGTCTACTGGAGCTAAGCTTGATGGAGGACTCTGGCTATTAAATAAAACCGCTTTATCACAAGCTTATTTAGGAGAGGTTTTAGCAATACAAGGGTGCCTGGTTTTTCACATACTTTGTGACGCGCAATGGACAGGTATTTTTACACCACTGATGGTCCATCGTCCACTTGGAATACTGAAATTTGACAAAAATTTGTAAAATCGTCATTTTTATGATTAATAGGAAGCCTTCTTTATGAAACCAATAAATGGCCACAGATTGGCATGAATTATTGGACCATTATATGGCCACATATTCTCATGAGTTATAAACACCATTACACGACCACAGATTCTCATGAGTTATAAACACCATTACACGACCACAGATTCTCATGAGTTATAAACACCATTACACGACCACAGATTCTCATGAGTTATAAACACCATTACATGACCACAGATTCTTGTGAGTTATAAACACCATTACACGACCACAGATTCTCATAACTTTATAAAAAATTTCACATGTTCCTCCTTCTCTTGGAAAATGATTAAATTTTGAATTTTCGATTTTTCTGTGTTAAGAATCAACAAGTAGTGAATGGTTTGACGGGGCAGGGGGATTGAATTGTGTGACACATTGGCAAGGGTGTTGTGTGTCTAGTAAATAATATACGAGGTGTTTGTTCATGATTGAGCATTTTTGGCAAATATTATGGGTAGTGTGTAAATGTACCTTTTTGAATGGGTCTCTATGTATATACTGGTAAATATTTATGGTTGACATGTTTGACAGTTTCTCTGACTTGAGGTACTGTTTACTGTTAATTCAGGACCCTGCCTTCACTAACTGGTTGAAATGCTCCTCAGCACTTGAGCTCACATTGTGAAACTGTTAATGTTTTTGCTACTCAGGTGAACTGGTAAAAATGTCTAGTTTGGGACAACAAAAATATTTATTTTGCACAAGATCGGAGCTTGTGCCAAGTTTTAGAACTAGGCAGTATTGGCCATGCCAAATTTAATAATTGAAATCATTTACCTGGTAACACAGTATGGGATAGGCATAAAAACACATGGCTTTGACTGCTATTTTTGATGATCTTATGGACTACCAAATCTTCTCAGACTTGGACAAAACACTGTGTCCGATATTTGAGATACATGACCACTGCTGAAATCACTCATGTCCCATTCTCCAGACTAAAAATAATTTTTTTTTCTTGAATTTGGATGTCCCACATTTTAGGAACTCCTAAACTGGATAATTTTCACTGTAGTATTAAATGTGACTATGACTTAAATCTACTTGTCACTGAACTGAACTGCCATCTTGGAGTCTAACATGGAATTAGATCTCTCATCTTACAACTTCGCAAGCTTCTCCACTCACACTAGTTTTGTTTTCGCACCAATTTTAAAGCCAGGTTATAAGTTGTTATTGCTACCTTTCACACCAAGAGGTTTTACAATTCAAACCCAAGTTCACAAATTGTTATAACATCTATAGTGCCATTTACACTACAAAAGTTGACACGGATCAGCTTGTACGGAGCAAGATGTTCCAGCGCAAGTATGTGTGTAAATGGGAATGATGCTGAGCAAATTGACATCGTGAAGTACAGCAATTTGTGCTCGATCATCTTGCTCTGTCCGGTATATGTATGAATGCGAAATTGGGGTAAGGCCGAAAGATCATATCTATTGCGCTTGTGCTATGACCTACATACGGGTTCTCTGTCTCTGCAACTCGCGCTATTTGAAAACCTGCACATGTGCGTTCCACTCTCCAGTGTACAATTTCCATCTTGCCACAGTTAGGTGTGTGTGTAAACGGACACTTGACACTGATCAATTTGCTCGGTGTCAGTTGCACCGGGCTAAAAGTTGATGACTAAACGGGACTTATTAAGTATAATGACCATTTTCACTGGGTTATAACTGTTCACACTGGATTATAGCCTTTGAAACTGCTTCCTAAAGCTTTCTCACCAGATGTAACTGCAGCAACTTTTGCAACTGATTTTAGCTGTTCTCATTGAAAGTTACAACAGGTTTGATGAGAACATTACGTACGAGGCAATGACAAGTAAATATTCTCTTTTATATTATTATCATTTGACATTTTAACTGAATATTAAATTTTCCTATTTTTCTTTTCACTTTTTACTCCACTTTTCATGACTTGTTCAAACCAGTCACAAATCATCCAGTTGCCCTAACACATTGGTGAGACACAGTTTATCTATGCTTGTTCATCTCTGATGTGATCAGATAAATGTCAGTCTGGAGATAAACTTGGGTTGTTACCCTGTTATTATTGCTCTGTGGTATTATTGCTGGTGTGGAGGATATCATCTTTAGGTCACCAGTTGTTGATGGAAGAGTGTTTGTTTATCATAGTCAATTCAAGAACATGCTTTGTGAATGAATACAATGATTAAATAATCAATGTGAGTGAAAAAAGGCTCCTCATTTCATTCTGTGAGCTCTGGCTTGGAAACTGTTTGCTTCTCCACTGTTGGTTGGTTTTGGTAGACCTGTTTTAATTCATTATTCACTGTTGATGATGAGATAAAATCTGGATAGAATGAGTTAGTGAACACAGGCTGACTAATGTGCTTGGTTAGGGTTCAAATAACATGTAAAATAGACCCAAGTAAATGAGCCTAAAATGAACTGATTGAAAAGATAATAAATAAAATAAATTAGTATAAAATTAGTTAATATGTACAATTTGATGAATAAATAACATAAAATAGAGTAAAATAGTGATTAGCTGAGGCCTACAGTAACGAACCACGCACAAAGTTCCTGACTGCTGAATGCCCATCTTTGTATTTTTCTTTTTTTGTGAATATCCATGTTCTGTCATAGTACTCAATGGCATAGTGCCTACACTGAAAAAAATATGTTCAACTGGTTTACTTTTTGATTTGCAAAATTAAGTGTAGTGAACAGTATGTGAAGCTGATCTGTAAATAATAGATTTAGTACAAATACATTGACTAATTTACCATTATTTTGTCTTAAAGATGCAAATTATTTAGATCATGCTGGTACAGTAAGAGAAAAATTTTTTTGTTCAAGTTGCATTCTCTATGATTAATGTCCTAAATGTGTATTGCGTACATGTTACAAGGCCCTTGATTCTGGGGGCCCCGAATACCATCCTCATTGCCTCCCTTAAACATTTAAAAATCCTGCAATATTTCCTTCACCTGGCTTAAAAGTTCCCCTCGTACGACAAAAATGGAGAACTGGATCCGGATTAGTTTATTGCTAGAGTAGGGGTGTTCACATGGTATTTAGGAGAGAAAGTCATCCATGGGATTTCCCAGTTCATTACTTAACACCCCTACTAAGAAAAATACCCGTTCTACATTCTGGAGATGCAAGAGACTGGTGAGAATAGCCTATGTGTTCACATGCTTTGCTTGTAATGCATGGCAATGTCTCAGCATAGATTTTTATGATTTCACATTTTTGAACAATTCTCGTGTCTTTGGAATTCAATCATGAAGGGTTGGCAATTAGGGACAATGGAACTGGTGTTGTCTGGAGGGGTTTCCCTCATGCTGGGGTTTCCCTCATACTATCAGATTTCATAAGTGCCGTCCACACACAGATTTACATCGGAACAAGTTACTCCTGGAACGAGTTGTCGCTAGGTTTCAGTGCTGTGTAGACGCTATTTAAATTGATTGAACTTACCCCACATAAATGCGACAAAGTTACTCCACCTAATCAAGGTGTTGTAATTTGTTCTAAGGTAACTCACACTACTTCTAATCACTGTGTGGCCACAAACCTGGGAAGGCAGAAGTAATTATCAGCTGCAGTTATATACAGACTGGTCTTCTCTTGGATGCCGCGTTCACATTAAGTTTCATTGTCACACACAAAGCGACAACTTCCACCTTACCTTAGTTATCGAATATGTACGTGTGAACACTCCACTAAGGTGGGGTAAGTTGCACTAGTGCAAGTTGTTCTATGGTAAGCTGTATGTGGACGGGACTCTATAGATATCTTTCTTCTTAGTTTAGTAATGGCCTAGGTAATACATCGCCTTAACTTAGGCATGAAGCCTGAGGGACAATGACCTCATAATTGGAATGCTCAGCTGATTTACTTGCATGTGATTAACAACATCAAGTATACTGTCAATATGTCAGGAAACCACTACCTTTGATTAAAATTTGTTTATAAATACACTGGGAAAAGTAGGATTATCTCCCCTTGAGTACTTTGTCATTAATATGCAAATTATGCAAGTCATATGTGTTGTGTAGGTAGTAACGCAATAATTTGGTATAACACATCTATTGCTTGTTGAAGAGATGATAACTATATATAATATGGAAATACTAGTAAATAGGTCTATACACTAGGGAGTCCTTTGTCACACTGACTATACGTAGAGTCTAAGTGAGTCATCTCTGAGACTGGTGGCTTCAATGTTCGTGGTTGGCTCAACTTTGCATTTGCATGTTACCATGACTATTGTGACGTGCCGCGGCAATTGTCCCACTCCAATAGAAGGTACGGGGGCAGGGGGGGGGGGGAGAACGGGGGGGAAGGGGGGTGGTTGTTATGCCAACCACACACCGTTAGAAGGTATCAGGTGCCTCTTCGAAAACCTTTTGCATATGGCGAGCATTCTAGAGCTGACCGTCTGAAAGGTGATACGTCCAGTTGCCAATGCATGACAACTTTTAGAGGTGTTGAGTATGGTGACGATCCTTTGGAGTATGCGGTTTCTTCACGCGGATAGAATCGCCAGTTTTGTAGGATCCTCTGATAGAATTGTAAGTTTAAAGGTTCGAAGAATATTAAAAAGGCCAAACTTCATTGATAAATAGAATTTACTGGCCTTTCTGGTTTTCAGAATGTTTCCCTGAGTGCCTCAAATTTATCGCAAGGTCCTGGTGATAATTATCGCAAGGTCCTGGTGATAATTATGGGTGGGCAAGTTGTGCAACTGAGAACTACCAACATTGCCTCCTACAGGGTTGATGGAACAACTTGCAGGCCTGTTATGTGCTTAGGAAGTTCAAAGTTTGAAATGTCCCATGTAAGGGAATTAGAACTAATGAAAGTCTTCTGAAATTAAATTGAGATTAGCTGGACCTCAAGTAACCTGTCTATGTGATGTTTGATTATAACTTGGGCATTAAAGAGAAAATGACTCTTGACAGACGCATGCCTCTATTTGGAAAATTTCATCTACTACAAAACTATAAATCGGCAAGCCTATGTATTGTGGAGGTGTTGCCAGCTTGTAAACATCATCAGACATTCCTGAAAACTTAGATAGGCAGGCAAGTGTGATGACGCGCATGGCATCGCTTATAGTGCATGATGATATCTCATGCAGTAATGTCTTGTTTTCACAAACTTCTTGGGTCTATGGAGTGCAAATCTGACGTTTAAGGTGATTAGGTTTAACTTCAGAATCCTCAGATAACCTGTGCCTTAAGAATCATGGCAAAAGATTTTGTTTATGTATTCACTTGAACTCAATCTAATGTTTTGTTTTTGTATGATGATTGTTAAGTCATGCTTGTGTCTAAAACATGTTGTAGTGGACCCATACCTTGCTTTTAGTTTTGCTGAACTCAGTAGTTGAAAGCTGTTTTGCACCTAATTGTTTACTAGTCACTAAGATTTCTGTGATGTCACCGCATATTTATGAGCCAAACAACCATCTCATAATGCATTTGTCAAATGGCAGCAGCACAGTAGAGATGAAGTACTCGAATTCATGAAGTTCTCTTGGCCCATTTGAAATAAAGTCTTGTTTTTTCGCGCTATATGAAAATCTACGTACAAACTATTTTTAAATTTGTTTCCTGTTTACTCTAAGAATGTTGCCATCTTTAACGATTATTAACTTTCGCAGTCACTTAACTAATCCTGGTTACTGCATATTACCAGTTCAATAAAGTCTGTCTACAGCATACCTACTGGCGTTTTTTTTTTTTTTTTTTTTTTNGTATTTTTATTTTCTCTAGCATGGGTATTTACAATTTACATGACACAATAAACAATACAGTATACAAGTACATTAGTTGCAACAAATTATCATCAAGTATTACAATTTGGTATACAGAACAGAAATACAGATATGTAAGAAAAAAAAATCAAGCCATTCTCACCCTTAACATACACACGCACCCGCCCTCCCGGGAGGGCGGGGCGTTTTGGTTTTTATTGCTATGTCAAAAGAACAATATTCAGCTTTTCGATGTTTTAATGTAATAGTTCATTTGTTTTACAAAAAAAGCATTCAAGCTTGGTACAATAAAGCTTGAAGTCGCTTTCACGTTAGTAGCGAAACTTTGTTGTTACCGAAGTTTCAGTGAGTGGGAAAGGTTAACTCCGGTAGTTGATCTGCATGCAAAACTTCGCTGAAAATAGTATGATTTAAAAGCGAAACTTTTGTACTCAATAAAACTTCAGTGTAGTGGGAACAATCGGAGGGAAGCTTTGCCGAAGTTATTAGTAGAGGGGTAGAGTTTGCAGCGATGATATGCGATCATGTCTCACAAAATGTGTTCTTTGTTACAGCATAGTCAACATGCTCTCAATTGACGCTCATAAATAAATAAAAGAAAGCATATTCATTTTCACAACACTCGTAAAAGGCAGGAGAACAATTTTCAGTTAGCCTCGAACCCACTACTTTTCGTTTGAGATTAAAGTCCTTGTTGCAAACTGCCCATGTGGTTCTAGTATCTGAAAATACTTACTACATAAAATCTTATTTTCGACTCCCTTTCTTTACATTCTTTTCGCCTTTCTTGCCAGAAGCGATTTTTCAACCGTATTTGACCCTTTTCTCTGAGCGTATGATTACCGGTTGTCATCGGTTATTTCCGTACCCACATTTCCGGCTCATCAGTTCAGGAACTTGTCCTGAACGCCGCCATTTTTTCCTTGTAACTGAATGTGCTATGGCTTGCTCGAAAAGTCTTCATTATATTGTTTTATTAGTAATATATCGTGATTCGTTTGCATATGCAGTGTATTTATAGTTTGTAGTTTGTGGTCGTTGATTTTTTT